>CM076658.1:465295-649772 GCA_038496675.1 Rachycentron canadum
ATGGACCTTTAAACTTTTAGACCATATGGACCTTTAAACCTTTAAACTGTATGGACCTTTAAACCTTTAGACTGTGCGGACCTTTAAAACTTTAGCCCATATGGACCTTTAGACCGTAAGGACCTTAAAACCTTAAGACCGTATGAATCTTTAAACTGAATGGACCTTTAAACCTTTAAACTGTATGGACCTTTAAACCTTTAGACCGTATGGATCTTTAAACTGTATGGATCTTTAAACTGTATGGATCTTTAAACTGTATGGACCTTTAAACCTTTAGACCATATGGACCTTTAAACCTTTAAAGCGTATGGATCTTTAAACTGTATGGATCTTTAAACCGTATGGACCTTTAAACCTTTAGCAAAATCTAAGATTTTTTAACAGTTAAACTCGGGACACAGTTTGATTGATCGGCCTCAGTCTGGAGGGAGGACGGACACGTGACATCGTCTCAGTGAAATGTTGAATCAAATGTTGCCGAGGAGTGAGATTGGAAGAAGGAAGCAGGAGGGGCAGGAGATAAAGGAAATAAAGGAGGTGTGGCGGGAGCCGGGCTCACTCAGCTGTTGCAGCAGCTCCTCATGATGGAAGAGGCTGAACTCTGCTTCCCACAGCTCCTTAACGCCTCTTGCAGGAGGCCGGAGCCTCCTCACACCGAGGCCCTGCTCCTCTACATCCTGCTGTTCTTCATCTCTCTGCTCACTGCCTCCCTTAACCTGCTGCTCATCATCTCCATCGCCCACTTCAGGTACACACACCAGCTCCATGTCTGATGTGGGTCACAGGTGGTCCTGGGTCTGATGAGACCTGGTGTGGCTCATGTTCAGCTCAGTGACACTAAGAATGTGGTGAGAGACCAAGTCACAGAAGAACTGAACTGGGGTTGTTTTCGCCAGACTGTCCTACACTCTGTGGGACCCTGAAGTTACATGTTTAAGTCACAGCAGAAATAAATATCTGTATCACGTGACTTTTATTCTCTAAGGCTGATGAACCTCGGGGTCTTTTATTGTGACAGGGGGTCTGATGGTGTCCTGTGGTTTCAGGCAGCTCCAGTCTCCCGCCAACCTCCTGCTCCTGTCTCTGGCGGTGTCGGACTTCTTGGTGGGGGTCCTGGTGATCCCGGTGGAGATCCTGATGACGGGGACCTGCTGGGTCCTGGGTGACCTGATGTGTGCTCTGTACTTCCTGCTGCCTTACACCCTCATCTCCGCCTCTGTGGGCAGCATGCTCCTCATCTCGGTCGACCGGTACGTGGCGGTCTGTGACCCGCTCCGGTACTCCTCCCGGGTGACGGTGCGGGCGGTGTCCGCCGCTGTGAGCCTGTGCTGGGGCTGCTCTGTGCTCTACAGCGGCCTCATCCTGTCCGCTCACCTGCACCGGCCGGGCCGGTACAACCCGTGCCACGGAGAGTGTGTGGTCAACGTGGCGGGGGACGTGGACCTCGCGGTGGCCTTCGTGGTCCCCATCACGGTCATCACGTGTCTGTACGTCAGAGTGTTCGCGGTGGCCGTGTCCCAGGCTCGCGCCGTGCGCGCGCTCACAGCCGGTTACTCGGTGACCGTGACGGTGAGGAGGTCTGAGCTGAAGGCGGCCCGGACTCTGGGGGTCCTGGTGGCGGTCTTCCTGGTCTGTTACTCTCCGTACTACTGCCTGTCCCTGTCAGGCGGGAACATCCTGGTCGGTTCCTCCACCGAGGCCTTGATGAGCTTCCTCATGTACTTCAACTCCTGCCTGAACCCGCTGCTCTACGCGCTCCTCTACCCCTGGTTCAGGAGGGCGCTCCGGCTCATCGTCTCCCTGCAGGTCCTGCGGCCCGGATCCTGTGAGGCCAGCGTCCTGTAGAGACCCGGTCCTGCCACTGAGTTAAAGCAGATTCATCGGTTCATCATCAGACAGAGAGAAAAGAGAGGAAACATCATGTCTGATTAAAAGATGATTAATTATCACTGATTTAACATCACTGATTTAATGATCACTGATTTAACATCACTGATTTAATGATAACTGATTTAACATCACTGATTTAACGATCACATTTAGTGATCATAGATTTAATGATCACTGATTTAATGATCACTGATTTAATAATCACTGATTTAACGATCATAGATTTAACATCACTGATTTAACGATCATAGATTTAATGATCACTGATTTAACATCACTGATTTAACGATCACATTTAATGATCACTGATTTAATCATTGACTGATTAGTTTTCAGTGGCCCTGGTTGTTTCCAGCAGGGGGCAGCACAGCGGCTCTTGAGCTTCAGAAACATGTGACGTGTTATACTCAGACACCTGAGTTAAAACGTCACTAAACAATGACATCATGATGCGTTTACTTGCAGGTGAGAAGCCTCTAATGTGTTTGTCTGAGGTATTGACACCCAAGTTCATTCTCCCATCAACATCTGTGACAATATGAAATGTTATGATGATAATGATATAAAATAAAACATCTGCAGAAATCTCATAAAATATGTCCAGTCCACACAAATCTCTGTGTATATTGGTACATAGATATAGATCCATCCCAGAGACTGTCAATATGTAAGTATTATTGCTGTTATTATTATTATTAAATTTCAGATGACATTTCCAGAATGAAAACACATAAATATATATATATATATATATATATATATGTACATATATTATGATGAACATTTATGTTGTATAAAGATGATTCAGATATTCTAATATAGGTACAGATACAAAGTTAACATGAAAAACTGTGGTTTTTTCATGTGTTAATTATCCAGAGGACGAGTATGTGNAGATCCAGAGTCTGTTTAAAACCGCTTCAGCGCTGAAGGCTGACATCTGCACCACTGTCACACACAGTGTATGAACACACACACAGGAAATACTTTCACTGTGAAGCTGATAATACTTGTGTATTGTGTGTCTCTGTAGTTCTGATGTTAGATCTGGATCTGGATCCTCCTGCAGGTCTGGGCCGGTTTCAGTCTGGAGCAGCTGGAGCGTCGTCTTCTGTCTCTGGACTCTCTCTGTCACTCGTGGCTCAGAGACGCAGCTCGATGTGAGGAGAGACTGCGCAGACAGCAGCTGACCCGCCTGCTCAATGATGACATCACACAGGTGAGGTCAGAGGTCAGAGGTCATCATCACATCAATCACTCAGTCTGATTCGCTTTGTGTTACTTTGCTTGAAGACCAACATTATTGATTATTGATCTCTGATGATAGTTTTCACTTCAGCGGTTTAGTGTCCTCACGTTGTTTGGAGCTGTAGCGATGAGGAGGAGTAACAGCTTCATCACTGTGGTTCTTTCTCTTGCTCTGATTGGTCGGTGCTCAACTGATCCAGCGCAGCATCTGTTACCATGGTGACCTACCAGGAAACCTGAGAGGGGTCATTTATCAGTATGACCAGCAGAGAGAGCTGCTGTCAAACTATGAATACCCAGACTCAGAACTGGTCTGAGTCCAGGTCCAGGTCCACATTATCACTGATTAGTGAAACACGGGTTTCACAGGATTCTGTTTTCACAGGATGTTTCCTTAAAGAATTAAAGGAGAAACTGAAATGTGAGTGTGAATAAATGATTCATTCATGCTCAGACAGGTTATTGTTGTTGAAGGTTTGTGTTCAGAATGAAGGACTCTGCTTCAGTTAAACACAGACTCTGGCTCTTTTGTCTAAAATTAGGAACAAACTAAATTATTTCAAGGAAATTAAAGTTAGATTTTCACTCACACGATGATGATGGTGATGATCATGATTATGAGCCTATTAACCCTCAGCTGCTTGTGATTGAACCGTTTTCAGTTTCACCAAATAAACAGACGGTTTTTAAATGAAACTGGACTCTGATCTGAAGCAGGCGCTCAGTTTTATCACAGTCTAAATTTAACTGAAGTCATGTGAACACGTTCACAGTTTATCGGAGTCATAAAGTCTCAGCACAGACTCTGGCTCTGCTCTGAAGAACCAGAGTTGAGTTTGGTTAGTTCACCAAAAAAAAACATTTAAAAGTTCCTTTAAGTGTCCAAATTGTTCAGCTGCAGTTCCTCTAATGTCCATTAGGTGCTAATAGACATTGCTGCTTCAAGAAAATTGTATTGAAGTGAAGAGGAAATCCTCCAACTTCTTTGCAAAAATAAGGTTCATTCGTTTTTTTATCTCTCATGTATGAACTGATAACTGAACCCAGACCTTCTGTTTGCCATGAGGACAAACACAAAACACAACCTCAAAGAAACCGATAATGTCACTGACACTCATTTGACTTGCACATTAGCAGTTAGCGTAGCTGCTATAGTAGTTTGTCCACTGACCGTGTGAATAATCACTAAGCTGGACTTTGTACCACAAATGAAATGTGCAGGGTATGTTTGTGTTGTGTTGTTTTGGGTTGTTGTTGCCCCCCGTAGGTAAATCTGTGAAAATATGAAGTGTTGACTGGTTTGACTTGTGTTACTGGTTCAATCTGCTGTGTCACTGAACCACAGAGCAGCAGCTGCTATAGGAATGACAGTTGGAGAGAGAGAGAGGGGGGGGGGGGGGGGTAAGAGAGGCTAAATACAGGCTGAGTCAGACAGCAGCTATTTCCCATCATGCACCTGGTGCTGCATGTCACCTGCAGGAGCAGTTTGGGTGGACATCAGACATCAAACACAACTATGGTTCATAAAAGCTTTATATTTAAGCATTAATGTCAGCTTATGTTACACTGAGCGAGAGAGAGAGAGTCAGGGATCATCATTATGACCCAGAAACTGAAACATCCAAGATCCAGGTCAGAGTGAGGTCCAGGAACAACCAGGAACATGATCAAACCAAGTGATGTGACTTCACAGAGGTTCAGGACCTGGGTCTCATCACCAGTCAGTCAGACCCAACTGTCCCTTCTCCATGACGTCACCATCGTCTGTGAGCTGCTGTTTAAAGCCTCCAGTTTGTGATTTGGCCGTCAGCCATCTTGGTTTGTTGAAACCAGTAGAAACCATCTTTGGAGGAGAAGGTGGAGCTGAGGAGGAGTGAGGGGTGGAGCTGACCTGCTCTGTACTCTATCCTGATTGGGTGGTACAGTCTGTCAGTCACACAGTAGCCACGCCCCCTAATTCATCCCCTCCTTTCTGGTCTATTTTCCTCTAAATGAACCATCATTTAAAAAATGAACATCATGTTGTATTGAAGACTTGAAACTAGAGACTGAGACCATAAACTCATTAGGAAAACATTTACTGAGCTAATAAATCAAGGAGAAGTAGGGACATTTTCCCATAGACTTCAATACAATCTGACTTCTTTAACAACCAGTGGCCCTTCAGCATTGGCTTCATTTTACAGATCCAGAGTCCAGGTCCAGGTTTAGAGACAGTCCAGGTCAGATCTACAACCAAGTCCAGTTGGTTGTAGCCTTTGAGTCGACTGTCTTTGGGTAACCTTGACAACAATACAACAGAGACACTTCACAGACTTTCAGGACAAAGCCTTTCACCTTACCATGACCAATGTGAAAGAAAGGCTGAATGAAAAACTGAGCCACCTGTTGGAACAGAGCCGCTCTACATCTTGTTTACTGTTGCATTACGACGTCTGCATTTTGGTCTTTAACGTTTCCTAAGGTGAAGCTAATGATACAATGGAGAAATGCAGTAATGACTTGGAAAAAGACGGCTTGGTGACAAGAACTTGAATGTAAGTTGTGCAGTCACATGATTTTCCCCATCTGTGGAGTCAAAGTCTCAGTGTGGGAGGGGTTGGCTGAAGCTGGATCACACGAGGACTCACTCCCTCTGCAGGGCCAGTGGATTCAGCTGTAATCATGACAGAATATCTTACAAATGTTTACATTTGAAAGGATAGAGGCTGGGGTTGACTGTCACTTCTCTGTAACATCACACCACCACACACCATCAACATTCGAGAAGTGAGACTCAACATGACGAAGACCCTTTGGACTCGTCCACACTGCTGAGTCACCTGAAGGGGATCTACATTAATTTGTTGCTGTACATGATTGAAAACATGACTTGTTGAGGACTGGTTCTATTTTTGTTCATTGGTAAATTCATCATAGTCACCACAGATGTTCAGAGTATTTTTGGTTCTTGCTAAGAATCCCTAAAGGTACACACTTCATCACAGAGTCCACCAGCTGAACTCTGAAGGATATTTGTGTACAAAGTGTGGGTGTGGTAAACGGGTTCAATGGTACTTCATGGTTTAGCTCACTGAGCTACTACAGGGTATCTGCATCACTTCTTCTAGGTAGTTCATGGTATTCTGGGGCAATACATGGGTCATACCAATTATCTCTTCTGGGCATTAAAGGGTACCACTGGGTGGTGGTCTGTGGTCTTCTGGGGAAGCTACCTCATAGTTCTTCAGATAGTTTCTGATGTTTTTGGGGCTCTTCATGGTCAACAGTACTTCTGGGTTGTCAGATTGTCATTCTTTCTGCTACCTCCTGGTGGTTGACAGCTTATGTTTCATGGTTCCAAATGCTTCCTAAACCTGGTGATTCAGAGAGTTGAACCAACAACTCTGTGGAAATGATACTTGTGATAGTTGGTAGTACATCCTGGTCTTCTAGGTTAATTTACAGTACTCTGGTATAGTCCATGATACTTTCTCATAATTCTTGGTACTGTATGTTTTTTTAATATGGTTCTCTTTGGGAGTAGTTAAATGTATTTCATGGTCTTCAGGGATATTTTATGGTAGTCTGAGGTATTTTACAATAATTATTTGTAATCTTTTGAGGTACTTTATGATCTTCTTGGGTCTTTGAGGTAGGTCATAGCCAAACATTTTGGGATAATTCATGATCTTTTGTTGCATTTCATGATAGCTAAGAGTAGTTTTTGTTTGTTTGTTTGCTTTGTGGTAGTTTAAAGTAATCTCGCCTAAGTACCTTCTCGGGGTTACCTATTACCTCTTGGTACATCCTGGTAATTATAGGTACTTTTCCATGTAACCTCTGTTACTCTAGTTCTCTTTCCTCTTGCTCAACCTTGGTTTCCCCAGATGACTGAAGACCCTGAAGCAACATACTCCCTCCCTCAGTGTTTGAAAAACAGTTGGACCTCCTCAGTCTCTGATGTCTACTTCTTCATCTGTTTAACCAATGTATTTCACTGTCTCTGTCTGCTGTACTCGCTCTCTCAGCTGTCTTTAGCTGACAGATCCGCCATCGGACACCACAGCTTCTCCCTTCAGAAGCAGAAATGTCCAACTGGATTTAGTCACCTCACCTGCTCTAAAAATAATCTCACTGAAGCTCCATCGACAAGCTAAAACCCAGCTCTTTACAAAAATATAAAGGATAGACTATACAACCAGTTTAGCTTTAGAGAAGCCAATATCTGAAATATCTGAACAATTATTGGATGGATTATCATGAAACATTTATAGTCACCAGAGGAGGAATCTTACTTATTTACCTAGGTGATCTCCTGATTTTACCTTTTAGATCTTTCTTATTGGGATGGGTCATTAGTTAGTAGTTAGTTGAAGGTATTTGGTCATAAACTAGACAAGGAAAACTGATGATGACACAATAAGAAGTTAGATGATCATTGTCCGTTATTACAGATTGTGTCAGTGTCATGATGTCACTTGTCATGATGTCACTTGCAGATAATTCAGGGTAACACCAAAATCTGTAGGATTCATCCTCTGTGGACCACAATTGCTAGAAGAAAATTTCATGGTAATTCATCAAACAGTTGAGATATTATGGACCAAAGCGGTGGACCAACCACCTGGTGTTGATATTCATACAGTTGTGGTTCTCACATGGCTAAAGACAATAAACCTTTGACTGATATAACAATGGAAACATTGAAGTTTGCTCTGATCAGGTCAAGGTAGAAATTTTAACATGGAACTAAAGGAAACTGTAATTGTATTTGCCAGTAATTATATTTCTAATTATTTTGTTGAAAAACAAAATCCATCAACTCACCAATAAGGAAATCATTTCTTATTCACCACAGATCAAACTAAGTAACTAGAGGAATTCAAACGAAAAACAAAAAGACAGACCATCATCTTCATGTAGAACCAGCTGAAGGACGCTGATTGTTTGATGTGTTTTTAGCTTCGTGACTCCTTTAAAGAGCTGAAGAAAAGATTCAACAACCTGAAGTTTAACTACCTGAAAAGAAACGATAGGACAAGGAACATGAAGGCCATCAGGAACCAGCTGCAGCAGGTGAAACTGTTCGAGGAGAAGCTGCAGGTAATTCCACCTCTTCAACTTTCATTACAATCTTGATGTGTGGACCCTGATCTGAGCCTGGGAGCCTGCAACTACCCCAGTCTGTGTTTTAGTTTTTGGGATCCATGCCACATACCAGCAACATCTCTGGCCAGAGATGTTTCACATCTTACCCCCCTCTCCTGTACAACTCACCCCACTTCAAGACTCTACATTGTCTTTACATACATGTATTAAGCTATTTTACAATTTGATATAAGTGTAATTTCACATTTTGCACAAGTTTAATCGAGGTGAGAATCTGATGGAGCATGTACCTGATCTCTTTGGGTTTCTTTGACCCACTTGACAACACTTCCAATCTAAATACTGACCCTTCATCACAATAAACAGTTGATCAGTGGGAGGGACTTTAATGGCTCTGATCATTCAGTCTTTGTTTTTCCTGTTGGGCTGAAATGTCTAAAGGTGAGTGGCAGCAGCACATCAATGTTTTGTTCACAGAGGAAGAAGAAACAGGTGTCACAAGGTGAAGGTGTATCAGAAAAATGTGTTTCCTTCAGGTATGTCACATCATGCTTGTACCAAGTGTTAAACTGGTGGTCTGGTGGATGAAAACACCTGACCATGGTGGGTCAGGTCATCGGTAGATCATTGTCTGCTCTGTCTGATCCTGCAGGGGCTCAGGAAACGCCTGCAGGGTGTGGTGGCCCGGCTGGGGTCAGAGGTCAAGGATGGAGGCGTGATCCGGGAGGTGGAGGACGCGGTCAATGAGCTCCAGAGACAGATGGGAGAGTCTGAGCGAAGTATCTGTGAGCACCAAAAAACACTGGACTTGACCTGCAGATTGCAGCGAGCCATGGAGGAGGTGACTCAAAGACATTCACAATTATTTAACACCAACTTTAAAACTCTGTTAAAGGGATTTAAACAGTATGTTGTTTTGTGTTAACAGTACCAGTTCTGGTGTGAAGAGGCGAGTGCAACAATTGCTCGTGTTGGGAAATTTTCCTCCGAGTGTCGCAGCACAGAAGCCGTGTCCGTCCTCTACCAGCAGTTTGAGAAGTTCGTCTGGCCGACAGTTCCTCAGCAGGAGGAGAGGATCAGTCAGATCTCTGAACTGGCTGTCAGGCTGCATGGTGAGCACGCTTTTATTCTGAAAGGCAGCTGTGTCAGGCAGTGTGTCAGAAAAATTTAAGATACAATTTTGTTTCACATGTCCAGACCACGGACCTGGACTCTAGGTCTGAAGTGAAGCCAGTGCTGAAGAGCCTTAACCTTTCATTCTCTCTACTGACCATCAGGGGGCGACTCCACTGGTTGTTAAAGAAGTCAGATTGTATTGAAGTCTACAGGAAAATGTCCCTACTTCTCCCTTGATTTATTAGCTCAGTAAACGTTTTCCTAATGAGTTTATGGTCTCAGTCTCTAGTTTCAAGTCTTCAATACAACATGATGTTCATTTTTTAAATGATGGTCCATTTAGAGGAAAATAGACCAGTACAGTGATGGGTCACAAAGACATTTACAAACGCATTGATATTATATATCTATATGAGTGAAAAAGTTTAGTGTGTGCATGTGTGTGTGTGTTTCAGGGGTGGAGGAAGGGCAACGGCACATAGAGAAGACGGTCAGTAAACACTCAGAGATGGTGGAGTCCATCAGAGAACTGAGTGATGGACTGATGGAGCTGGAGGCCAAACTGAAAGTAACACAACAAAACAAGAGCACAATTTATTGATCTAAAACAATCTATTGATCACATACACACTGTGCACACACCAACACTGAGACTGAATCTGTAATGATACAATCTGCAGATTATTGACCTGAATGAACACTAACAATCACTGTGGTGTTTCCAGCTCAAACAGCAGCAAAACAACGGAGAGAAAGAGAGAAAGGATGAGGGAGAGACAGAACAGAGGAGAGAGAGAGAGACTGAGGAAAGAGATGACGAGACAGAGAACAAGTTGAAGAAAAACAGAAAGAGGAAAAAGGAGCAGACAGATAACCGTACTACATCTGAAGCCACCGACACGGTAAAATCATCTTCCTCCAACTGACGATAAGAAGAATTTGTGTTTTCTACTACTCTAAACATAAAAACTGAACTAAAAAAAAACCACAGAACATGTTTCATGTTCTCAGCATCCCAGTCTTTTTTATCATGTTGGCCTATCAATATTGGCTATTAAAAAATATAGCTATAGCTAATATAGCATCTTAATCTGTCCTGTGCTTCCAGTATGAGCTGAAGGAGACAGGCCACACCCCCGAAATGACCGCTGAGCATGATGGGAAGGAGGTTTCCGTGAAAATGCAGGCTGCAGCCAATAGGAAGCCTCCATTACAGAAGAACCGCAGTCAGGAGGCTGACAGACAGACAGTCATCTTAGAGAGCAGGTAGATGAAGGTGCTGATGTTCCTGCTCCACAGAGGATGAACCACAGCTGCAGCATCAACCATGCAAGCTGGGCAACAGTCCAGCTCCTGGGGCTTTCAGAGCCCCTCAAGGCTTGAGGAAGGGTTCAAATTTGTTTGTTTCTGTCAATTTACCTTTTGACTCATGGTTGATGTGTTGTTTGTCCTTCAGCCACAGGCAGCAGCGCAACACCTCCTCCTACTGCTCCACCCACACCTTCAGCCTCTCCTGCTCCCCAGTGGAGGCCCACCGACAAGTCCACACCATTCACAGCCAATCACAGCCTGTCATCACAGGCTATCATGCCACGCCCCCTCCTTCTGTGATTGGTCCATCATTCTCTGATGTCCAGAGGGAGTTTCAGAGAAGGGAGATGGAAGACATGGGGCGGCAGGTAGAGCCCCCTTCCTGTGAATTAAACACGACGCTGCTAAAGGTTGATTTCATGTGGTATTCAAGAGGGATCAATTTTAGATCTTTGTTGATTTTCCATTTACATGCTGCTACTACTACATATTTCAAAAACACTTATTTTATTTCTATGCTGGTAATACACAAATGTACATTTTTAATAAACCTGGCAACTCTCTGTAAAATATAGTGTGACACCTCAGCTATATGTCTAGACTCGTGACTAAATGAATTAAAATCTAATATTTAAGGCATTGTATGGTCAGACTATTAAAATTTTAATCCTTATTAATGCAGTCTGTACATTCTCCTCAGCTCCCTGTCTAATCATATAACCTATTTGAGATAAAACCTTTAGCATCTGTTACACCATTTCTCAAAAGTCATTTTTATCGTAAAGGCTTTACTTTGACTAGTTTTCGAGATCTGCAGAAATCCTCTTTATGAGCTCCAATAGGCTTTGAGTTTGAAACAGGAATTGACAGAAAACTGTTGAGGCCTGAAATTTTAATTAGTGTAAAGTACAAATTAAACAAGTAAGAAGTATATGGACAGAGAAATTGACACGTGGAAACTTCCTTGTTCCTATGAGTAGCAGTTCATCAGACTAATACTCAGTCCCCTTTACCCAGGATGCATCAATGGGAGGCCTGACAGAGGCGGAGCTCCAACAACAAGAGGATATGACAGAGGACTCATTGTCCAATGATGAATATGAGTGTGTGTCACCTGACGACATTTCCCTGCCACCGCTGGCAGAGACACCAGAATCCGGCATGCTCCAATCAGACATTGAGGAGGGCTTTTGTTTTAGTTCCCACAGTGTCCACATCAACCAGTACAACCAGTACAATGTCCAGTCAGAGCACAGTGGGACTGGTACTGCTACTGGAGTCCAACAACAGAGAGAGTCCAGTCAGACAGAGGGTTACCCATCTCCTCCCACCAGTCTTCACAGCAGTACCAGGTCTGTTTTAGGACAAATCAGTCACATCACAATAAAGCAATGTTCTTTTGTGTGTTGTTACATTTGTAGGCACCAGTAGAAGCTGACACAGTTCAATTCTGAAAGTGGCAGTTTCTTGGTATGAGGCATAGCCCACTATTTCATCAGGAGCCCATCCAGACTTAAGAATTTGTTCCTTTGTTTGTGTCACAGGTTCAGATCAGAGTCCACTTTGTTTGTCCAGAGTCCATTGGCAGTTCCTGCTCCAACACTCCTCAGCAGCACTGTGTACAGCATCCTGAGGACTGAAGAAACCAGCACAACTAACTTTTCCCATATTGCTGACCTCTCTCTGGATGGCCCTAAAGTACGATCTAACCCAGTCCACAAGAGCAACACTACAGACAATTGTTACAAGAAGGAGAATGATATCTCTGACAGAGGGACGCCTGCAAAAACTGAGCCCTTAAATGATCAGGACAGTCAGTATCACCAGCCTCAGAGGAGTACAGGTACTCAGGGTGAGAGCACCCCAAATCTCACATCCAAAAGTGAGGCCTTGACAGAGACTGATCCCATTACCCATTCTGCAGAGCTTGATCAGTGCCCTGCCCTCTGCAAGTCCAGCTATCATCCTTTTCCCTTTAAACGTTCAGACCACGATTGCCACATTGACAAGATTCCTCAGGAAGAAACCAGGAACCCCAGAAATGGAACTACCTTTGTTCAAACCAAAACTGCTGTTTGTAAAGACAAGAGTTTTACACTATCTTCTGACTCAGACATTGCCTTTAGTACAGACATAAATTCCTCCCAAATCAAAGAGAAAACATCCCTAGTCTCCAAACATCAAAGGGACAGTCTCAGCAGCACCAGTACAGTTACCCAGCAGATCATTTCCTCCCAATCATCCCCTTCAGACCCTTATTGTGCTTTGCCACAGGCTAGCAGCAGCTTCAGTTCGCTCCACAAAACTCCCTTATCCCAGAGTAAGACCTTGCCACAGATCCATCTGGTATCCAGGGCCAGAGGATTCACTCAGAGCTCCAGTTTCAGAAATGCGGCTGTCAACAAAGACAGCAACCTCCCCCAAGACACTTACCCAGATTCTAGGAGTGGTCTTGATCAGGATGTACCTTCTTCCCAAACCATCAAGGAAACATCTTCAGTGAACCTGCCCCAAAACAACAACCTCATCACAACTACTAATGTCACCCAACAATCTGTTTACTGCCAGTCCTCCTCTTCAGATAATCGTTGCAAAGTCCCACAGGTTAGCACCACTTTCAGGTCAAAGCAAGAAAGTCCCTCCACTCAGGGTAGTGGTGATCTACCTGACATCCATGGCCCCAGTCTTCCAGAGCCAAACAGCTACAACAACAACATAAGTATATCCAGCGGTACCATCACCAACAGTAATAGATGCAGTAGCAAGCAGAGCCATCAGACAGTTTACTCCCTCCAAGAGTCCTTGATCTCCACCTGTACCCAGCAATGTGTGCATGACCCTGGCATGACCCCCAGCAGCTCTGCCAAGTCTGCTGCTCCTCCTCAGGCTGAGGCACAGAACCAAGCTTTGGCTCAGCAGCCTAACATGCATGTCACACCCCCTTCCTCTCCACCTCATCTGCTAACTTCAGAACATGACCCAGACATTTGTCAGCCCGTGGCCATCCGTGAGGAGATCATGCTTACTCCTCAGATCCAAGGGCCTCCCTTTCCTGCTCCTCCTCTTTCCCATGCCCAGGCAGAGTCTCTTCCCCAGGGAAAAGCCTCTAAACCTGGCCCTTCCTTCTTCACCATGCCCCTGTCTAGAGCTTCTGTTATGGAGGGCTCTCCAGTGAAGCTAGAGGTGGAGGTGACGGGACACCCAGAGCCCACACTCACCTGGTGGGTAGCATACAACCAGCTACACAATAACACAAGCTAATTCAATAACAGTCTTAGCTATGGTCCTACACCAGTTTTGTTTTTTAAATTTTGTGGCCTGTTGTGCATTGGTGATTTAAACCAATACTACATTGTGTGTTGTACCCACCTTGAGCTTAGCCTTATGAACGATAAAGCTGTTCATTGAAGACCCTTGTTAATGCAGGTGAAAGTGACTGAAATATTTATCATTCATAATTTAACCATTTTGACTCTCTAGGTCATAACTAACTTTGCCCACGGCCTTTCGAGGAAACAAGGACTTGCAGAAAACAAGATATAAAAGGGCAACCAGCTCAAACCTCCTACAGTTTTACAAATGTGAGGTGTGTTGGCCTGGATGTACATTGCTATGCTGTTAGCCATGACTGACGTTTCAGGCAGCCAATTCCTGTGGTCGCTTTGAGTCAGGCTCAGGGACAAACATTTGAAATGATTCATGAGCCCTTAAACCTCTACAACACATGTGGAAAGTTCAAATTTAGTATGACTCACAGAGCCACAATAACTACATAAATGAACTGTGCAAATATAGACCTGCTGTAAAACTGCTGTAAAGAGTTAGATATATTTTTTGATTCTTGGATTAGTTTAGATGGAAAGGTTATGACCTGAACAGATTGTGCCTAACCTATGATTTTTCATCAGTTACAAAAACAATCCTAACAAGCTATATAGCCAAGCTGTTCGGGGGAAATTGTGCAAACATTAGCTCAAGTATTGTGTTAAATTAGTATTTGATGGGTAGCAAGTTGTTTTGAGTTATCATTGTTGAAATATCTGTAGAACGTCTATGTCTCTGAATAACACCTTTTCAAGCTGACAGCATGTTCAAACCTGCACTTGATGCTTGGAGCAAACACTGGAGGCACCATGCAGACAGAGGTGATGTTTGTTTGTTTTTGTTAGCACAGGATTGTTTGTATGTGCATCACACATGACTGTTGTGGAATTTGTTCAAGCACCAGTTCAGCTCAAAACGTCACCACTTTGAAGTGACATTTTAATGTGTTATTCTACAGTTTGATAATAACAAAATAATAGTTCTATGACACTTTTTTCACTTTAATGAGTAGCTAACACTGATTCAAACCAAAGGTTTTAATTTTACACATCACATGGTTACTCACATCTTTTGTTTGGTCGTCAGGTGATGTTTGGCTGTGTGGTATCTTATAAACATGTATTGTGTCAGAGCTATTGTCAGGCCTCCACTGGCTCTGAGTGAGACTGTGTGCTCTCTGACCTCCTGTCATCGTGGTCGCTCCAGGTTGAAAGACGGAGATGTGTCAGCCATCAGCCTGGGCCGAGCGGCAGACTGCGAGGACGGGAAACACTTCCTCTCTATCACAAAGACATCTACCTCAGATGACGGGAAATACAAGATGTCTGCTGCCAACCATCACAACTCGCAGCAGACAGCTAATAGCAGCAGCAGTGATAAGTGGCTGGTGGCCGAAGTGTTTGACATCATCAGTGTGGACTGGCAGACCTGGTTTGGGACCCTGTGTGTTGTCCTGTGGTTGCTCTACCTGATTTTACTTTAATCACTCTTTCCTACTAGAGGAACTGAATGACCAGTAACCTGGAGCTCCCTCACCCGAACTTATAGGAACACTGTGTTTCACCTGTGTGTTTTGGAATTATAGTACTATGCAGAAAGTTTCGGTGGTAAAAGTGAGAATAGTTTCGCAATGAAGAAGAAAAAACCTAAATCAGATCAGTATTTGCTTTGACTCTCCTTTGGTTTTAAACCAGCACCAGGTCTCTTGGCTGGGGGGTTGTTCCAGCACTTTGGAGAACCACAGTTTCCCATGTGAGTTTACTGCGTGTTCATTTCCTGTAGTGGAGAAGCCCTTTGAACACAACAACTTCTGTACCTTGTGCCTGGATCCTGGATCTGAAGGACTGATATATATTTATTTGAGAAATTAATATTAAATTATTTATTTGAAAATAAAAAATAGTTTAGAATCATGTTTAGCTTATTTTACAAATCTTTAAGGAGAATTTACCTAAAAACAGAGGCCAGGCCAGAGAAAGGCTGAGAAACCCATGTAATCTCTGTGTAATCATTGTCTAACTATTATGGCTTTTATTTTACTGTATTCTACTGTGTAAAATATATTTCAGTTGAATTGGATTTTGCAGTTGTGGAAAAATGTGAATAGAAATGATGATGGTGAAGCTTATTTCTGTCAAGGAAACAAAGAAAAGAACAAAGAAATGACAAAAAAAAAAAAAAAACAAACATTGATAACATGGAGACAGTGAACTTTCTCTGTAAAACATTAAACGATAGTAAATTAGACAAGATTGTCATATGATGTCATATTAATCCTAATCTTGAGATGGAATTTATGCTGTAATGAAAACTCTTACTTAATTTAAATTTTAATCTTCAAGTTTCCAATTTCTTCAGATTTTGACCTTCAGTTGATATTATGACAATTTCACAGTTTCTTTATCAGGCTAAATAATACTGGTAATTTTTAAAATAGAAAATAATTAGATATTGAGACAAATCTTGAAATAAGTCATCTGAACTGTCTGACTTTTACTTTTTTCTTTTTGATGTTCTTTTTTGTTCTTGGTAGAAGCGGGCTTCCATATAATTCAAAGAGGAACAGATGAATAACTGGCATTGATAGTAGGTATGAATAAAGATATAAAATGATAAGTTTTTCTTTCTGCTTTCAAAGTCTCAACTCACCTAAAAAATAAATGATATGCACCCAGTATATGTAATAGACAGTAGAACACAGCTTTGTGTTTCTGTTGTGTGTCATCTATTATCACTGTCTCATCAGACCAACATCTCAATTGAATCCATGTAAATTCTTACTGAAATGTGACAAATTCAATCCAGTAATTGGGGTTAATCATTGTTTATTGATGTCAGTGCTTGCTTGAACCAAAGTTATAAGTTGAAGTGTGTTTAATTTAGTAAACCCCTTTAAATGAGGAATAAAGGGGTTTAAATAAGCTTTAATGGCAGGTTTCACTCGCCATCAATTATATCTTTACACACAAAGAAAGCTCAATACCAGACAGCTAACTGTCCAACAGACTTATTCAAGCCCCAAAAGTGTTCTACATTATATTTGTTTTAAAAACCAGTAGACATTTTCAATTGACATTTATCTGTCACAGAAAATAAACAAGACATAATATGTGTATTGTAATTAAGTTGTTTGTGTGTTAGCATGGACAGCCAAAACACGACTGGCCTAACGGCTTTCAAGGAGACTAAATCCCCTCTCAAAGCGAAGTAACAATGTCCAGATGTGAGATGCTAAGAAACAACAATAGTAATAGTTAGTAGTTGACTTTAGTATGAAAACCAAAAAAAAATACAACATTTTGTCTGTTTCCCAGTTCAGAGGCTGCATTTGAAGAGCGATTGTGTCACAGCAGCGTGACTTAACTATGAAGGCTCCTTCATATACTGCTGATAAAATGTGTCCTTTCCAACTGTCACCCTGCTGTAACGTCACACATCAGTTTATGAGCTGCTGTTTTTTTAAGCCTGCACTTTGTAATGTGTCTGTCTGTAAATTGTAAATGTGCCTATACATTTAAAAAATGAACATCATGTTGTATTGAAGACTTGAAACTAGAGACTGAGACCATAAACTCATTAGGAAAACGTTTACTGAGCTAATAAATCAAGAGAATAAATCACCTCGCTGACCATATTCTCACTGAAGTCCACAGGCTGACCTTCCTTCAGCCACTTCCCCTCAGTGTCAGCGTTGGCAACTTCACACTCAAGCTCGGCAGGGGCCGTGTGATGGCGCCACCTGGTGGTGGGACAAGGAAACAGAGCAGCTCAGTGAAGTCAATCAGTCAATTAGAAACAGGGACATTTTCCCATAGACTTCAATACAATCAGACTTCTTTAACAACCAGTGGAGTCGAATGAAGGGTTAAGACTCACACCAGAGTCCAGGTCCAGCTTTAGATCAGTCTATGGTCCTTTCCAGCTCATCCTGTCCCAAGATTCATTGCGCCTCAGTAATTACACTTTAAAATATCAGTAATGTTCAACAGCTAACGCTACACAAGTTAAAACCTACGTTTTTGTAGAAAAGGTTGCGTGTCAAGGTTGCTAGGCAACAGGAATCCGCTTTGCGACGCAACGGTAAAGGCGGGAACAGCTGATGACGCAAAGCGAAAGTCCACGTCACCGAGCCGTCTCCTATTGGCTTCGGGGTCTATGGCAGTTAAGATGGACCGCGCCTTCGTTCAGCCCGTCCTCCGAAGGATGGAGCTCCCGAGCTGGGTCAGGTTTGTTTGTGTCCCGCTCACAGCAGAGGTGCCCGAGCAGGTCTGGGCCTTCTCTCCACGGCTGCCTCTGCTCGGCACCAGCTAGCTCTGTCCCTGGACGTGTAGCTGGCAGAGAAACGGCCGTGCCGCGAACATGTTTTATGGGATAAGTGGGATGTCTGTGCATAAAGAGCATCACCCAGGAGAACAGGTACAAATTCAGTTTCTGACCAAATAATCACAGGAAGTTGAGCTGAAGTTACAAATGGAGCTAGCTTAAACAGCAAGCTAATGTTAGCCAACAGACAAGGTGAGCGCGACAGGTGAGAAGGGTTTCCTGTGTAAAAGGTACTGTTATATGGTAATATTATTCGTTTTATTTGCAGTATCACAGTAAAAGTACACAAGTATTATTAGCTTCAGCTAAAGTATCATAGTAAATGTACTTCATGTACTTAAAATATCACAGTAAAAGTACTTCATAACATGTAGTTGACATGTAGTTGACATGTAACTCAGCAGACATGTGAAACTGGGTTAATATCAACATGTTGTATTTTAAGTGCCCATCATCTGGTAAAGTAACGATTACCTACAGTTTCAGATCGATAACAGATCAATAAACTGATGAATGATCTGAAAACTGATCAGCGGTTTGGTCTCTGACTGTGGTGTCTCTTTCTGAGCTGCTGATTGGTCAGTTTAATTGACAGAGACCGCCTACAGGCTGAGCACTGATCTGATTGGCTGGTCTTAGGTTAAGGCAGGACACGAAGAGCCCACCTCCAGCCACCATATGCATGCTGGGAAACAGAGTCAGTCTGATTGAGCTGCTGGTGATGGAGACAAAAAGGGCTGTAACAAATGTTTATTTCCATCATTCATAATTTTTTTGATTAATTGTTTCATCAATGAAACAAGAATCAAAGTTTTGCAGAGTCAGTCGACTGATAGTTTCAGCTCTAGAGCCAATTTCACAAAAAAAAACAAAACATTTTGGATTCGTTAATTTTTTATACAAAAGGTAACACTGAGCTGATAAATTAAGCATAAGAGCCTCAGAGATCTTCTTTTTAAATACAATCATTACACATATCATTCTCATATATATATTAAATACACATTCATAGCTGTAGAAGAAATAATTTCATTAAACAAATAATTTGAAGGCAGTTTCTGTTGCTGGAGACGAGCAGACGTGATATGTGTTGACAACTTCCTCTGATTTTAGGAGTCTATTTCTTTTGTTTTATTTCTTTTAATAGTTCACAAAGACAACACTATAGGATATGTAATGGAATTTCCTCTTTGATCACAGTTTATGACATATGACAAGTTTGTGTGACTCAGTGATCAGTTGATCAGTTTTACAGTCATTTGAATTTGTAGTAGTAGTTGAGTTAGTAACTGCTCGATTAACCTTTAAGGTGAGTCACACTGTGGACGTCTTCAGATGTTATTTGGATTAAATCTGGAAACATCTCTCCGCCTGTCTCTTTGTTAGGGAAACCAGCTGACAGGTGTAACAACTTGCATAAAATGGCCCCTGCCATCCCATGATTCCCTGCAGATCCCCTTGGGGTCAACCAATGGCGTGGCCCGTCCTCTGTGATGTCACAGCAGTATAAAGCCCCCCGCTGCCTAGCTGCTTGCTCTGAGCAGAGTCAGCGTTCCCGGCCTGGACGCCTCGGCTGGAGGGACTGCTGTCAGGAGGAAAAACAAAACTACACGGCGCTGACGGCCTGTAGTTTTGTTTTTTTCTGTGGGGTTCCTTCGAGGCTCAGCTGTTCTCCGTTTGGATTTTCTGACTGAACTTTCTGGATAAAGATTTTTGATCTTCTGCAGACAGCCCTCCTGTGGGCATCCCCGGCATCCTTGTGCAGACAAGTAAGTGTCTCTAAAGTTGTCCAGAGTGCTGTGATTGATGAGCTACAGCTGACTGACACCTGCTGGATTCACACTTTAACACCCAGAACTTTGTCTCCAACACACAGACCTGACCTAGGCTTCCTACCAGACTCCATTAATTTTTAGTCACTTTTCAGACAGTGACACTGACATATGGAAGGCTTTCTGCTGCTTTCCCCCATTGAAGGTTATAATGGGACGTCCCAGAATAGCCACTGATAGCATCAGAGAGGACCGTCAGCTGGGCGGCTGATGGCTTTTTAAGGGAATCAGCAGCAGGGCTATCAGTTGCTCCTCCAGCTATGTGCCACATGGTGGCTGTCAATCAAATGGAGGTGTGGTTGATGGGAGGGGGACTGTGGGGGGGCTGTTATTTTTAGTGTTTGGTGTCCTGTCTTAGGTAACCCCCCCCCTTCCTGTTACATTACAGCTTTTATAGGTCTGTGGAGAGGAAGTGTCTGACTGCGAGCAGTGACACCTCAGTGAGGCTTTTATTGTGGAGGGGAGTGAACAGCTGCTGGTGTGGTTTTTATTTTAAAAATGAGTGTTGACCGAGGGCAGCAATTTCAACAGTCAAAAATCCATTATTTTGAAGGAGGAACTTCCCTCATTATTGTTCCAACTGTTTTCTGTGTGGAAATAAGAGCAAACTAAATTTACCAGGTGGAAATGAATCCTCTGAGACACATTCATGACAGTGGGTTTCAGCAAATGGAGAAGTACAGTTTTTATACTGTTTCTAAGTCAAATTACAAAAAAACAACACAAATAAAATATTGAATTTGAGTTGAGTTGGATAAATAAAAAAAAAACCATTTAATTAAAAAGAAACCCAATGTTTCATTTTGGTTTGAGAGATAAAAGAATAACGCTCAGGTCCCTCAGGTTCCTGCTTTCAAAAGTTAAAAAAAAAATCATTATTATATACTCTGTATTTTTATTATTACCAATGCATTAAAGATAAAACTACAACAATTGATTATATTCAACATCTGTAGAAGTGAGTCAGATAACTGTAGTAAAAGTTGAGTTTTGGCTTATGAATTAATGGACTTTAAACAGTCACTTTCAGCTCCTGCGAGAAACATGTCGCTTTCATTTCTGGCTCCTGTCGTAATAACGGGAAGAGATTTCCATCCAGTCACTTTGTTAACATGCGCTTGAGTCATCAGATTAAGTTTAGCTGAAATCAGATCTGCTCTGTTTTGGGTTCAGGGATTCACTGTAACCTGATTTAACTCAGACCTTTACAGAGCTGATGAATTCTCCACAGTCTGAAAACCCTCACCAGGTTTTTACAGTTTGAACATGTGCAGGACAAAGAGTCTGAAAATATGAATTGATTTCTCCATCGTCTGGTTTCTTAGATGATTCTTAAATTAAATTGATCAGGAGGTTCACACTCTCTAAAACCTCTTCAAAACAAATTCATTTTCAATAACCTTTAAATAACTTAATAAGGAAGATTTTAAGGGACATACGATTTCCCTCTTAATTTACTCATTCATTTGAATTATTTGACAAACACATTAATGATTAATTTAAGGTGCTGTTAAGGTTAAGGGGTTTTGGTTTATATTTTTTTAATTCTTGGTTCTCATTCAGGTTTTTTAATAACCATATGGTGTAAATTAATATAATAATAAGTTAATTGTAATTATTAATTGTTAATAATGATTAAATTAATGTGTAATCAGATTTTAAGGGGTAAAAACAATGAACAAATACCTTGACTACTATCTCTTAAGTTAATTTCAGTTTTTTCCCTCATAGTTAAAGTCTAAAACTCTATGAATATATGAAGTTTACATCATAGAAGTTAAAGAAAATGAGAACACTGAATCTTCAAAAATTCCTAATTTCCATGACATAGAAAATACAAAGATCTGGTGTAAAATGGTGTTTTTGTTCATTTAAATGAATTGTTTCACTGGTTAATTTAGATTTTCTGTTGAAATGAGAGACTTATTTATTATTGATTGATTTGATGTTCATTACCATTGTTATTGTTGTCAGCTCATGAATCGCTGTAGGGAGAGAGCCTAGTTCAGTTCATGGTCCAGTTCATGGTCCAGTTCATGGTCCAGGTCCTGGTTCAGGTCCTGGTTCAGGTCCTGGTTCAGTTCATGGTTCAGGTCCTGGTTCAGTTCATGGTCCAGTTCATGGTTCAGCCCTTTGACTAGTTCATGGTTCAGGTCATGGTTCAGGTCATGGTTCAGGTCCTGGTTCAGGTCCTGGTTCAGGTCCTGGTTCCGTTCATGGTTCAGCCCTTTGACTAGTTCATGGTTCAGTTCATAGTTCAGTTCATGGTCCAGTTCATGGTTCAGGTCCTGGTTCAGTTCATGGTTCAGCCCTTTGACTAGTTCATGGTTCAGTTCATAGTTCAGTTCATGGTCCAGTTCATGGTTCAGTTCATGGTCCAGTTCATGGTTCAGCCCTTTGACTAGTTCATGGTCCAGTTCATGGTTCAGGTCCTGGTTCAGTTCATGGTCCAGTTCATGGTCCAGTTCATGGTTCAGTTCATGGTTCAGGTCCTGGTTCAGTTCATGGTCCAGTTCATGGTCCAGTTCATGGTTCAGTTCATGGTTCAGGTCCTGGTTCAGGGACCTCCTGCTGCACTTTGAGGTCATGTGCTGTCAGACAGGAGCAGTTGTCACTGTTTGTTCTGTCGAGTGTGACAGAAACTCACAGCTGGTCCTTCCTGTCTGTCAGCAGACCTGGTCCAGGTCCTGCTGAAGTGAGTCGGGTCCATTCCGGACCAATCAGTGTCAACCTGGGGTCATGTGACCAGAATGGACCAATTAGGGCCAATTAAACTCTGACCACTCAGAGAAACATTACGTAATGTCAGTTATAAAGACACCAGGACAAATCAAATTAAACCTGGTCCACACAGGCCCAACTAGGTCAAACCAAGGCCAGAGCCAATCAAAGGCTGGACCAGTTAGGGTGAATTTGAGCCGTTCAGACAAGGCCAATGAATCTGATCTTAGCCCAGACCAATGTCAACAGGAGACAAAACAAACTGTGTTAATATTTCCAGTGGAGCCGTGTCTGAGACTGATTGGTCTCTTGCCACACGTCCTCTTCCTGTGAGGTTTTTACTTCTGATTGGAAGGTCTGAACATGCCTACTGTTATCAAACCTTTCAGTGTACAATAGAAACCATTAGTCCGTGAATCAATTAGTGTATTTCTGAAATTCTTTATTTTTCTGCCAACTGACTAATTATTAAATGTAATTTTAATTAAAACACAGTTACTGGTTCCAACCTTAAATATCTGGCTGGTTTGTTGACCTCGTGTGCAGGATTGTTTGACTGTGGCTGAGATTTCGTTTGTCTGGAGATTGGACAAACTCATTTTTGATTCTTCTGATTTTGAACGAAGAATTAGTGAACTGAGACACTAACCTCAGGATCTACAGCTGGTTTTTAGTTGTGACTTTGAATGGGACAGTTTTATTTAGGAACACGACAGAATAAATTCTAAGTAAAAGAAAGAGATCAGAGAAAACCACATGCAACGTTCGTGGTTCTTAGGGGATCACACCCCACATTTCCTGTCCGTGTCTACTGTCGACTATCAGACCAGAGCAGAGTGAGGTATTGCTCAAGGACACTTCAGCAGAGGAAACCTGCGGCTGTTTGTTGTCATTTTATTCTGAAGTGATGTCAGATTAGTCAAACTAAGTTTCTATTGTTTTTACAGATTCACTGAAACTGGACCTGATGGTTAATGAGCTAATGAACAAAACCATTCTTTATCCTTTAATGAAAATGTCTGAGACCACCTAAAACTAGACTGGAGCTGACACCTAAGACCAGGACCCCTGGAGTTAAACAGGTGCTTTAATCTGCTGTGAGCTCTGCAGTGGATCAGCTGGTGGTTTATCAGCCAGACCCCGTGGAGCCTGGACCACCTCCAGGGACAGAGCTCCTAAAAATAAACCCTGGGGTTCAGACCCTCGATCTGAGCTGCTGTTGCTGCCGTTCAGCCTGAGTCTGTCAGCAGGTCAATTGTCAAAGAGAAAACATGAGGCACAGCAGGTTTTATATAAATCTAGACATTTTAAAGAACTATTATGTTTATTCTGGACCCAGACCAGTACCTGGGTTTGTTTCTTAGAGCTTTATGAAGACATCCATTCCCGTCTGAGGCTCCTGAAGACGTTTCACCTCTCGTCTGAAAAGCTTCTCTAGAACTGATGATGACAAAACATTAAAACACAGCAGGGGTAATATCAAATATGCCTTCATAGGAGAGGTTGAAACAAATACTGACTGCATTCATGGCCAGTGAGCAAAGCTTTTGTGGTTAACGGTCAGGACACATGATTGTCATAGTTGAACTAAACCCGATTTGAGGATTGTCAGATGCTGCTCTGTATGAAATCACAGCCCTGTGTTTCTTGGGCTCAGGGTCTTTCTGTGGTCGCAGACTGACTCCATGATTTTAGAGTTCTTTTCAGGTTCTTCCCTCTGAAGAAGGTTCTTTATGACTCTGGCTGTGTGTTTGGGACAATCAGACGCCTCCTGACGTGGTTGAAATTTGTTGACCTGGAGACAAAAGTGTGACAGTGACAGAGTGACTAAGTTTCCACCAGTGTTGCTTCATTTTGTTTTATTTGTGTCTGTTGTTTCTGCAGGGTGCCAACCAACATGTCAACACAGGCGCCGACATTCACACAGCCGCTGCAGAGCGTCGTAGCACTTGAGGGTAGTGCTGCGACGTTCGAGGCTCAAGTTAGTGGTAAGAAAACTTTCTGACTGAACTAACTTTCTGAAGGGAATCAGACCAAAGTCACGAGTTCATAGAAGATTTTGAAAATAAAGAGGAGGATGTTGTTGTTCCTTTGAGTCTGACCCTGATTGGATGTTATTATTGCTAATGCCAGGATTAACTCATAAGATTAACTAAAGTGGAAGTAAAGTGTAAAGTCTATGGATGAAGCTAGGCTAACAGTTGCCACTCCTCCCAGTCTTTGTGCTAAAACAGTTTCCTCTGATATTATATTTGTGCTAAGATAGCTAACAATTGCCCCTTTTCCCTGTCTTTATGTTAAGATGGTTTAACAGTTCCCTCTGCTTAGAGTGTTTGTGATAACAGTTTCCTCCTGTTCCCAGTCTTTGAGCTAAAATGGCTGAATGTCCTGGACCTCTGTACAGATAAATCTTGGAACATCTTATCTTAAATCTTTGTTTTCTGTGGTTCTTCATTCCTCTCCAGGTTCTCCAGTTCCTGAGGTGAGCTGGTTCCGTGATGGCCAGGTTCTTTCCGCCGCCGCTCTGCCCGGCGTTCAGATCTCGTTCAGCGATGGCCGTGCTGTTCTGAGGATCCCCGCTGTGACCGCCGCACACAGCGGAAGATTTTCTGTCAGAGCCACCAACGGTGCTGGACAAGCCACAAGTACCGCCGAACTCCTGGTTACAGGTGAGACCACAGCTGAGCTTAACCTCCTGGTTAGGATTAGGAGGACAATGCAATATTATTGTATTTCTTTATTTCAATTAAATGACAGAGAGGAGAGACAGAAAACAACCACAGAGAGACACATAACAACCACAAAGAGACAGAGTTGGAGTCTATATTTATCCTGCTGTCAGCTGCGGCCTGTTACTTTATCCAGGGATAAAACTGATATAGATGCAGCTGGTGCAGCATAACTTTCCTTAAGAGGGACCTGAAGTTTATTAAGAGATTAACAACCTGAACCTGAACCAGGGAGGATCTGGTGTCCACATGTCAACAAGATGATGATAAAGCAGCTTGAATATGTGGAAGAGAGTTCAGTGGTCAAAGTTCATTTTACATATTCATGTTTAGGTCATTCTGATGTGTTCAGATAATTCTTTTAAAGGCCAAATGGACATTAAAATAGTTTTAAATACAGAGACATCTATCACACATGTGGATGGACAGGACAAAAGAAAATGACCATGATTCTTATTATAAAAGTCTATTGAAGCGTTAAACCTACCTCTTCTCTGATTTAAACCCTTTTACTGCAGAACACAGTCCCATGATTTCTTAACCTGAAATATTCTATAAAATTAACCTGAGTCAGATGCTCTAATGTCTGGAGAAAACTCAGGGACCAAGTCTTCATTAAATCCAGATTAGTGAGACATATTTTCTCCCTGCAGTGGAGACGGCACCTCCAAACTTCCTTCAGAGACTGCAGAGCTCCACGGTGAGACAGGGCAGCCAGGTGAGGCTGGATGTCCGAGTCACAGGTATCCCCGCACCTGTGGTCAAGTTTTACAGAGAGGGAGCCGAGATCCAGAGCTCAGCCGACTTCAGGATCCTCCATGAGGGAGACCTGTACAGTCTGCTGATCGCCGAGGCCTTCCCAGAGGATTCTGGGACGTATTCTGTAACTGCTACCAACAGCAGTGGACGCGCCACCTCCACCGCTGAACTGCTGGTTCAGGGTGAGGATTTGAGACTGTTTTTACCAACACTTTCATGTTTCTCTGTCAGCAGATTGAGTGGACAGTGAGACTTTTGTGTTTCAATATCAACCTCATTTTTATTCAGTTGTATCCATGTAAACCTACATGTGTGTCTGTGCTCCAGGTGAGGAAGCTGTGCCAACCAAGAAAACCAAAACTATTGTGTCCACATCCCAGATGGCGACTTCCCAGACCAGAGTGCAAAAGGTGAGATTTAAACTTGATCTGATCTTGAGACCTGGAGCCAACAAAAATCTGCACTATAGCTGATGTAATTTATAACTCAGTAAACCAGAGTCAACGGCACTACACAGGTCTGGAAAACCTGGAAATGTTTTGACTTTCCAGTGTTTCTCTGTTTTGTCATTAACCCTTTTTAGAGCCACATTCAGGCTTTTGTCTTTTTCCTTCTAAAGTCATCATTTTTAAAAATGTCCCCAAGTCTCCTCATATTCAGACTCAGCTCAACCTCAGCTCATTATATCTGAGACTCAGTAAAGACTCTGTTCACTGTAATAGGGGATAGTAGCTCAGAGAACAAGAGGAAACTAAAAACACAGTGAATTTCTCCTTATTTTCGAGATAAAAACACTGTAAACCAGAATAACCAAAGAAAACTTCAACACAGGAAGTTCCACACATGTGTTTGTGTTGTTCTAGAGCTGATTTGAAGTTTCTCTCTTTATCTGATCTGAGTTCTGCTCATTCTTTGGAGCAGTAATGATGAAAAATCATCTCCAAAGCCTCTAATGCTCTAAATATCTTATTGTCCATGTCTCTCTGTCTTTATTCTGTCACTACAATAAACTCAGAGCAACTTCTCCTCACTCTGAGATCAGAAAAATACAGGATTGATCCCATTGACTTTGGCTACAAGCAGCTGACAGCTAGGCCTCTGAAGGAGACACTCTGATTGGCTGTGACATCACCCACTGGAGCCAATAGG
This sequence comes from Rachycentron canadum, assembly GCA_038496675.1. Lineage (NCBI taxonomy): Eukaryota > Metazoa > Chordata > Actinopteri > Carangiformes > Rachycentridae > Rachycentron > Rachycentron canadum. The sequence goes on from CM076658.1 coordinate 492,792, forward strand.
AGTGTCCCGTGTAGAGACGTGACTCTAGACGTCACTATCAAAGATGGAGGATGAGAATGGATGGATAAACACACAGAAGTAAAGCAGCAATGCTCCAGTCAAAGGCTCAGACTGATCCAGATCTGAACTGACTTCCTTCAGGAGTTTATCACTGAAGTCAGTGTCACACAGGACAAATCAGGGCTTGTTAGAAAGAGCTGATTCTCTAGTTGAAGGAGAAACAAACAGCTCCTCCATCAGGAGCAATGATAATAATAACAACCAGATTTTTGGAAGTGTCTGTACTTCTGTGGGATTAATGGGGTTAAAATAAAACTGTCACAAAAACATCTGTGCAGCTGTGTCATGTCACAGCACTGAATCTGTGACTCTCGCCCTCAGAAGGTGGAGGCGAGTTTCCAGGCCACCACCATGACGCAGATGCATGTCGAAGGAGGAATGATGACTCAGCATTTGGCTCACAAAACCCCCCCACGGGTTCCCCCAAAGCCGACCTCCAAGTCTCCGCCCTCCTATGTTTCCAAGGTGACAGGAGGGCGCCAGCAATCACCTTCACCTGTCAGACACGTGAAGGGGCCGACACCTACTCCTGTCAGGTACAACCCCAGCCACCATCATGGCTTCCTGTCTCAGTGTGAAACCAGTGTAGATAAGGCAAGACAAGTTTATTTGTATAGAACATTATCATACACAGAGGTCATTCACTTTGAATCCAGTTCTGTATGTGACAGGAAGACAATGCAGGAAGACCTGAGAACTGGACCAATGTGCTGTATTTTCTTAGTTTTTTTGTCAGAACCACAGCAGCAGCATCTGAATAAGCTGTAACCGTTTAATGATTTTATTTGGTCGACCACTTTAGATTATAAACTACACTGAGTGGTTTCATTGTTTGTTAATCTATATGATGTGTTGTCTGCAGACCCATTTCTCCCTCCACCAGACTGTCTGTCTCCCCTATCAGACCGGTAAAATCTCCTGTGATGACCAGGAAACAGGTAAGAGCATTCAAATCCACTTTAACATCATCAACTGTGATGCATTAAACATCAACACCAACCTCCATCTTCATCACTGCTACTCAAACTGTAACTCTTCCTCTCCCAGGTGTCAGCTGCTGCTGAGGTCCTGCCCCCCTGGAAGCAGGGAGACTATGTGGCTGAAGCCGGTTACACCAGTATGGCCAGTATGACCAGCATGTCCAGCGTAAGCAGCGCCACCCAGGTGCACATGGAGAAGCACTGGCAACAGCAGGTCACTGCCACCAGAGAGGTGAGAGTGTTTGAGGGGCAGATTGTAGCAGCATGTAGCCTGATGAAAACACAAATGAATGAATGTGCGATGTTGTGAAGGTGTCCTGAGCATTTCTCGTTTTTAGTTTTTATTTAAATTCACCTTCTAGTCTGAAATAGACCTCTGCAGCAGTTTCCAGTGAATGATCGTCAAAAGATGTAGAGTGACTGAACTGAACAGTGGAGGTTAGGTGCTCTGTGTGTGAACCTGTGTTCATGTGCCGATGCGTCAGGACCAGCATGTGTCCCAGGACGATAAGAGTGTGGCGGTGGCTACTGTGGTGGCAGCCGTGGATCAGGCTCGTAGCCGGGGGCCGTCTGAGGCGGCTGTGTCTGGAGAGCAGGTAGACCCCCCCTCCGATACCATCACTCCACCTGCTGCTCAACTGTCACTTAATTTCTCTTTTTTATCTGTTTTTTTTTCACTGTTTGTTCATCGGGTGTTTTTCTTCAGTCAGCAGCAGCTAAATCACATTCATGCTCCTCAGAGGATGAACCTTTCTCATTCTAACAACCCACTACCCCCCTCTCTCTTTTTAGGATGGTAACACTGAATCATTGGAAATGTCATTAGATCAGATTTTAAAAGTTGGGAAATCAATATTTACCATAAGAGTAGAGTTATTACGCCCTGACACACTGGAGCCAATAGGAGTGTCCCATGTAGAGACGTGACTCTAGACGTCTCTATCAAAGATGGAGGATGAGAATGGATGGATAAACACACAGAAGTAAAGCAGCAATGCTCCAGTCAAAAGCTCAGACTGATCCAGATCTGAACTAACTTCCTTCATGAGTTTATCCCTGAAGTCAGTGTCACACAGGACAAATCAGGGCTTGTTAGAAAGAGCTGATTCTCTAGTTGAAGGAGAAACAAACAGCTCAGAGCATCAGGAGAACGAGGCTCTGACCTGATGGAGGAAGAGGAGACACTTCCCGTGGACACTGTGGACTCTTCTCTTGACTGTTAATGAGCGTAAAATGCATGTTTCCCTCTCATGGTGCATGAGGTGTGATGTCATCGATTCACTGATGCAGATTTCTGTGTCTTTATAATGTGACCATTTCTCCATCTTTGGGCCTTGTGGTCGAGTGTCTTCCTCCTGTGGTGTTGCCATGGATGTCCTGAGATCTATGTGCTACTCGTTGTGTCTCCAGGCTGAGGGAGGGAAAAGAGCTGGGGCGGTGGCCACAGTGGTGGCTGCCGTTGACCACGCTCGTGTCCGCCAACCCGTGCATGCAGAGGGTGGTCGAGCTGACGAGGAGGAGGCTGTAGAGGTGGCAATGAGGCAGCAGGTGGCAGCGACCACAGAAAAACAAACTGTTGCAACAGTGACGGCTGAACTGCCAGCTGGTGTCGCCGTGACCTCAGAGCAGCACAGAGAACAGGTCTCCCAGGTCGGGGGAGTTTATTCATATCAGCCATGATTTGATATCTGAATGTGATAACAGAGGCTCAGCTTTCTTAACCGCTCCATCAACTCTGTTGGTTGCTCCAGATTCAGAGAACAACAGAAATCTCCTCCCACGTGGACTCTGGTGTCGCCCCATCCTCAGTACCCCAGTTCACAGTTTCTAAAGTTTCTGTTCCTAAACATGAACCTAGCCACGAGGTAAGGTGGGCCGCCGCTGGGCTGCCGCCGTCATCCCAAAACCTCCATCTCATCTTTAACTCATGCACATCTTAACATACAGGCTCCACTGGGTTGTTCTGTGCTGTGATTCACTTGACTGGCTCCTCACAGCCACACCCATCCTAAAATATATCATCATCTTCTTCCTTTGAGGCAGAGACCAAATGTAAAGTCATTTCCTGTTTCTACCTTTTTCACTTTTAGATTTATTTCAGGCTGAGAGAAGAGTAAATCAAATCAAATCGACAATTTTAGATGAGATAGAACTTTATAAATTTGAAGGAAGTTCTTGTGCCAGGTTGCTCCAAATTATAGAAACACAAGATAAGTGACAAAACAAGAATAACAAATTGAATATAAATAATTGTTTGTGAGCTCAGTGTTTCCCTTAGCGTTGTTTTAATATTATCTTGTTATTTATTGTGAGTCATTCTGTCTGATTGTATTTTAATATTTACTGATCACATTGTCAGGGCCCCTGTAGCCTGATGAAGACATCTCTGGTCCTGACAAAGTACAGAATAAAAAAAGACTTTCCAGTTAAAGTTTACTGATGAGCTCAGTTTGTGATTAGACCAACAACCTGGTTTATGATTATACATTTAATGATTATGAAAATATTTGTTTGTTTCAGCCTGAAAGTTTTACATTTCCAGCAATTTTAATTAAAATAGAATAATAATCAGAATGTTATGATTTTAGAGGGAGGGGGTTGAGGAAGACTTAGGTTTCTGGACTTTGGTCTATGTCCCTGCTAAGACCAGTGGAGCATTAACTCCCACTTTCACTCTCCATGGCTCCTCCCACTAACCCCCCCCCCCCGAACGTGGACCTCAGAGCCTGTGTTTTGTGTGTGACGGCGGCTAACGCTCTTCTTATTGGCTCGGTCAGGTGTCCATCGCTGGCTCTGCCATCGCCACTCTGCACAAAGAGCTATCTTCCCCTGCCGCTCCCAGAAAGATCATCAAGCCTGTCAAGTCTCCCAGTCCATCTCGCAGGGCGGCAGTGGAGGTGCGAGTGACAGCGGAGCCCCTCCCCCCGCCGTTTAAAGACATCAAATATCAGAGTCTGGTTGAGTTGCGGCAGGGTCGGGCTTATGCAGTGAGTGAAGAGGAGTTTGAGGACTGGGAGCCTCAGGTTGGTCCGACGCCCCTTTGCTGTCACCCTTCACTCCCCCAAATTTAACCCCGTGTGGACTGTCACCTGCGCTCCCCCTCTTTACTGCAGCCAATCACATGCTGCCTTCATGAAGAATCCTCTTCCTCTGCCTGTCTTCACCTGTTGATCCCTCCATTCTCTCTGCAGGGTTTTATCTGTTCTAACTGGCTTCCTCCCCTTCATCCTCACAGAACACCTCTGCTGAGAAACTCCTGTGTGATGTATGACCTGACATGTTGTTGTTTCTCCACAGGAGGTGGCTGCAGTGCCCACGAGAGCCCAGGAGCCTGTTGTTCCTCCCACTCTTATCGCTGTAAGTACTTCTACCTGTTCACTTCCTGTTTCTTTCCTACAAAATAAACCTACTGTCGTCAACTTTGAGATGTGCTGAGTGTCCTCTGAGCACTGCCTTTCTTGGTTGGCCTATAATCTTACTGAGGCTGGTGATTCTGCTTTAGTGTCTATAGATGTCTTGACGGTTTCACTGTTTTGTCCTCAGGGCCTGAAGAACCTGACGGTGACGGAGGGTGAGTCGGTGACCCTGGAGTGCCAGATCAGCGGTCACCCTGCTCCAGCCGTCATGTGGTTCAGAGAGGACTACAAGATTGAGAGCTCCATCGATTTCCAGATCAGCTACGAGAACAGATTCGCCCGTCTCGTGATCCGTGAGGCGTTCGCTGAAGACAGTGGGCGCTTCACCTGCACCGCCACCAGCGAGGCGGGAACCGTCAGCACCTCTTGCTACCTGCTCGTCAAAGGTAATGGTCGGAGGATAATATACAAGGGCCTTTGAATATCATATGAAAGTGTGAACTGTAGGTGTGATTTGACAACTATAGATCTCCATGTTTTAGAATATAACTTTTACCCTACCTACCTTTTGCAGTGTCAGAAGAAATTGAGAGCAGAGAGGAGACGACTGTCACTGAAATTGGAGTCACACAAGAGAAAACGTGAGTAAAAGTCACAGACATGTGTTGCCATGGTAAGATATGACCAGCCACTGTAATACTCCATGTTGGTGTCCTTGGGCTGATCGAGCTGTCGCTTCCCTTTAGTGTTGCTGTAGAGATGAAGGAACAAATGGTGGCAGAGGTGACTACAGGAGAGTCTGCTGCTCCCTTCTTCATCAAGAAACCGACTGTTCAGAAGCTGGTGGAGGGAGGAAGCATCATCTTCGAATGCCAGGTCGGAGGAAACCCAAAACCTCACATCATCTGGAAGAAGAGCGGTGTGCCGCTCACCACTGGATACAGGTACAAAATTCCCATTACTCTCTGTTCAGACCCGTCTGTATGTTACTTTCAAAACCACCTTAACATTATAGTTTCAGTCATTTCTTAAAGCACAGATTTATTTTTATAAACTGAATATATTTGGTTTGGATGAAGCATTACATTTTAGATTTTAGATTTACATTTCATAGATGAAACAATTGATCAATAAAATATTTGGCAGATTAATTGATGAAGATAATTGCCACTTGCAGCCCTAATTTTAATAGAAACCTGGCTCTGTAGAGAAGCTAACACTTGCGTAGCTTAGATGTTAGCGACCGGTGATTTAGCAACAGTCAGCTGTCTTCTCATTTTGAATTAAATACAGCTGTATGTTAATTTCAGCTAACATGGTTAGCCATTATAATAATAGGAAACTAAAGGACTACTGAAAATGGTTGAAATGTACTGTGCTGACTGAGTAGATAGATTGCATACCATGTGGGCATACTGAGCTTCCAGCAGGTCACTGGTTTGACTCTCAGTTGGATGGATCATTCAGTGCATGTCAATCCCCAACCCTCCCCATTTCCTCTCTCCACTGTCCCCAATAAATAAAGGCATAAGATGACCCAGAACACAACTTAAAAAAAGGGGGTTGGCTGGTTACGTTTGCTAAGTAGGTGACGTTTCTACAGTTAAAGTTCTTCTGTTATCCTTAATTGGTGAGTTTCTCCCTGGTTGAGCTCACTAAATTAACATCAGAGGCTTCTCATGATAAATAAGATATTACTGATTGGAGGCTGGAGACAAATCAAATCCACACAGAAAATAGAGAATAAGAAGTCAAAGTTCAGGTTTAGATACATTGCTTCTGTTTTTGATGTTTGCTGATCACAACTGTTGCTGTGTTTTTCTACTACCAGATACAAAGTTGCCTACAAGAAGGAGACCGGAGAATGCAGACTGGAAATCTCCATGACCTTTGCTGATGATGCTGGAGAATACGCCATTTTTGCCAAGAATCCTCATGGGGAAGCCTCAGCCTCTGCTGGCTTGCTGGAGGAAGGTACTGAAATCTAAATACCTAGTTTCAAAAGGCTTCTTCTTTCTCTTTTATCGATCAATTAGAATAAAATAAAAAACAAACCAACTGCTCTGCATCTATTTTACAGAGGAATATGAAGCCTACATGAAGCAGTATGACGTGACATATAAAACTGAAGTAACAACGACGGTGGTTCAGGAACCCTCTGTGGTTGTGAGTCAATATGAGCTGGAACAGAAGAGGGAGACAACCCCCATGAGCTTTGTCTCAGAAACAGTACGCTCTTTCTAAAGATCCCTAGTTCTATGATAAGAAGATTATAAAGAAGTTGAATCCCAGCTTATATTTGATATTTACAACTTTTTTTCAGGAATTCCTCATTTCAGCCTTTGAAGAGAGGATCATCCAGGAGATTGAGCTCCGTATCATGAGGATCACCTACAGAGAGCTAGTGACCGAGGATGGAGAGCTGATGGTGACTGCAGCAGAAGAGGAGGCCGTGCAGCCGGCCTTTGACACACCAGTCAAAAACTACAGGATCATGGAGGGAATGGGCGTCACTTTCCACTGCAAGATGGCTGGAAAGCCGCTGCCAAAGGTACTAAGTTCAAAATGTTGCAGATGTTAAAATCCAGTTTTTCTGGTTGTGGTGATATGATCACTAAGTTATGTCCAATTGTATGTAATGCATTGTGTCTCTAAACTGGGTGAAATTGGGATTTCTTTACATATTTGAACATTGACTAATACAGAACTTTATCTATTGTGCCCCCATGTGGGAGCAATAATTCACAAGGACTTTAAAGTTTTTAAATCTTCAGCCGTAAGTGAACAGCTGCCATAAGCTGCTGTGAAGCAGACGTCACTATAACTGTGTTTATAAATTTCTTTCAGTTTTGGAGGAGATGCTTTTAACAATAAGAGCTCAGAAACCTCTGTATTACTAAACTATGTTCGTGTATAAAATTATTTTTGGTCTACTCTCAGATTGCTTGGTACAAAGACGGCCAGCGCATCAGGGCTGGCGACCGTTACCAGATGGAGGTTCTTCAGGACGGACGAGCCAGCCTTCGTTTGGCTGTGGTGCTCCCAGAGGATGAAGGCGTGTACACAGCCTTCGCTGCGAACATGAAGGGAAACGCCGTCAGCTCCGGGAAGTTGTACGTGGAGCCGTCTGGAGCTGTAACTCCTCAGAGATACACACCACAGCCTGCAGTACAGAGGATCAGGTAATACTGAAAAAGACAAAGAAATGCTCATTAAAGTTTAGTATTATGAACACCTGGGTACTATTGATGATTAATACATCCTCAGGTCCACATCTCCACGTTCTCTGAGCCGCTCTCCGGGCCGTTCCTCCAGCCGTTCTCCTGGACGTTCTCCTGCCCGCAGGCTGGAAGAGACAGATGAGGCTCAGCTGGAAAGACTCTACAAGCCCGTGTTTGTCATGAAGCCGTCCTCAATAAAATGCTCCGAGGGGCAAACTGCCAGATTTGACTTGAAGGTTGTTGGCAGACCAATGCCTGAGACATACTGGTTCCACAATGGTGAGAGAAACAGGGTTTAAGATATTCTAGAAATTAAGCTTTATCTGTTGCTTCTGCCAATTGTAAAACCATTTGTTCTTTGCCCAGGACAACAAGTGGTAAATGACTACACCCACAAGATAGTGGTTAAAGAGGACGGCATTCAGTCCCTGATCATTGTCCCGGCCATGCCTCAAGACTCTGGAGAGTGGACAGTTGTTGCTCAGAACAGAGCTGGACGGACCTCTGTTTCTGTAAATCTTACTGTTGACGGTAAGTCTGCATCACAGATTCATTAGGGCTGGCTCAGATTAGTTTTTTAATCCTTGAAGTATATGTTCTTAAAACATGTCTGATATTTCACCATCCACAGCCCGAGAAAGTGTAGCCCGCCCTCAGTTTGTTGAAAAGCTGAGGAACATCACTGTAAAGCAGGGCACTCTAGTTGAACTGGCTGTCAAAGCCATTGGAAACCCCCTGCCTGATATCGTCTGGCTGAAAAACAGTGACATCATCACACCACAGAAGCACCCACATATCAAGTATGTGTCTTACATTTTAGATATGAACTATTCTGTACTTTTGAAACACATAAAACTGGAGTGAACTAAATGTTCTGATCAATAAATTATGGTTGGTTACATATTTCAGGATTGATGGTACTAAAGGAGAGGCCAAATTCCAGATCCCCTCAGCTTCAGGCTCCGACAGTGCCTGGTACACAGCTACAGCCATCAACAAGGCTGGTAGAGACACTACTCGCTGCAGAGTCAATGTTGAGGTGGACTTTACTGCCCCTCAAGCTGAGAGGAAACTCATTATTCCTAGAGGAACCTACAAAGCCAAGGAGATTGCAGCTCCAGAGCTGGAGCCCCTTCATATGAGATATGGTCAAGAGCAGTGGGAGGAGGGTGACCTTTACGACAAAGAGAAGCAGCAGAAACCACAGTTCAAGAAGAAGCTGACCTCTATCAGAATGAAGCGTTTCGGTCCAGCTCATTTTGAGTGCAGACTGACCCCTATTGGTGACCCCACCATGGTAGTGGAGTGGCTGCATGATGGCAAACCCCTGGCAGCTGCTAACAGGTTGCGCATGGTCAATGAATTTGGCTACTGCAGCCTTGACTATGAAGTTGCTTACGCTAGAGATAGTGGCGTTATCACCTGCAGAGCCACCAACAAGTTTGGAGTCGACCAGACCTCGGCCACCCTGATCGTCAAGGATGAGAAGGGTCTTGTTGAGGAAACACAGCTTCCTGAAGGCAGGAAGGGAGCTCACAGGATCGATGAGATCGAGCGCATGGCTCATGAGGGAGGACCTACAGGAGTCACTGCTGAAGAAGAAACTGAAAAAACCAAACCTGAAATTGTCCTGCTTCCTGAACCAGCCAGAGTGCTGGAAGGCGACATTGCACGATTCCGCTGCAGGGTGACTGGTTATCCAGCGCCCAAGGTCAACTGGTACCTTAATGGACAACTCATCCGCAAAAGCAAGAGATACAGACTTCGTTACGATGGTATTTACTACTTAGAGATTGTTGACATCAAGTCCTACGATGCAGGAGAGGTCCGGGTTGTTGCAGACAATCCCCTGGGCACAACTGAACACACTGTGAAGCTGGAGATCCAACAGAAAGAGGACTTTAGATCCGTCCTGCGTCGTGCTCCAGAAGCAAAAGCTGCCGAGGCCGCACATGAGCCTGGCAGAGTTGGATTTGATGTTGTGAAGGTTGACCGACCTGCTGAGGCCACTCAGGACAGGGAAGTTGTTAAGCTTCGTAAGACACAAAGAATTGTTCACGAGAAAACCTCAGAGGAGTCAGAAGAGCTGAAGAGCAAGTTCAAGCGTAGAACTGAGGAAGGTTTCTACGAGTCCATCTCTGCTGTGGAGTTCAAGTCTCGCAGGAGGGATGAATCTTATGAAGATCTACTGAAGAAGACTAAGGAAGAGCTGCTTCATCACATGAAAGAGAAAGAAGAGGCTGAGAGGAAGAAGTTGGAGGAACAGGGCAAAATCACCATCCCCACAATTAAACCAGAGAGAGTCCAGCTCTCTCCCAGCATGGAGGCACCCAAGATCTTAGAACGCATTGCTAGCAAGACCGTTGCTCCAATGGATGAAGTTCGTTTCAGACTCAGAGTTGTGGGCAGACCAGAGCCAGAGTGCCAGTGGTTCAAGAATGGCATTCAGCTGGAAAAGTCAGACCGTATTTACTGGTACTGGCCTGAGGACCATGTGTGTGAACTGGTGATCAGAGATGTCACAGTGGAGGATTCTGCTAGCATCATGGTTAAAGCCATGAATGTTGCTGGGGAGTCCTCAAGCCATGCCTTCCTGCTTGTGCAAGGTATAGACACTTTATACCAGATTTCTCCAGTAATATTCTCATTGTCTTTGTCCTTTTTTTCAAAGTCTCACGTCATATATATTTCTCCTTGCAGCAAAGGCAGCAGTTAACTTTACCCAGAACCTGGAGGATGCCAGTGCCAGTGAGAAGGACACAATGGTGACCTTTGAATGTGAAACCAATGAACCCTTCATCAAAGTCAAGTGGTTCAAGAACAACATGGAGATCTTTTCTGGAGACAAATATAGAATGCACTCAGACAGAAAGGTCCACTTCCTGTCTGTGCTGATGATTGAAATGAGGGATGATGCCGAATACACTTGTGTGCTTGTAGATGACGAGAATGTCAGGACGAGTGCAAGGCTCCACGTAGAAGGTAATCTTTACACCCAGAATCTTTCCCTCTGCTGTGTTGATTGGGTGGATTGGTAGATAATGGCTCTTGGTATTGTCTTCAGGTGCAGCCCTGGAGCTCATCAAACAGCTGGAGAGCATCGAAGTACCAGAAACCTATGCTGGAGAGTTTGAGGTTGAACTGTCTCGTGAGGATGCTGAGGGCAGCTGGTTCTTTGGAGACAAGGAGCTCTCTCCCAGCAGAAAATATGTCATGTCCTCCCGCCGAGGAAGACACACCTTGTCTGTCAAAGACGTGAGGAAGGAGGACCAGGGCAAATACACCTTTGTATGTGGAGATCTGAGGACCAGTGCCTCACTGAAAATGAAACGTAAGCAACTACTCACCTTGATTCTGGGCCTCATAAATTTAAACTGTAGTTAATGGTAATGGCAGTGTGACATGATCATAACAAGGTTTCTCTATCCTCAGTGCGCCCAGTAACCCTGATGCAGCCCCTGACCGACCTCACAGTCTGTGAGGGTGATATTGCTCAGCTGGAGGTGAGGTTCTCCCAGGAGAACGTCGAGGGAACCTGGATGAAGAACGGCCAGGCTATCTCTGCCTCAGACCGTATTCATATTGTAATCGATAAACTGGTTCACAAGCTGCTGGTGGAGAATGTCAGCAGGGATGATGCTGCTTCCTACTCTTTCGTGGTTCCTGCCCAAGACATTTCCACCTCAGGCAAACTCAACATTCAAAGTAAGAGTCAAAATTAGCGTCAGGTCTAAGCGATACTCACCTGTTACCATCACCACAGCACTTTGAACATCTTTGATCATCAATTTATTGTGTTTTCTTACAGCTATTGACATTTTGATGCCACTGAAAGACGTGTCCTCTATTGAGGGCACCAAAGCTGTTCTAGAGGCGAAGATCTCCGCTCAGGACATCAGCTCGATCAAATGGTACCACAACGACAAACTGATGATGCCCAGTGACCGAATCCAGATGGTGACAAAGGGAGCCAAACAGCGTCTGGTCTTTACTAGGACCTTCGCCTCAGATCAGGGACACTACAAACTGGTGGTTGGCAAAGTCGACACCAGCTGCAACCTGGCTGTTGAAGGTTAGATTTTTTTTTGTTTTCTCATCCTGTTTTTTGGCTCCACTGCCAGTTTCATGCTCTAACCATGTTGCTGCTGTTACAGAGGTACACATTGTGAAGCAAATGGAGGACAAAGTGTGCTCCGAGTCCCAGAACGTCACCTTTAATGTTGAAGTTTCTCACCCTGGTATTGACCCGGTCTGGACCTTCAGGGGCCAGCAGCTCAAACCTGGACCCAAATACAAGATGGAGTCTAAGGGCAAGGCTCATTCTCTGACTGTCATCGACACCATGAAGGATGAGGAGGGCCAATACATGTTCCATGCTGGTGAAAAGACATCCAGTGCCAAGCTCACTGTTTCTGGTATGTCTATAGTCTTAATAAGGTTATATGGGTGTTTTCTGGTAAATGGTTAAAATTAACCAATTTACACAAAAAAACATTCCCATCTTTGTGTCAATATAGACTACAACAGAGTGAGACGACTAAATAAGTCTTATTTTAAGAGCAGAACATCTACAGACTGAAAGAGGGAAGTACAAGGCTCAGTTGCACCATAAATTGTCCATAAACCTGGACCTGCACTCTGGGTCATTCTCTCTAATGACCATTAGGGGGCGACTCCACTGGTTGTAAAAAGAAGTCAGATTGTATTGAAGTCTATGGGAAAATGTCCCTGTTTCTAATTGACTGATTGACTTCACTGAGCTGCTCTGTTTCCTTGTCCCACCACCAGGTGGCGCCATCACACGGCCCCTGCAGGACGTGACAGTGGCAGAGTCTCAGACAGCCGAGCTTGAGTGTGAAGTTGCCAACGCTGACACTGAGGGGAAGTGGCTGAAGGAAGGTCAGCCTGTGGACTTCAATGAGAATGTGGTCAGCGAGGTGAAGGGAGCCATCAGGCGCCTAATCATCGTAATCACCAGACCGCAGGATGTTGGGGAGTACACCTACCAGGTGGCCAACTCCAAGACCACCGCTAACCTCAGAGTTGAGGGTAAGGGGCTCGCATGAGATTTTGAGATGGCACAAGGAATTACAACAGACAACAAGAGGGTAGATTTGATTTACACGTGCAGTGTTACACTTTTCCTGTTAACACATGCAGCTGCATCAACAGAAAATAAGGCAGAAATATTGTTCTGCACATGTGCATTTGTCACTAAGATTCACTTCAGATTCACTAAGAATATAAGACATCAATGAAGTAAAGCTATTAAAAATACAGTAATATAGGTTACAAATAAGACATACTGGAAATAAAACTCTGAGAAGTGATAGAAAGTCATCTGAAATATGTTATTGTTTCCGTTCAGCCCCAGTTTACTGTTAATTTCTCATAGAAACTCAGGACCAAGTCACATCTTTATTTTTTTATTTTATTTTTATAGTTTATGACATTTACTGGACAGATTTACATCACATTCACTTAAATATTCAGGAAATATCTGAACATTTTGAAGGAATTCATTTTTGTTTTGTAAAGTGATAAATCTAAATTAAATTAAATCTAAACTTAAATTCTTTCATTCCTGCTCTCTGAGGATGAACCCTTTTCATTTTAATGACATGAGGGCAAATCAACTGTATGTTTCTGATAGTCTTATTGTTGTGTAAATACATCTTCATAAATTGTTTCTTCTTTGCAGCGGTGAAGATCAAGAAAACTCTCAGGAACCAGACGGTGACAGAGACACAGGAGGCGGTGTTCACGCTGGAGCTCACCCACCCTGACGTGAAAGGGTCCCAGTGGATCAAGAACGGGGTGGAGCTGCAGAACAGTGAGAAGTACCAGATCACCTCTGAAGGTGTGGTCCACACCCTGAAGGTCAAGAACTGCAACACGCAGGACGAGTCTGTCTATTCCTTCAAACTGGGAAAAGTGTCGGCCAACGCCAGGCTCAACGTAGAGAGTGAGTGTCACTGATGCACTGTCACATAAAAAAAACAACTCATCTCTGATTAGCAGCTTTTAAACTGTCCTCACTGGTGTTTTTTTTTCAGCACAAACTCGTCTCCCTCTAATTCAGCATTTTAAAGTTAATTTAAAATTTATTTTCAATTTAACAAAAATATAAAGACATATATAATATAAATGGTTCAGATGCCCCCAAAATGTATAAATCTTTACAATGAAGGTTGTAAAAAATATTAACTAATTACCAAATGTAAGAGCTTAAACTGTAATGTATTTACATGTGAAGTGTGTTTGTAATAGCTCATTTTGATGTTATTTTTATTTATTTATAATTTTTCCCAAAGATGTTTGTTTTCTTCAGACATTACTATGTTCTATAAATAAGACAGGATCACAGGGGAATGGCCTAATTCTTCTGTAGATCTATTGTTAGATTAAAGTTTTTAATGTTTTCTATTCCACTCTTTTAACTGCAGCAATCAAGATTGTGAAAAAGATTAAGGACGTGACATCACTGTTGGACAGCACCGCCTCCTTTGAGATGAGCCTGTCACATGACAATATCCCTGTCAGGTGGCTGTTCAAAGGGGTGGAGCTAAAGTCGAGCGACAAGTGTAAGATTCTGTCGGAGAGGAAGGCACACAAACTGATCCTGCAAAATGTTGACAGCAGCAACGCAGGAGAGTACAGGGCCGTGGTGGGACACCTGCAGTGCAGCGCCACGCTCACTGTGGAGGGTACGTTACACTTCAATACGGATATTTACACCGATCAACAGGTCACAATAAAACAGTAAATAAAAAAGAATAAAACTTTCTGATTGTGCGCTTAAAAAAACATGACTATAAACTTAAAAAAGTTATTTTTGTTTGTCATTTGTTTAAGTTTCATCATTACAACTATTATGATTTGAAATAATTGAATAATCTCAAAATCTTGTACAATCTTTATCATTCATCAATCAATCAAAATTTATAGTTGTATGTGTTTAATGTTTGTAGTCATAGTTAATAATTATCCAATTTTAATTTTTGTAAAACTTTTATTTTCTAATGTTTTTTATTCTTTATTTGACAAAGTAAGAAAGTCGATGTCGATTTCTCATGTGCAGAAACTACATTCAAAGTTGTTATTAGACTAATATTTTGTCTCTGAACTGATTTGTCTGCTCAGCTCTGCGTGTCACCAAACCCATGAAGAGCGTGAAGGTCCCAGAGACTCAGGTGGCCACGTTCGAGTGTGAAGTTTCTCACTTCAACGTCCCGTCCACGTGGCTGAAGGACGGCGTGGAGATTGAAATGAGCGAGAAGTTCAGGATCGTGGTCCAAGGAAAACTCCACCAGCTGAAGATCATGAACACCAGCAGGGACGACTCTGCAGAGTACACCTTCATCTGTGGGAATGACAGAGTCTCTGCAACGCTCACCGTCAGCCGTAAGACCCCGATCACATCACATCATGTCAGGCCACAGGAAAATATGTCTCACAATATGATACAAACACTTAAAGGAACAGACATTTCATAACTTGAACACAAAAAGTATAAATATTGTGTAATTAGGATTTTTGTGAGATTTTGTATTTTCTACTGAGGAGAAAACAAATAAAGCAAATGTAATCTAGTAAAAAAGTGAAGTAGATCCTTGACTTTTTAGCATGCTCTGGTCAGATGAGTTCTGCACAATGTTTTGTTGTTTTGTTTTAAGGTCAAAATGACACAAAGCACAACCAGAACCCTCTAGTATTTAAATATCCAGAGCTTAGTTTCCAATGAGCATTTTTTGCCATAAGTTCCTTCCTTCTTAGTGTTTAATTGTGTTTAACCCCCCCTGCAGCAATCATGGTCACCTCCATGCTGAAGGACCTGAATGCTCAGGAGAGAGACACCATCACTTTTGAGGTCACCGTCAATTATGAGGGCATCACCTACAAGTGGCTGAAGAATGGCGTGGAGGTGAAGTCGTCGGACAGATGTCAGGTCCGCAGCCGGCAGCTCACGCACTCTCTCACCATCCGAAACGTTCACTTTGGAGATGGAGGAGAGTACCAGTTTGTGGCTGGCTCTGCCGCCACTGCCGCGAACCTGTTCGTTGAAGGTAATGTCTCATGTTTGCTGCCAACAGGCTCCTTCTACAGTGACATTTAGTGCAAAGGTTTTGTCTGGTCTGAAACATCTGGAAAAAAAACGTAGATAAATACAAAACATGTTTTTCCACAAAGGTTTAGATGAGCATGGGCTCTATGAGGAGTTAACACTCAAGACCCACATTATAGCTTTTCTTATTTATAGAGAGAATAACACAAAGGTATGACAGAGAAGCCTTACTGTGTCTCAGGATTCACTGACTTTCTGGAGAGTTGTAACACTGCACCAATGCATGCTGGGAAGTCTGTTAGCAAACAAACAGCAAATTCATACACTCATGAATTCTAAATTTCTCACATTCATTCAAAACAACTTTTTGTTGTTTTCAGCGCGTGTGATTGAATTCACCAAGAAAATCAAGGACATAAAGATCACAGAGAAGAAGAAGGCCATGTTTGAATGTGAGGTTTCTGAACCAAACATCCAGGTGATGTGGCTGAAGAACGGCCAGGAGCTGGACACGTCTGAGGAGCGGTGCGTTCATGAACATGGGCTCTTTATTCTCACGCTGACATGAGTAGAAGCATCTTCAGAGGTAATATGAGTGTTTGTTCACAGGTACACCGTGACAGCAGAGAAGTACGTTCACCGTCTGATGATCCAGACGGTTCGCATGTCTGACGCCGGAGAGTACTCGGTGGTGGCTGGCTCCAGCGTCTCCAAAGCACAGCTGTACGTGGAGGGTCGAGACATTCGGATCTCTGAGCCTGCAGAGCGGGAAATCACGGTGAGAAGTGTGGGGTTTAAGGTTGAGTTTAAGGTTCAGTGGCTCGCTTCATCATTAACTTAAAGATTTTAAAAATCCAAATCAGATGTGTCTGTTGTTTTTGGTACATGTCAGTAAAGAAGCATTTGAAGCTGTTTAACCAGAACTTTTTAAAGGACTTAACCTTTACAGTCCAGGACAAACTAAGACTTAATTTAACTTTTTAATATTTCTTTTTAATAATTTTCAGTCCTGAACAAAATCACATTCAGGTTACAAAGAGAAACGCAACTGATCATCCATCACATTTGACTTTCATCTTAACATCTCACTCAAGAAGGAATAAAAGATGAGATTTTCCAAATTATTGAACCACAACTTTAAATGACAATAAATGAATCGGAATTGGAATCAGAATCTGGTTTATTGCCTAGTTTCAACATACAAGAAATTAATTTTGGTACAAAAAAGAGTGAACCTTAAACATAGTAAGGGGGTCAGGAAGTACTGAAAGTATCAACCAGAATATAAATAGAAAAATCGAACAATAAAATAAAGTAAAATATTTGCAATCAGTGAAAAATATAGAACAATATCTGTTGGTGTGCATTTTTTAAATGGATAAATAAACTACTACTTCAAATAACTATATTCATTCATAGGTAAATTCCAGATTTATCAAGCAGAGACCAGAGCTCTAACTCTTTGTCCTCCCTCTCAGGTTCTGGAAAAACACAGAGCAACCTTTGAGTTTGAGGTGAACGAGGATGACGTGGAGGGTCGCTGGCTCAGGAACGGCGTGGAGATCCAGCTCTCGGTGGAGGAGAGGCTCAACTATGTGGCCATCAGGAAGATCCACCGCCTCACCATCTCCGAGACCTACAGGAGTGATGCCGGAGAGTACACCTTCATCGCTGGCAAAAACAGGAGCACCATGAACCTGAGAGTCAATAGTAGGTCCAGCAGGAAGGAGTTTGGTGGAAAAAATAAAATCAGAAACATCTGCTCTGAGAGAGGGAGACAGACAGAGGGAGATATGTATATGCTTTCTTTGTTTGCATTGTTTGGTTTCGTGATGACGCCCCTTAGTGTTGCATTAATTCTGCATTAATTCTGCCAAAAAGACAAGATAAAATAAGGTAAGACAAAAAAAAGAAAGGAAATAATACATACTATGTACAATATATAAATATAATAATATACAATGAAATGTATTATGTACAAAATAGATTGTTCCATTTCTATTGTTACGTACAATATGTGCAGCAGTTTTTCTTGAGATTTTTAGACTAGAGCCAGTTGGTGGAGTTGAAGCTTGCTGAGGCAGCAGAGAGTCACAGCATCATTAGTCTTTCTTTCAGTCAGTTTACAACCATGAGACAAACTGACAAACATTCAGCAGGGAAACGTCACATGAGATAATTAATTAGATGCAGGAAATAAGTATAGCTGCTCATGTGACTTAATTGTTGGTGAGATGTTAGTGTCAGCTGCAGCATTTACCTGGTGTCAGTCCCTAACACAGCGACCTCATATGAAAAACTTCCTGTGTCTCGACTAACCAAGTCTTGTGTTTTCTGCCTGGTTCAGTCCCAGAGCCTCCTCAGATCCTTCGCCACATGGAGCCCCAGTCGGTGGAGGCAGGTAAACCAGCTCGTTTCTCGGTGCAGGTGAGCGGCGTTCCTCAGCCTCAGGTCTTCTGGTACAAAGACTCCCAGGCTCTTTCACCGGGCTTCAAGTGCAAGTTCCTTCACGACGGCAACGAGCACACACTGCTGCTGATCGAAGTCTTCCCCGAGGATGCTGCCGTCTACAACTGCGAGGCCAAAAATGACTATGGCACCGCCACAAGCACCGCAACGCTCAATGTAGAAGGTACAGCAGGAAGCTTCTCCTGTAGGACAAACATGAACAGGGAAATCTCTCAGACAGGACACGTATCGATGCAGGTTTGTGTGTGTGCTTCTGTCGTAGTCTCAGAGGTGGTCTCCCCTGACTCGGCTGCCCCTGTTGCTCCTCCTGTCGTCATCTCGCCTATCGCCAGCACCTCAACCCATGAGGGAGAACCGGCTCGCTTCCAGTGCAGAGTCCGTGGAGATGGTGAGAAATTTAAAGTTTTTGTTTATTTAAAGTTGATTTCAAAGAGCGGGAACTCTTGCGGGAATCAGTACATCTCACGGTGTCAGCACGCTCATCACAACTGCCGACTTTCTCTTGTCTCTGTCCAGACGTGAAGATCAGCTGGTTCCACAAGGAGAAGGAAATCAAGCAGTCAGACTTCTTCAGGATATCTCAGTTTGACGACAGCTGTCAGCTGGAGATCTCCAGGGTTTACCCGGAAGACGAGGGCGAGTATAGCTGCGTGGCCACAAACAACGCTGGGACCGCCTCCTGCTCTGCCACTCTCACTCTTGATGGTAAGTTTGTCACCTCCTAAAAAAAGCTGTTTTCACCCCTGCACCTGAAAAAAATAAAAGCTGTTAAGGTAAACGGCTGCAACAGTTATCATCTGAACAGGTTCAATCTTATCTCCAGATCAGGACTTCAGTGTTTAGGAGGATTTAATGATCTTAACCTGAACACATTGTAGGTGTGACTGCAGGTCAGTGAGAAGGTCACTAGCTCTAAGTGAAGTGAGAAAATCTGTATTTGGTTTTTACTTTGGTTTGTCACCCAACCGACCCTGAACTGACACTCATCATTCGTCTCAGTGAACACCACATGGAAAGACACAAGAGGCTCCTTTCCCCCTGGGTAGGCAACTCAGACACAGTTTTAAAGAAGGGGGGAACATTTGTAAAGGTGTTAAGACTCATTTAGAGACATTGTTGTTTGTATTCTGTGTCACTAAAGATTTTAATTTGAGACAATATCAAAAAAAGATGATTTTTTGCAAACTCAAAATATCAAACAGCCACAGACAGACAACGCACCCCAGGACTCAAACATGGTGTCTCTTTGTCATAGTTGTGTGTCTCTTTTTGTCTCTTTGTGGTTGTTTTGTGTGTCTTCGTAGTAGTTTTATGTCTCTTTGTGGTTTTCCAGTGAGGACAGTCTCTTAGTTGTGGTTTTAATTAAAAACCTGTCCTGGTTTTGTTCTGACTGGGATGAGTGTGGATCTAATGAAGTGCAGGAAGTCAACAGACCTGCTTCCTTTCAGGACAAACACAAACAGTGGACAGCCCTGCTGAGACTCAGTGGCACGTCTCCACCAGCCTCACCAGTATAAAGAAACCCTCCATTGGCCAAAAGCCTGTTTTCATCCAGCCAATCACAAGCTGCGTGGTCCCACATGGGGAGGTGGCCCGTTTTCATGCACTTGTGTCAGGCATGCCGAAGCCGGAGGTAAGCTGGTTCCATAACCGGCAGCCGGTTCAGCCCACCAAGAACGTAGTGTTTCACTTCGACGAGGTGACCAATACCGCCACGCTCATCATAGTCGACACTTTCGCCGAGCACGCGGGGCAATACATCTGCAGGGCGGCCAATAATGCTGGAGAGGCAGCCTGCTCCGCCACCCTCACCCTAACCAGAGAAGAAGAAGGTAACCTCTGGATCCGTCGTCTGTGGCCAGATTCCCTCTGACACCCTCTTTTTCTGCAAGATTAATTCACCTCCTAAAAAACACCTCCCTCCTGTCTGTCAAACAGGGGATGTCCCAAAACCAGTCAGATTATTAAACCAGCAAAACAGACCTTCAACGTCCTGTTCGAGAGTGTCAATTACATTGTTTAATTTGTTATGAATGTAAAAATGAAAAAATGAACAAATACATTAAAAAGCTTTTGTTAAAGGGGAACTGAACTGTTGATGGAGGGAGAAGGTGAAACATCTGCTGTTCACAGATTCAGTTTATCTTGACGTGCCTTAGAGCAGAGGGATGGTCAGAAGTCCAGTCCAGTTAAAAACTACTTGTCGAAATGACCCAAAATGACATTAATAATTATAATCTTGACGAATGACTGATGCTGCAGGTCTGTGGGTTGTTTTATTGAAGTGAGCATCAGGTGAAAAAAGAAAACTCTTGGGACATCCCTCCTCCAGGTCTGACTAACCCCACTGTTCCAGAGAGATGCACCACCTCCTTCATGAGTCCACCAGTTTGAATCCTTGGATTATCAGCTTCCTCCTCCTCACCTTCCTCCTCACCCCCCACAAGAACAAACTCATCTCTTCTCCCTCCTTCATCCTATGTTGTCCTCCTCCTCCTCCTCCTATGGTGCCTCTGTATCATGTTTTGTTTTTACCTTGTTCTGTCAGATGTTATGTTTAATAATGAAACTCTGACAAAATGGACTTAGATCTTTTCCCATATGAATATGTATCTCATAATTTTTGTCCATTGTCAGAGAAATGAAGTCATTATTACATCAACTACTAATGTGACCCAATCATGGGAATACAAACCTGCTGGAGAGCAGAGGTGTAACAGTGTAGTGTTCTGTATGTGAACTGTCTCTGACAAACTCTGTCCTCCTTCCTTCAGTGACTCATGTGAGAGAGCAGATTGAAGCCAAGATTGAGGAAGAAGTCAAAGGTAAGATCAAGCTTCATTTATCATTGTAGAAACTCAGGATTATTGAGAAACAGACAGAATGGAAAAGAGACAGTTTGACCAGGTTTCTGTCACTGGATTGATTTGTTTTTCTGTGAAAGTAGTCTGTCAGCGGTTGACTTTGATCCAATCTTTGGCTCATTGAAGATGGTTTTTAAGAAGAGAAACTGTAGATTCAAAATGGATAAAAAACAGATGTGTGGGTGCATGTTTTATGTATGATTTGGATTCCAGTTGACCTGCATCCACAGACTACTTTTCAGGCTTGTAAATGTGTCACAATGTTGAACTGTCCCTTTAAATGATTTTTGATTTCCACAGTTGCATGTCATCTTCATGTGTCTTGATATAAAATTTCCTATGGTCTGTTTTATTCGACCTGCTCTTTGATAATATTCCACGGTTTCCCCCAGACGAGCACTGATGAACTTGCTTGTACTGGTTTTTGACACTTGCGTTTTGCATCCAAAAGTGCGTTTCATTTTGGCATGAAGGTTCTTCTGATCTTTTCCCAGAAAAGGCGCAGGATATGTATCTTTTAAAGCTCCCGGATTTGAAATGTCCTTTAAAAGATATGGAGGTTTACTGCATCTGGAACTGAGACCTTCCTCCTGCAAAATATTCCTTAGCCTGGCTTGCAGATAGTGGGATGTGATTCCTGTGGTTTGCACTCTAAATAACACCAGTAAACTATATTAGTTCGAATAAACGCCTTCTCACCCAATTTTACAGCTTCATTTGTTTGAAGTTTTGGAATATTCCATATGTTCTGGAGAGCTTTGCTTCTCATTGATACTTGTGCATCATTTATTTCCTTTTAAGTTTAAGGATTAGAAAGGGCGTTTATTCTCCTGTCTGCAAGTCAGGTAAGGGATATTCTAGAATAAAACCAAAGCAGTTCTCAAAAAGTTAAACAAGCGAATGTTAGCAGCCCATCTTGGAAATATGCATTTTTTTAATAATAATAAAATAATTTATGTTTTGAAGAAATTTCCACAGACGAAGGATCAAAACTTCCTGCAGGTTTCTAATAAAAAGAATCAAGTCTTGCGTTTATTCGAACAAATATGGTGAGTGAAATTATTTCTTATAGCATTGTGACTCCCAGCATGCATTTAATATTTCCATTAATGATTCATTCAAATCCTTTTCTCTTTTTTACGCCTCGAGTCTGTGCTGTTGTGACAGCTGTCTGTTTCTTTTTGCAGAGCTGTTTTACCACGAGAGCAAAGAAGCGACGCCGCACGGCAGCGCAGAGGTCACCGGCACTCGGCAGCTGAGAGGAGCCTTCTCCGACACCGAGGACTTCCTGGATCACGGCCTGGTGTCAGCAAATCGCTGCTCCAGCAGAACCTCCTCCATCAGCTCATGGACAGACAACATCAAACCGTCTTTCACCAAGAAACTCAAGTTCCAGTCAGTCCTGGAGGGGCAACCAGTTGAGTTAAAGTGTAAACTAATTGCTTGCCCTCCACCTACTATCCTCTGGTTTCATAATAACAGGTCTATTCCTAAAGAGCGTAGACGCAGGATCTGCACTGACAGCAGAATGCACATGCACACCACCATTCTGGTTATTGATGGTGTTAAAGAGAAGGACTCAGGCAGTTACAAGGTAATGGCAATAAACACTGAAGGTTCTGCCGAGTCCACAGCATCACTTTTGGTGTCACTGAGGGAAGAGCAGTCCGCTAACTACTTGGGCTTTGTTAAACGCTCTGCCAAAGCCCACGAAAGCATAGACACTATGGCAGAGCAGAGGAAAGACAGGAAGTTTAGGGTCGACCTCAGGTATGTGGGATCTCCATTTGACAAGATGTCCAAAGTCCATCAGGGACGATCTCGTTCTAAGAGCTCTTTGGTGCGTACTGTGTACTTTCGGTCTGGATCTCATTCAAAAGAAAAAGAGACAGAGAAAGAGTCTAAACGGTTGGAAACTGCCTCTGAGCGTGCCCCGTCCCCTCCCCTCATGTTTGACAGGTCTGAGCGCTTTAATGACAGATTCAGTGATATCTACTGTGACAGGCGCACCGGCGCCAGGTTCAGTGACAAGTTCAGTGACAGGTGCAGTGACAGATACAGCGAAAGGTTCAGCGACACTGAGAGCCTTCACAATGAGGTAAGAACAAAACTGACCACACTCCAAAAAGCTGTAAAACAGAAGAAGAGGCTTTCTATCTCCACCATGTCCTCCTCTGAGTTTGACTTAGAATCGGTTGCCAGCGAGTCAAGCTACGCAGAGTATGTTGAGAGGCTCAGGGTCAAGCCTGCCTCTCTGCCTGATGTCCAGCATTTCAATCGACCTTCAGATTTGGGGGATAGCCACAAGGAGTTTCAAGGTAAAATCTCACTTGGGGATCCATCTCAGCCTCGTGTTAGACATTCATTTGAGCCTCAGTCTAGAACCAGGGCCATTCAGCTCATGAGAGGTGAGCTGGTTGATACACTGGTGTCACAGACAGTGAGGAAATCAAGTGAAGCATATTCACAGTCACTGGAGGATAATGATGTTGAGAGTGAAGCCCAGGCTGGTGTTAGATTAAAGCAGATGGTACACGAGCCTCGCAGTGTTGCTGCTGAGCACAAAGTGGAGGCTACAAAGCCTGATGCCTGGTACTCTGAAACAACAGAATATCCAGAAACTACAGTGAAGACTGAAAGCAGGGAATCTGTGAGAATTGTGCCTGCTAAGGCTGAGATGTCCCACACAGAGTCAACCAGGCCTAAGCAAGTCACATCTACCATGGAGAGGTTCCTCAGAGAATCAGTAACACCAGAAGACATTTCCAAAACGGTTGAGACATATGACGAGGAGAGTGCAGGGGAGTCTTTGAGGGCTCAGTATGAAAAGAGTCTGGAAGCTGATCGGTTGGAGTGTGAGGAGAAACTTCTTGCCCTGCGGATCAGGAAATGGCAGCAAGGGAGCAAGGCATCAGAGGAGGAGACATTTCACCCTGAAACTGATGTGCCCATGCCGGCAGAGACACAGTACATGGAGCCTGAGAAGCACTTTTACACCCAACAGGAAGTGATTGAGAAAAGTGCAACTTTAGAGTCTGAGGCCATGCCTTCCTCATTCCATAAATCACCGAGATTGAAAGCAAAGTCGGTAGATCCAAATGTTGTAATAACATCAACACCAAAGTCACTGAAAGTTAAAGCCAGACGAGACCTTGAAGCACCCCCCTATTTGCCTGCAAAATCAGCCACAATGGATAGTAGATTAGAAGAAACAGAAGGCGAGCTACCATCTATCATAGCACAAAAATCCCCCAGAATAACAACGAGAGCCACAGAAGTAGGAGCAGAGTTGTCACCCAGAGCAAGGCCAGTCAGATCTATCAAAGAAAAGTTACTTAGTGAAGCTGTAACGTCTCATGAGCCCTATGAAGAAGAGAGTGCAGGGGAGTCTTTGAGGGCCCAGTATGAGAAGAGCCTGGAAGCTGAACGGTTGGAGTGTGAGGAGAAACTTCTTGCCCTGCGGATCAGGAAATGGCAGCAAGGGAGCAAGGCATCAGAGGAGGAGACATTTCACCCTGAAATTGATGTGCCCATGCCGGCAGAAACACAGTACATGGAGCCTGAGAAGCACATTTACACCCAACAGGAAGTGATTGAGAAAAGTGCAACTTTAGAGTCTGAGGCCATGCCTTCCTCATTCCATAAATCACCGAGATTGAAAGCAAAGTCGGTAGATCCAAATGTTGTAATAACATCAACACCAAAGTCACTGAAAGTTAAAGCCAGACGAGACCTTGAAGCACCCCCCTATTTGCCTGCAAAATCAGCCACAATGGATAGTAGATTAGAAGAAACAGAAGGCGAGCTACCATCTATCATAGCACAAAAATCCCCCAGAATAACAATGAGAGCCACAAAAGTAGGAGCAGAGTTGTCACCCAGAGCAAGGCCAGTCAGATCTATCAAAGAAAAGTTACTTAGTGAAGCTGTAACGTCTCATGAGCCCTATGAAGAAGAGAGTGCAGGGGAGTCTTTGAGGGCCCAGTATGAGAAGAGCCTGGAAGCTGAACGGTTGGAGTGTGAGGAGAAACTCCTCGCCCTGCGGATCAGGAAATGGCAGCAAGGCATGTCAGAAGAGGAGATATTCCACCCTGAAACTGATCTTCCTATGGTGGCAGAGACTCAGTATATCGACCCTGAGGGGAACATATACACCCAGCAGGAGATGGTGGAGAAAACAGCAGGCCATGCCTCCATGCCAAGCATGAAGTCAACTAAAGTAAAAAGTAGAGTAGTTCAGGATGAAACCCCAGTCATGCTGGCACAAAAATCTCCAGGAATAAAAGCCAGAGCAGCAGAGGCTAAAGCTGAGTCATCACCTAGAACAAAAGCCAGAGCAGAGAAGATGTTGTTTGAGAAAACAAGAGAAGAGCGTGAGCTTCAGCTGTCGAGGGAGAACATCTCTGAACTAAAGAATGAGAGTGAGAAGTTTGTCAGTGAAGAGGAGGCCTTAACTCAGCGGATAATGAAATGGCAACAGGATGTACTGATGGAACAAGAACAAGCTGTGAAACCAGAGTCTGACTGGGTGGGGGGTTACTCACCATTCCAGACAGAGAGACCCTCTGAGGATGGAAGAAATGTTGCAGAGGCTTCTGCTTTAGAATCAATTCCACAACCTCAGGTGGTCCACAGCAGAAAAACCTCCTCAGGGAAAACAGCCAAAGAAAAGTTCCTTCTGAGTGAGTCAGTTCCTGCAGATTTCCAAGATCAGCAGGTTGAGACCCTGCAGTGGTCACCTCCTGTCGAGCTGCTGACAGAGGGGCGTGAAACCAGGTTGCAAAGGGACAGTGAGTACTTTGTAAGTGAGGAGGAAGCACTGGCTCAGCGCATCCTGAAATGGCAACAGGATGTTGTCGAACAAGAGGAAGTAGCTGAACTGGAGTCTGAGTGGGCTTTGGATAGTCATGGCAAACAGTCTTGCTCTAAGTTGCCATTTGAGACCATTTCACCATTTGATAGTGATCGTGGTGGTATTTCTCCTGAAACCCATCCCACTGACCTTGGATCTCCACATACAGCACTTGCTGGTGAAACCTTAGCAACAAAACAACGTTCATCTCCTCACCGTGCTGCTGGGTACGAACCATCTCCTTCTCACAAGTCTCCTTTTACAACAAGTGATTCTACATATCCTGGTTTACCGCACCATGCAGATGTGTCTATTGAAAGATCCTGTGATTTTAAAACTATTCCTGTAAAAGACACGATGGATCTTGAAGCTTCACCACTTCAGAGGCACTCTACAACCCAACTTACCAGTTTGCCGTTTGAAGGATATGAACTGGCCTCTGCTCAGGGTGTGAGCCCTTGTAAGCCTTCCCAAGAATTTTCTTCAGTCAGGAGACGCTCCCCATGCCGTAGTCCACAAGAGGATCTGGAAAGAGAAGCAGCGAGGAGGCAGAGCAGGGAGGAGTACGCTCTGACTGTCGATAAATCCAGCAGTCAACGCTTCCAGTCGGAAATGAGAGAGGAGAGAGGGATGAGAGAGGATTTAGGAACTTCTAGAGAGAGCGGTGAATGGAGACAACAAAAGGGTTTTGCAGGTGTGAGGAGAGAGAAAGGAAGTGAAGATCTGGTAAGATCACACCAGGGTGGTGAAATGAGTGCAGAAAGCCTTGAAATTGGAGCTATAAAGGAGGAGGAGAGAGTCCCAGAGGAATCAAATTTAAAAGAGAGCGTTTACCAAAGTCAAGAGTCTAAGAGCATGAAAGAGGAGGATACAAGTGCCAGAGGCTCACGTCCAATATTTCTAACAGAAATATCTGCAGTTACAGTAAAAATTGGTGAGATGTCAGAGTTTACTTGTCAGTTCCACGGTGACCCTGTGCCCATAGTCACTTGGCTCAAAGATGGCCACCCATTAGCCCACAACCCTGACTACGACATCATATGCAAATCTAACAAATCAAAGCTCACTATCTTCTATCCAACCACAGACCACGAGGGAACATATGACTGCATCATAACCAATAAACATGGCAAATCCATCTCCAGTGCCACTCTCCACATATCAGACAAAAAGGTGGTAAGAACGTCAGGTGTCATGCAGGAGGTGGTCATTACAGAGGAGTTAGAGAAGGGTGAGGAAAACCAGGAGATCCTGATGGAGGAGGAACTTCAGTCCTACATGGATTCAGGGAAGGCAACACTACAAGTGCCTCAGGCAGTGATCCACAGGCGCCACCTCTCAGATGAATCTCTCAGCTCCTCAGCTGTAGAAATCAGAATTACTGCTCCCACTCCTATCCCCGAGGTGACAGAGGAAAGCAATGATGACAAATCTCAGGTGCTGACAGAGAAAATCTCAGGTGTGCCCAGTGATGAGGGAGCATCTCAGACTGTCAAACATAAATTCACTTTCTCCTTTGATGTTGTCGGTGAAGCTCCTCACGTCGTCAGCAAATTACAGAATAAAACATGTTGTGAAGGCAATACCGCTTTATTAGAGTGTGTAATTACAGGTGAACCTGCTGCAGAAATCGAATGGTATTTTGATGATGTTCGCCTTGACATGGTGGGTGGAAAATATAGAGTTGAAGTAGATGATAAAGTGTACAGGCTCTACATCAACAGTTTTACATACACTGATGGTGGAGTATACAAATGTGTTGCCAGAAATAAGATGGGGGAGGTTACAAGCATCTCTGATGTGTTATTTCAAGTTGCAGAGCCGGTGCAATTTTCTGAGGGTGTTGATGCTGTTGGGGATGAGGTATTCCACAAAGCTGGTATCACTCCCAGTAAGGATGCTATCTTTCAGATGAAAGATAAACCCATGAGCTCGCAAACTCCTTCAGAGGCAGCAGCCAAGGCCGTAAAATCCAGAGCCAGTGTCTTTAGAGAGCCTTTGATGTTATCTGGCTGTGGTCTGCAGGCGTCTGCTGCTGTGATAAAGGTTTCTCAGATTAAACAAGCTTTTGAGTCAGACTCTCCAGTTGCATTAATGACTCCCACTTCTCCAGAGGAGTGGAGTGAAGATAAGCTTTTCCCTGAAGAGTTTATACCTGCAGTGGCCAATTCCCCTGGCCAGCAGGAACAAGTAATCAGACCTAAACCTGACTCCATGCATGCAGATGATGGTACAGCAGTAATTCCAAGTTCTCACAAAGCTGCACCTGATCTTACTCAAACTATTCCTGCAGAATCCAAATCTGTCTCTAATAAGACTTCCCAGTTTACTTCCTTTAGGGAGGAAAACAGTAAGATAGGTGTGATACCTCATGATATTGAAGAGGGAGCACTTTTAGGGGAAAGCCATAGTGCAGTTAAACAGTTTGTAGGGGAAGTTCAGGAGTCTCCAGAGCTTGTCAGGCCTAAGCCACAGAAACCTGTTTGTTTATCTGTACAAAGGGAGGCAGGTGAAGGGGAACTGGTTAGAGAAGACACTGTGTTGACTCACTTTGACAGAACCAGTAGCTTCTTTCAATTCCAGTCAGAAAAAGTTCCTGCAATGAAACGCTCTGTCAGAACTTCAGTTCCAACCGAAGAAGTTGTTAAGTCTAAAAGAATTTCCGAATCTCTCAAACCTGAGAGACAAGGTGCACCTGCACGATCTCCCTCTACTCACAATGAAACAGAAATTGTGAGTGTGGCTAGTGCTAGGGAGGGGTTGACTAAAGTGGAAAAACTAGGCTTTGAAGGAAATGCTGAGGGATATGCTCTGATGCCTGGGGTGGAGCATATAAGTGAGGAGCTTGAATATGTTAGTCAGGAGCTGATTGCCATCCGAGAGCCCTCTTTGGACAAATGTGCCAGGAGTGAGCTGATTTCAGTCCCAGAGCCCTCTTTGGACAGTGGTGTCTTCCTAAGTATGCCTGACTCCCAGGCCAACATCAATAAAGAGGCAGAGGGAATCGTAGCTGAAGATGTAGTTGAGCCTTATACACAAATCATGAGGGAAGATGGCCATGTGAAGGCAGAACCTAAACTGCTTATTGTCAAGCCTAAAGCAGACATGGTTGGCAGAGTTCAACCACTCAGTCTGCTTGTGGATCCTGCTGCTCAGAGACAGGAAAAAGGTATTTTGGAAAGTGCCTCAGTAGTTGAAGCTGTGGGAGCAGCAGCAATTGGCTCCATGGAGGAAGAGGAGGTAACTTTCGGTGCTGTGTACAACTACTACAACCCTCCAATGGACTGGGGGAGACCACTGTCCCCTGAGTCTGAGATGTCCATAGAGATTGGCAGCACTGTGAGTGAAGAGCTAGCTGAGGTAGCTGAGAGGTTCTACACGCCAGGCTCGTCCACTGAGGTCTCACAGCCAATTGCAGAGTCCTTCCACACTCCCAAGTCTCCCATGTCCTTCCATACTCCCAGTTCTGATACACCTGGTGGGTTTATGACTCCGCAGGAGTATCCCTTCTCCCCTGTGGAACACAAGAGACCCTCGACTGGAGACTCCAGCGAGAGGTTCTTCTCACCTGTTCAATTCCTGACATCTCCTGCTGATGAGGGCATTGAACCGACACCTCTTGGGATAAATGTGGATGAGAATCAATTCCTTACCAGGGGTAGAGGGTCTTTAGCCCTTCAGGAGAAAGTTCAGGGAATTCCTCCCGCCTTCCTCAAACCTCTTATTAAGAAAAGAGTGTTTGAAAATGACTCCCTCACATTCTGTGCTGAGGTATTTGGGCTTCCTTCCCCTGAGGTGAAGTGGTTCTGCAACAAAACCCAACTGGTAGCAGACGACAGAGTTAAAATGGAGAGAGATGGCGATACCATCTCACTAACAATTCATAATGTCACAAAAGCAGAGCAGGGAGAATACATATGTGAGGCTGTGAACTACGTTGGGGAAGCCAGAAGTGTTACTTTGGTGGTAGTTGTATCGCAGGAAGTAAGGTTGATGCCTGTTCCACCTGCTGTCACTCATCAGCATGTGATGGAGTTTGATGTGGAGGAAGATGATTCCTCTCGTTCTCCATCCCCTCAGGAGATTCTGCTTGAAGTAGAATTGGATGAAAATGAGGTGAAAGAATTTGAGAAACAGGTAAAGATCATCACCATTCCTGAGTACACAGCTGACAACAAGAGCATGATCATATCTTTGGATGTGTTACCAAGTATTTATGAGGAGGGCGCTGTGGACTTTGTCAACCAGGAGCATGATGATTTGAAAATTGCTTTTGAGGTTACTGAGATGCCTCCAAGGTTCATTAATCCCATCTGTGACATGGAGACCCCAGAGGGAACCACTGTCATGTTTGAGTGCTCACTGATGGGTATTCCATCTCCTATTGTTTCCTGGTTCAAAGGTGACAAGAAAATTCCCCACAATAACAAAAAATACTTGCACTCATCTGATGGAGACAACCACTTCCTGAAGATCTGTAAAGTGTCAACGCAGGACAGTGGAGTGTATACCTGCAGAGCTATTAATGTTGTGGGGGAGACTCTGTGCAGGGCCTCCTTGGTGGTGTTAAACGCCAAGGTGTTCTCAGGGAAAACCAGAGGCAGAGAGTTGACTGCCGTGTCACTCGGAAGTGCTAAAGTACAGCTGCAGAAGTTTGACTTGATGGTTGGCAACACGTCATTTGATGGTGACCAGGTGTCAGAAATTGAGCTTGAGTTTGAGTTTGAACAAGAGGCAGATGAGTCACAGCGGGCAGTCAGGCTGGTGGCCAACGCTGACAATGAAATGAGTGAACAGGGAGAGAAATACGTTAGCATTAATTTTGATGTATTTGCTGAGCCAGCAAAAGATGACAAGATAGAGTTCAAAGGGAAGTCCTCTGATATGTGCAGCTTCCAGTTCCAGGTGACTGAGACAGCCCCTAAATGTGTCATCCCACTGACTAATGTCACAGCAGCAGTTGGGACGCCTGTTATCCTCCAGTGTCTGGTTAGCGGTAAGCCGAACCCCACCGCAGAGTGGTACAAAGACGGAGATCGCGTCACAGATAGCAGGTGTATAATCCAGGAGAAAACTGCAGGACATTTCAATCTGCTCATTACTAATGTGACTCAGAGTGATGCTGGCGAGTATAAGTGTATAATCCAAAACACAGCCGGATGTGTTGAGAGCACAGCGCTGCTCAAGGTGTTTTAGAGGTTGAAGGTCTGCGGCTGGTTGCTCAAAGAAAAACATCCAAGTTTAAGCCTCTTGAGAGTTTGAAAGTAACATGGCCCAAGTAACATCTACAAGCTTTAACTGCTTTACTGAAGTAAAGTGAAGAAAAAACCTAAAATAAACAGGAAATATTACACTTACGAGCTGTTAAAAGTGCTTTGCCTCAGTTTGTGACAGGTGTGGTTCATAGCTCGTGAGATTGGCTGACTTTAAATTAGTTTTTTATCTCACTGTTTAACCCACACTCAGGCCATACTCAGTAGGAGGGATGAAGGGATCTTTGGGTAACCAGCCTATAATTATATAGGTGTATGTACATGTTTGTCATAGTTTATATAAACTATATAATATCATCTTGAAAAAATACTAGACTAACCAGTTGAATCCTGTCAGCAGATCAGAGTGCTGGCAAGCCAAGTTCCTTTAATGTAAGTTGTTACCGTTTTTTGCATCCGTTGTGTTTTAGCCAAAGAAGAAAAATGTTAGTCTGTTTTTAACATTGTAGTTGCACCACAGATAATAACAACTCAAACTCTGAATATTAGATTTATGTGAAAAAAAACATCTCAAATACCCACAACATCTCCAAAAAAACAATCACATACTTTTTTGTTAAAGTCATGACAGTAAGTTGTTTGTGTGAGGCTGCAAAACTTTTTAAGAAGTCACCTCACTGAGGCATATATTATGAAATATTGAACATGAAATACAAGAATACAATCAAAGTCATGTACCACGTTTGATTATTCAGACTGGGACTGAAGTTAAAGGATTTAATAAATCAGTACAAACTATTGTCCTAACTAGTCAACCAAAACCTTTACCTATCAATTTATTCTCATCAATATAAAAAATTGTCCTATAATTAAAAATTAGTATTTTGGCATTGACCCTATTAAACATCTAGAAACGATCAAGAATATAATCTCATATTGCGTACTTGAAACGATTCAGTTTCTGTGCAGTTGTGCTGCTGCATTTTGGATTTTTTTTTTGTGTGCTACTTGTGAAAGATTTTTAGGATCTTAAAGAAAGTTGGTAATTCATAGTAGAGTAAGTTGATTGATGACTAATTTTTAAAATGGATAATACTGTGAAACTTTTTTAAAATTTAAAGTTTTGATGTCTTGTAAATATATGTAATTTTAGAGGTGTATGAGTAGTGTTTATCAGTAAAATAAGTCAAACAAAAAACTGCATCGAGATAGAAATTCATGGTTTATTTGTACAGACGCCATGTTGGTTTGTCTCAGAGTTTATATAATAAAATATTTCATGATCTAAAGCTGGAATCTGAGCTTGTTTTTGTTTTGTTTTGGGATTTTTTTTGGTAATTTGTAAATTATCAAAAAACTCCCCATGTTGTGTCAAACCTGGTATCATTTTAATTTTTCTAATGCCCGTGTCTATACTAGAATAGACACTATATATATATATATATATATATATATATATATATATATATATATAGTGTCTATTCTAGTATAGACACGGGCATTAGAAAAATTAAAATGATACCAGGTTTGACACAACATGGGGAGTTTTTTGATAATTTACAAATTACCAAAAAAAATCCCAAAACAAAACAAAAACAAGCTCAGATTCCAGCTTTAGATCATGAAATATTTTATTATATAAACTCTGAGACAAACCAACATGGCGTCTGTACAAATAAACCATGAATTTCTATCTCGATGCAGTTTTTTGTTTGACTTATTTTACTGATAAACACTACTCATACACCTCTAAAATTACATATATTTACAAGACATCAAAACTTTAAATTTTAAAAAAGTTTCACAGTATTATCCATTTTAAAAATTAGTCATNATACTTGTCTTCCTAAGATGTGTATAAGAGACAGATATATATATATATATAGTGTCCAGTGTCAGTATATCTGTTTCTTGATTTTGGGACAGATGCAGAACAAAGCCCTTTGTCAATTTTCACCTTTAAAAGTTTATCTGAAATAGATGGGATGTACATTTACGTCAATGTACATCCCATCTATTTCACTAGTTCACAATCACTAGTTGTGATTGGCATATGAGAATATCATGTCTTTGTTTTCTTCTGTATGCAATTCAAATAGTTATTTGGGTTACTTAGGTTTATTTTTATTTTAATAATGATAACAATAATAATAATAATATTAAACATAATCAATTATTATTATTTAATAAAATGATGATGATGATTATTGAATTTCCTCCATTACAAAGTGATTTAGTAATGTAACTACAACACTTTGTAATGGAAGAAATTCAAAAGGAGAACTTAGGAATAAAAGAAAACAAAAAAAAATAACACTAACCTCTATCATTCTGTATATGAACTATATACAAAATGAAAGAGGTTTACAAAAATTTAAATGTATAAGCAGAGAAATAAATAATTTTCTTCAAATGTGAAAAAACAATCACAAATCATATATTCGTTTGGGGGAAATTTTCCGTGTTTGTCTGTGAGTCTTTTGATTTTTAACAAAAAGATGCACTTACTTGAACCAATTCCCTGTTAGGTATTTAAGTATAGTTGGGCCTTCTTTTTTAAATAACTTAGTTGACAAACAGGTCCAGGATGTTTATAAACTCGGATTTTACATTGATATTTACATTTACATTCTGTAATGAGAATAAGATATGAAATGTTAATTGAATTACCTGTAAAATTCAGATCAAAATTCTTGATTTAGACAAAGAGTGTTTAGAAAAAAACATCCCATAACTGTTAGTCGACTAAGACTTTCTGTTGTGCAGGGCAGTCCTAATATTTGCTTTTATGAATTCACTGTTAATATCATAGCTTTTGTCTTGTGGATATTGTTATCAGTCTTGCTCAATATTTCCTGACAGAGCGTTGTAGCACCACCATCACCACTGTCGAAGAGCAAGAGGAAACCTACTACACTGGTGTCCAGTTACCACAGAAAACAAAAACACTTGAACTCAAGCCAGAGTCCAAACGTTACTCTTCCTCTTTGGAGAAGAAAAAAGAAAAGCCAGTTTTCCTCAGCCAGCTCTCCCCAGCAGCCGTAACCACCGGGGAAACGGCCAGGTTCACTGTCAAAGTGTCTGGCTTTCCAAAGCCAACTGTTCAGTGGTCTCACAATGGAAATGTGATTAAGAACTCCACTATATACCAGCTGACAGAGGAGAGGGAGGAGTACACTTTAGTCATCACCAAGGTCACTACTGAGGTTGAGGGCGAGTACTCTTGCACTGCCACCAACAGATTTGGCAAGACAACATGCACCACGTACCTTGAAGTGAAAAAGGCTGATGTTAGCCAGGCAGAGAAATGGGTTGAGAAGATGTTTAAGGTCACAGGTCAGCCCCCTACTTTCACAGTTCAGATCCAGCCTGTAAGGTGCTCAGAAGGAGGAGAGGTTCATTTTAATTACAAAGTCAGTGGTGATCCGATGCCTGATGTGAAGTGGTTCAAAGGTGCTTTCCAGATCCAGACCAGTAGAAACTGTAATATTATAACCAACCCAGATGGTTCAGGCTTCATCAATATCAAGAGTGTCAAACAGGAAGACAGTGGCTTTTATACATGTAAGGCCTCCAACACATTTGGGGAAGCATCCTGTGATGCTGAACTTGTTGTTTTTAGGGAATCAATCTCTGTTTCTCACAAACAGGAACAGCTGACAGTGGTTCAGAAAAAAGGCTATAAGGTTTCAATGACAGAACAGGCTACTGAGTCTCGTTTGTACCAGGTCAGCCTCCCAGGCCAAGACAAAGCTAGGTCAGATCAGATGGTTTATACCATTGGCACTGAAGACCGACAGATCATTCCCAGTGAGCAAGTGGGCTCCCTTAGAGATCTTGATATCTCTGCTGCAACCGTTCATCGTGAGCAGCTGACCCACCAGGCAGCAGTGCTTCAGTCTCATGAGATAGAGGAGAGAGTGTCTGTGGTTTCTACTCATCCACCTCAGGTTTCAGCCGTTCCTGCAAAACAGCTACATATGGCAGCATTTACGTCATCTGTTGAAGAGAGTCAAGACCTCACCGAGCAACACTGTGATCGCATTCAAAGCCCTGAGGTCATTGAACTTCAGGTTGCTAGAGAAATGAGGTCAAAGGTGATGTCAGCCGTTGCTGAGGAACTCACCCCACTCTCTAGTGTTAGCACAGAGCCTCTGGCTGACCGAAAGTCTACTATGCTCAAGCCCACTTCAGAACCTAAACATCTCGTGAGTGGCCATCAAGTCGAGTCACAACTGTCCATCCTGAAAGAGCAGTCTCAGGACATCCCCAAAGCACAGGAGGAGAAGGGTTACAAGGTTAAGGAAGGCGTTAAGATTTTATACTCAGCGCAGTCTGCAGAAAAACAGGTGCTTGCAGAGGGCCACACAACTGAACTAGCAACAGCAGATTCTGCTGTGAAGTCTTCCATTGCAAAAGAACAGCATCAAGCCATCATGGCCTCGGTGAGTGAGTCCAAACAGACTCTTTCCAAGGAGTCTAAATTTTCCATGCACAGGCCTTCTGAGGAGACGGCCTATCTCTCCAAGGATAAAATGATGAAAGCAGCACTAATGGCTGAAGAGAGGCAAATGCTGCAGGCTGAGGCGACACAGCAGCTGCCAAGTCTAGGCAGGGCCACGGCCGTTCAATCACAGGTAGAAGGGGAGCAGGTGTTGCACCTGCAGGTCATCACAGACCAGGACCTCCTTCCATCTGAGAGGAGCTTCACCTGTGACAAACCAGAACCTGAGCAAGCAGGAACCCGGAAGAGTCCCACTCTGCTTCACACTGTCAGCCAGGATGAGCAGAGGACAGTAGTTTGTGAGGACACGTCAGAGTTTGAGGGCAAGGCTAGCACCATGACCATTCAGCCACAGAAAGAGGCTCCCACTCTTCTGCATCTCCAGTCAAGCCAGCCTGTGGAGGCGCTACCAAAAGAGGGCATTCTCATAATTGAGAAGCCTGACCAGCAGGTGGCAACACAGAAACAAGAAAAGTCTAGGAGCCATGCAGCCAT
The DNA here is from genome assembly GCA_038496675.1 of Rachycentron canadum. NCBI lineage: Eukaryota > Metazoa > Chordata > Actinopteri > Carangiformes > Rachycentridae > Rachycentron > Rachycentron canadum. Next base: position 528,871 of record CM076658.1, read on the forward strand.
CTCTGAAGAGAGAAGGGCACTCACAGCAGATTACCACACTGAGTTGGATTTGTCTGTGACTGGAGTTCAATCTCACCTGCGAACTGAGCCCAGTCCTCAAAACATCCTCCAGCTCTCCTACCAGCCCATGCAGCTGCCAAAGGAGACGCCAGTTACTACTGATGTCAAGCAACAGCGGGCTTTGGTGCAGAAGGAGGATCGCTGGAACGTGATGCATGTCACAAGTGTGACAGAAAGTCAGGCCTTAGAGGAGGGTCACACACAGAGTCTTACTGCTGTGGGCAAATTCACCGGCCAAATGGCTATAGAACCAAAAGTTCCCACTGAGCCAATCCAGATTGAGGAGAAGGAGATCTCCACTGAGAGCAGTGTTATCCTCGAGGCAGCAGAACAAGACTTTGCTGTTCAGATCCAGGAAGGTCAATCAGTCAGGCAGTCGATAGTGATGGATGAGAAGCGAGTGCTCACAGGTGAGACCTCTCAGGAGATCACCAAGTCTGAGTCCACTAAAGTCACGGTCACCACCCAGCCGAAACTGTCCCTTATGGCATCTGAGTCTAAAGACAGCACAGCTCTTCCCAAAGAGATGACGTTTGTGCTTCAGATCCCTAAACCATCCAGTCTGAATATACGGCATCAACTCAGAGATGCTCTACAGTCTGCTGTGGCCAGTGACCAGCCAGTGTTACTGGCTGAGGTCATAGGAAAGTTACATGCTGTAGAAGTACAGGAGGTCAAGGTTCAAAGAGAACCCAAACAGACCATGTTCACATACCTCATCACAACAACGGGTGCCCCCATGGAGATCAATCTGGCTTTTGAGGGTGAATACCCTCAGACAGGTGACCTCAGGACTGAACTCCAGGCAGCTTTCCACTCCATAGTGTACCGGGAAGCCCCTGTTCTTACTTCAGAACAGCCAGGCATTATGCAGCTAGATAAACCTCAAAGGGCGCAGGTCACTTCAGCCACCGCAAAGCAATTGCTGTCATCCATGGTAGAGACAGTAAATGTGGCAGAGAGTACAGTGGATTTCACTCCCATTAAGTCTCATTCTGCTGCACTGAAGACAGAGTCTAAAATGAAAGTTGAACGTGCTGGAGCTGGGCAACAGGTTGTGGTGCAGAAATCCAAAGCTGCAAAGATGGAACAATCCATCTCATCTGAGATCAAAGTTTCCACTGAGGCTCACATGACTTTTGAGCAGTCGGTCCAGGTATCTAGGCAGGAGGTCAGGTCAGTGACGCTGAAAAGCCAAGAAAAAGATCTTTCAGCAGCTATTGATACCACTTCCATGCCTCCTACTACAGTCCCTGCTGAACAGGCAGTGGATGTCAGCATCCAGAAGGAGCACAGAGAGGAGAGCTTCAAAGAGGAGATCACAGTATCCAGGCCAGAGCAGAGAGAATACCCTGTAATAGTCACCTCCCTCGAAGACTTATCTATCGAAGAAGATAGTAAAGTAACCTTTAGCACCACCATTAAGTATGTTACAAAGGTAAACTGGTTTTTCAATGGACAATTGGTGAAATCTGGCAAAGAGTTCAAGTGTTCCAAAGACCATGACACATACACATTGGTTATCAACAAAACTGTCAAGGAGAAGCATCAAGGAGAATATATATGTGAGGCTGAGAATGAAGCTGGCAGGACTACAACATCTTCAAGGCTCACTGTGGTCTCAAGAGGTTTGACAACAGAAATAATAATAAATAATGTATCATTCATTCACTCATCCATCTCACTGAGAACAACTAATCATTCAGTCATAAATTGGTTCATTCAAGACTGTTGTCGTCACATAAAATGATGCATTTGTCACGTGTCACCTTTGTCTCTATATTCATTTCATAGCTTTAGCAGGGCACTGGATGGTACTAACTCACCCTGTCTTGTTTGTTCCATCACTTTATGGTCAATAACTGCCTAAAGACCAGAACCATTGCAGTCATGCAAGTTAACAGCTTAAGGCTGTTGAGAGGTTAAGCATCTTGCTGTGATGGTTGTCAAGATTCTGGCCTTCAGGCAACATTCATGGTTTTTCCATAGTCAATTTGGCATGTGGCAACAGGTTTCTTTGTTTTAAACCCATGGTCTGTCACATTCTCTCCATATCTGCAATGTCTCTCTGCATGCTCTCAGGGCTTCAACTTGACATTGCTTCATCTTTCACAAACCCTTGATTTCTCCTCCCTTTAGCAGGAACCCTAGCCCCATGAGAATCATGTACAGTGATAGCATCTTCTTTCAGGCACCTTTTTGTGAAACCATGGGGCTAATGTTCTTGCTATTTCTCTTCCAGTCCCTCCTGACTTGCCTTCCACCATTGTTGTACATTCCACCATTTCTATTCTGTTAGTATTTCTTTTACAAAAGATCCATAATTCCATTATTAACATCTACCTTTAAATTTTTCTGTGTGTGCCTCAGTGCCACCTGTCTTCAGGCAGAAAATCACACCTCTGGAGATAAACATCGGCAGCCACGCCAAGTTTGAATGTGAAGTTGAGGATGCTCCAAGCGTGACCTTCAAATGGTACAAGTCTGGCATTGAGATCAGACAGAGTGAGAAGTATCGGATCCTCAGCCGCCAAACCACTTCCTCTCTGGAGCTCCTGAACCCAGTCAAACCTGACAGCGGTGATTACACCTGCAAGGCTTCAAACCAGCACGGCACCGACAGCTGCACTGCCACACTCATTGTCACTGGTAAGATCCCAGTGGGACCTCTTTTAAATTATCCCCCTACCTCTATGTGTGTGTTTGAGAGAGAGAGAATTATATACACATTTGCCCTTTGTTTTACCCAGTATCATTATGGTGCAGCGTGGAGGGGATAATGTTAAAAAACAGGATATAATGATGCTGCGGATCAAATATTATCATGTTTAAACCTACATTCATCAACAAGTTGGGATCGCACGTTTGATCAACTTTTTTTCATGTTTTACCTGCTCTCCATAGAAATGTACCCACCAGTATTTGTATCAAAACCAGACCCAATGACTTTATATGTGGGCAAACAAGCTGTGTTCCAGTGCACACTCACTGGATCCTCACCAATGGAAGTTGTCTGGCACAAGGACAACATAGCCATCTCCTCTGAAGGGAACTATGTCATGAAATGTGAAAAAAACAAGTATTCCCTTCAAATTAAAAGTCTTGAGCTGACCGATGCTGGAGTGTTCCTATGCAAGGCCTCCAACAGTGTTGGCACTGCTACATTCACCACAGAACTCAAGGTTATCAACAAGCCCAGCTTTGTTAAGACCATTGAGCCAGTGTCAGCTCCTATCAATGACCCACTGAGGCTGGAGTGCCAGGTGGATGAGGACACTGGTGTGACCGTCACCTGGACCAGGGATGGCAAAAAAGTCCATCAGAGCATGGACTGTAAACTGTCCTTTGAGGACAAGGTGGCTGTTCTTGAGATACCCAAGTCCAAAGTGAAGGACTCTGGGAAATATCTGTGCACAGCCACTAATGAGGCTGGGAGCTCATCCTGTGAAGCTGTGGTGGCAGTTCAAGGTAAGATCTTAACAATGATCTTTCCATTAGCTTCATTGAAAACATATATCCCTTGAAATGAGCTGGTGGTTATTGCTGTTTTCAGCCAACTGCAAGCTGATGCTAACACTATGCACTACTATCTTCTTGTCTTGTCTTGCATCTCCATTTCGGACTCTTCTGTCCTGGTTGTTTTGTGACTGTTTCTCTTTTGATTATGTTTGAAAATCTTGGTGTTTTTGAACTAAACACTCCTTTCAGAGCCCCCATCCTTTGTCAAGAAAATGGAACCTAAGATTATATGGAAACAGGGAATAACTGCACGCTTACAGTGCAGCATTAAAGGTTCACCGGAACTTCACATCCACTGGTTCCGAAATGAGACAGAGCTTAGTGATGGAGAAAAACACAAAATCTCTTTCAAGAACGGAGTCGCTACTTTGGAGATAACAAACCTTTTGGTCATAGACAGTGGGAGTTACACCTGTGAGGTGTCAAATAATGCTGGCAGTGAAAGCTGCAACACCCTTGTAGCTGTTAAAGGTTTGTCAAATATTGCATTTACTTTACTATCCCTATCAGTTGAGAAAGCTTTTGTATTAATTGTATACTTACCCTTTTGACATCCAGAACCGCCATCTATTAGAAAAGAGCTGCAGACTCTAGAGGCGGTGAAGGGAACAGCAGCTCAGCTGGAGTGCGAGATCACAGGAACAGCTCCTTTTGAAATAAGCTGGTTAAAGAATAAGAAAGCCATCACCAGTGATCAGAAATATAAAATAATCTCCCAAGATTCCTTGTCAAGGCTGGAGATCCAGTCCTTTGAAAGTGCAGATGTTGGAGATTATCAGTGTATCATATCCAATGATGTGGGGAAAGTCACCACTAAGGCCTTAGCAAAACTTAAAGGTTAGTAAATCTGTTATTAACTGAGGTTTAACCTTGTGCTTCAGATGCACTTTTAACTCATAATGTGTTTTTATAGAGCCCCCAACCTTCTCAAAGAGGTTTGAGAGTGCTACAGCAGTGCTGGGAAATACAGTAAAACTACAAGGAACCATTAAGGGCTCAGCCCCCATCACCGTTAAATGGACGAAAGACTCTGAAATACTGAGAGATGATGATCCAAATATCAAGGTGGTGTTTGAGAACAATGTTGCCAGCTTGTCAATAACAAGAGTGGCCCTCAGCCATGGTGGCAAGTATTTGTGCCACGCTGAGAATGAGGCTGGGCAACAAAAATGTGAAGCCACCCTGACTGTGCAAGGTCAGATGACATCTTTGATGCAGACATACTTGTGGAGACTTTAGCTGTTGTATTGAGTCCTTGTGTCCAAACTCTTATGTCGTAATAACTAACGGGTTTGTCTTATCCCAGAACCTGCCAGAATCGTAGAACCTGCTGAATCCATTAGTGTGACTGCAGGAGATTCAGCCACATTGGAGTGCACACTTTCTGGAAGTCCAGATCTCAAAGTGAAATGGTTTAAAGATGGAAAGGAGATGATCAGTGGCCGTAAATATAAGATGACTCTGAAGGACAATATTGCAACTATGAAGATTCTCACGGCGGAAAAAGGAGACACTTCAGAGTACAAGACTGAAGTGTCAAATAAAGTTGGGAAGGACCAGTGCACATGCTCAGTCACTGTCTTAGGTTAGCTTCCGATTTCTGCCTCTTTTACATTTAATAATGCTTTTTCTGTTTTACAAACAAATGAAAATATTCCAAGAATAAGTGAATAATAGTTTCTTCTCAAAATCTATACTTTTTGATTATGTATATAAATACAACGAAGCAGACGACACTGTATTTACATATTTTGGGACATACATTAAGCTAAAATCATTGCAATAGAATGATTCTAAGGTGATGGGTGTCATCTATTCTTGAATTTTGGCAAAATAATTATTTTCAAAAACTGAAACTGTTAATGTATGAGATGTTTTTTTCTTCAACAATCAGATCGGATAATGCCTCCGACTTTCACAAAGTCCCTAAAAAGAGTTGATGGTAACATCGGTAATGACATCTCCATGGATTGTAAGGTGTCTGGGTCACAACCCATGACCATATCTTGGTTCAAAGACGACCAGGAGATTGTGTCTGGATCCAAATTCCAGCCTGAGTTCAAAGACAGCTCTGTTACCCTAAGAATTATTCGGCTGGAGAAGACAGATTCTGGAGTTTACAAATGCAGAGCCACCAATTCAGCCGGCTTTAAAGAAACCAGCAGCACGCTCTATGTCAAAGGTTATGACTGCTTTCCATATGTCATGTGTCTTTACTGTACACAGTCCTGAAATGATTTTGTTCTAATATGAAATGCAAATTTTGTTTTATTAATGGCCTCCAGAGCCCCCAGTGTTCACTGTGAAACCAGACAACCAGGATGTTGTACCAGGAACCACTGTTTCCTTCAAAGCAGCCTTCACTGGAACAGCTCCTTTGGCTGTTAAGTGGTTCAGAGAGGAAAAAGAGATTGTAACTGGAGGCACGTGTTTCATAAAGAAAGACGTCTCCTCAAGCTCGTTGGAGCTTCACTCTGTGAAACCCAGTGATTCCTCTAGATACACCTGCCAAGTATCCAACGATGCTGGGAAGGTGGATTGCACCACAGTGCTCTTTGTGAAAGGTGCCCGTCCTCAATATTGTGTGCAGCTGCATGAAAATGTCTTGAGTCAACATGTCTTTTGTCACTAACATAATATCTTCTGAATCTTAACCTCTTCTCTCAGAACCTCCTGTGTTTGTGAGGAAACTTGAGGCAACCAAGCTCGTCACCAGCGGTGACTCCGCCAGACTGGAGTGCAAAGTGACGGGCAGCCCTGTTATCAGTTTCAAATGGTTCAGAGATGAGATGGAGATCAGCCCTAGTGCCAAATATGCAATGGCTGTAGCTGACTTAATGGCGTCCCTGGAAATGGTCAATTGTACAGTAGAGGACAGTGGAGATTATATCTGTGTGGCATCCAGCGAGGCTGGAAGTGACCGCTGCAGCAGCACAGTCACAGTCAAAGGTTGGTTTAGTTCAGGTGTACAGATGCTTCTTCTCACACTAGAAGTTCACCTTCTGCTATTGAACTTTTCAGTGGTTTCTCTTTAGTCTGTGAATTCGCCCTCTTCCTTTAGTGAATTAAGACATTGTGACATATGTAATGTGCTCACATGCTTGTTGTTTTCTTCCAGAACCACCTTTGTTTGTGCGTAGCTTGGAACCCAAAGATGTGGTGAAAGGTTCTGAGATGATGCTGGAAGGTCAAGTCACTGGTTCTGCCCCGTTCACTGTGTCATTTTATAAAAACACCAAGCTAATTAGGAATGACAAGAGACACAGGATCACTGTTAAAGATGACCTGGTGGCCCTGCAAGTGCTGGCAGTAGAGGCAGGAGATGTTGGTTCATACCAGTGCACTGTTGAGAATGAAGTGGGAAGGGCCTCCTGTGATTGTCAAGTGACATTGAAAGGTTGGTTTGGATACTATGGATTTATCTTTAAATCAACTTCTTCTGCTGCCAGAATTGACTTTATACTTTGATAGCCTCCCAAAGCTAGCATACAGGTCCCTCCTGGCTCATTCTGGTCTGGCAACCTTCAGCAGGGCTTTATTAGGGCTGCTTTGTTTCTTGTGGGCCTCACAGATACAGCAACATGACTTTATAAGGGGAAAAATTGACTTTAAACAAAAAAGGAAACACCTCAGGAAGCTCAATCAAGTTCATGGATCACCTTTCTGGGATGAACAGACGTTTGACATTTCCCGACTGGACAAACATGCTCAATCACTAGGTGGTGATAAATACTGCTAAATACTTCAACAAAGTCAGCTGCTTGAATAACTGAAGGAAGAAATACAGCTTCTCATTCAGGTTTCATTTATACAAAGCATAATTTAGGCTCCTTGTTTGGATAAGGAGGTTGGGGGCCAGACATTGGCTATAAATGTGAGTGCTCACCAAAGCTCTCTGACAAAACATGAGGCTCAGTGGGTCCTTAGTAGATGGTTTCCAGACTTAAATTTTGGAGCAAAGACTGAACTTGCAGGATGAAATCTGACTCTGAAGGCTAACATTTCATAGAGGCCAGTAACATTTATCTGATTTTTTTTTTCTTGTAGAACCACCATCATTTGTGCAAAAGCTGGAGAACCTCAGTTCTTTGGTGGATAGTGAGGTTTCTCTGAAGTGCACCCTGAAGGGCACCGAGCCCATGACTGTGTCCTGGCTGAAAGACAACCATGAGCTCAAAGAAGCTGAAAACGTTCAGATTATATATGAGAACAAGACGGCTCTGCTGCACATCACCAATTTACAGAGCAAACATGGCGGCAAATACTCTTGCCAGGTGCAGAATCAGGCTGGGAGCCAAACATGCTCAGCTGTCCTGACAGTCAAAGGTTGGTTAAAACACTCAAGAACTTGCATTTGAGAAAATACTCCTTAATTTGAATATATAATACAGCCTCCAAAGCAAGAAATCCCACTGGTAAACTGGGACAAGTTCCAGATTTATAATCCCTTGAGTTACTAAATTGTGGCATTTGACCTTAACACTTGATCCACAGCTGCCAATTCTCTCCATCTAATTAAGATGTGTGAAGGATATAAGTCCAGGCTGCAGAGACTTTTTGTTGGTCCCATTCATGTGCCACATTGTTACTGATTGGACGTTTTTGACACGATATTTTTATGACTTCATGAGTTGAATAAAATCAATTGCATCTTTGATGCTGACTTCAGTTCTTGTTCCGACACTTTAAGTATTACATCAGGTTTCAGATTCTTTTCTGACTGTTTTCTTTGATGTCTCAGAGCCAGCTAAGGTCACAGAGGAGGCCAAGTCTATCAGTGTGACTCAGGGGGATCCAGCCACGCTGGAGGCCAGGTTCTCAGGCACAAAACCCCTGAAGGCCAGATGGCTAAAAGCCAACAAGGAGCTGACCTCAGGCCAGAGATATAAAGTACAGAGCACAGACACCAGTTCTGTGCTCAAGATTATGAAAACGGAGAAAAGTGATGGTGGTGAATATACCTTTGTGGTTTCAAATGATGTCGGCCAAAGTTCTTGCGAGGCCACACTCACCGTTCTCGGTCAGTTCTTCATGTATACCATAGAACTTTAAAATTTGTTGTCCAATTCTATTTACTTTGAACATTGCTTTTCATCTTTTTTTCTTTTACCAATCTTAGATCAAATAATTCCACCATCTTTCACAAGAAAACTGAAGCAGACAGAAGGTATCAAAGGATCGTTTGCTCACCTGGATTGTCTCGTATCTGGCTCCCTGCCAATAACCATACAGTGGTACAAAGATAAGACAGAGATCCAGACTGATGAGAAATACAAATGTACGTTCTTTGAGAATGTTGCTTTTCTGGAGATCTCTAATCTTGGCAGTAAAGATAGCAGCAGCTATACCTGCATCGCTAAAAACAAAGCGGGAACAGTCCAGTGCTCTGGGACCTTGTTTGTGAAAGGTTTGAACACAGTTTGTTTTAGCTGGATGTTTTTAAATGTTGCTACACAGCTAATAGGACCATCACCATGACTTGTTTTTCTCTTCCAGAACCACCATGCATTCTTGAAAAGCCTGAGTCCATGAATGTTTTGCCGGGCTCAAAGGTTCTGTTAAACGTACTGGTCTCTGGCACGCCACCGCTCACCATCAAATGGTTTAAAAACAAGAAAGAGATATTATCCAGTGCTGATTGCTCTGTGATCAAAGACAACGCCTCCAGCTCATTGGAGCTCTTCTTTGCCAAAACCTCTGATTCTGGAGACTATGTGTGTGAAATCCAGAATGATGTCGGCTCCACTTCCTGTCAGGCAACACTCTTTGTCAAAGGTTATTTGTTTAAACTGAAACATTTGGATGGAAACTGTTAAATCTATAGAGATCAAAGTTTTCCGCTCCTCATCTGACGCTTACATGTATCATTTTATTTTATTCTCCAGAGCCTCCTAAATTCACACGGACTCCGGCCCGTGTGTCTGTGGTCCGTCCCAGTCAGAGTAAAGTCTTTGAGTGCCAGGTGACCGGCACACCTGAGATAGACATCTACTGGTTCAGGGAAGGCTCTGAGATCAATCCCAGTGATCACTACAAGATGGCTTTTGTTAACTCAGTGGCCACTCTGGAAGTCTGTGGGGCTGATACCAAACACAGCGGGATTTACTACTGTGAGGCTCGTAATGAGGCTGGCAGTGAGAGTTGCAGCATGGAGCTCAAGGTCAAAGGTTAGCTGTGTTAGAAGAAACAATGCTCATTGTGCAGGAGTGTTAAGAATGTAGGATTGTAAGCATTGATTTCCTTCAACAATTGACGCCAGCTTTCCTACATCACACATCATTGTGCTTTAAAGAAATTAAATTTTCTAAAATTTAGAAGACCACCATTTAAAACAAGTGACTCTTCCTTAAACTAGCTGGCCTGAAAGATTACTCAACAGACCTGAAATATTTCAGAATCTATCTCCAGGAGGAAACACTTTCACTGGAAACTTTGCTTTCAATCATACAGGTTTTAACGAGTCTGTGTCTGTGGCATAAAATGTTCAGAAAAGACTGAATTTGTGAGAAAATGTAGGTGACAGTTTTTTTTCTCTCATCTCAGAACCACCCTCATTTATTAGAGAGCTGGCTCCGACTGATGTTGTGAAGGGCTCCAGTGCCTGTTTCGAGTGTCAGGTTTCCGGGACAGGTCCATTTGAAATTACGTGGCACAAAGATGCAAAGGCGATCAAACCCAGTGCTAAGCATAGCTTCTCCCAGACGAACGGCACTCTGGGTCTGGAGGTGCACAAATGTGACACTGGAGATGTCGGTGAATATCAATGTACTGTAGCTAATGAGGTGGGAAGCTGTTCTTGTAAGGCTACGCTAAACCTCAAAGGTCGGTCCAATCAGAATTACAAATCCACATATTTATCTTTGAAGGTGATAACTGACTTTACTTTGACATTTCATTGGTTTTCTCTAATAGAACCACCAACATTTACCAAGAGGATTGAGAACTCTGCCGCTGTTCTGGGTAAAATGGCAAAGTTTCAGTGTGTTGTGGAGGGCTCACCCACTCTGTCTGTACAATGGCAAAAAGATGATAACTGGATTTTGGAGGATGCAAAGATTGAACGGACATTTGAGAACAATGTGGCCACTCTCAGGATTCCTACTTGTGAGGCAACACACAGTGGGAAATACACCTGCCAGGTGGTAAATGAGGCTGGGCAGGATAAGTGCTTTGCCACCCTCACAGTGCAAGGTATAACTGTGCTGAACTTATTCTGGCTATCAAATCTTTTCAAGATCCAAACTTGGTTGGGCACTTTATGAATTGGTGACTTTGCTTTGTATTGTAGAGCCTCCTCAGATCACAGAGAAACCTGAGGTGATCAGGGTTACAGTTGGAGATCCGGTCAATCTGGACTGTAAGGTAACAGGTTCCCCTGAGCTCAAGGTGAAGTGGATGAAGGATGGCAGGGAGCTTCAGTCCATCAGGCAGCATAAGCTGAGCTTTGAGAACAACGTCAGCAGCCTAAAGATTCAGTCTGCTCAGAGAGAGGACGAAGGAGAGTATGTCTTCGAGGTGGCAAACCACATCAGTAGCTGCACCTGCAAAGTCAAAGTGATAGTACTAGGTTGGTGTGGAAATCATAAAATTCCTGTGATACATAGAGACATGTTGAACAAATTTTAATTACTTTTTTATTGTTCTCTTGATAACAGAGCAAGTAATTCCTCCAAGCTTCATCAAACCCCTGGTAGACATGCAAGAGATATTGGGCTCCTTTGTTCAGATATGTTGCAAAATATCTGGTTCCCTCCCCATCAGTGTGGAATGGCAGAAAGACAGGAGCAAAATCTCTAGTGGTGTAAAACACAAACTCATTCAGCAGGATAATGCTGTTTCCATCGAAATTGAGCAGCTTGAGAGATCTGATGCAGGATCCTACTCTTGCAAACTGACCAATGCAGCGGGAAGTTGTGAATGCAGTGGATCCCTCATGGTCAAAGGTTAGACATTGCTCTTGGTCACAGTGTAATTGGTCATGTAATCCCAATCCAACAGGTGAGTATCTCTTTAACCTGGTCCGTCTTCTTCTCTTCAGAACCTCCAAGCTTTGTGACGCTGCCTGAGTCCCAGGTGGCTCTGCCCAATGCCACTGTCCGCTTCAAGGGCTCATTTAAGGGAACCCCTCCCTTCACAGTCAAATGGTTCAAGGACGACACCGAGCTCATGACTGGGCCAACTTGTTTCACGGGGCTGGAGGGCCTGTCTTGCTTCTTAGAGCTCTACTCAGTGGGTGTCACCCAGAGTGGAGTTTACTCTTGCCAAGTCAGCAATGATGCTGGCTCTGTACGCTGTAGTGCAGACTTGACTGTCAAAGGTTGGATTTTCGTCTTTTAAATCAACTCTTGCGTGGCTGTATTCATCTCACTTCAGCACTGGCTAAAACTAGTTATTGCCATGCCTGTTATGTTTTCATGGCTTTGCAGCATTTCATTGTTATCAAAAAGCTTCAAAGCTTTTTTTAATGCTGCTCATCAAGAAGTATTTGTTGCCTTTTTGTTGCACTGCTAACCCCTCATTGTCATCTCATCTCTTCAGCTTATCTCATTTGCTCATTTCTTGCCTGCCCTAACTATCTATCTAAAGTGCCCCTACATGCTTCCATCAGCTAATTTGTCTATATTTTGGCTTTTCAGAACCACCTGAGTTTGTGCTGAAACTCCCTGCCACTAAGTTTGTTAAGCGGGGTGAGTCACTCCGCCTGGAGTGCAAAGTCAATGGCACTGCTCCTCTGAAAGTGACCTGGTACAGACATGACACAAAGGTCACAGATGGGGACAACTGCAGGACATCATTTACTGACTCAGTAGCAGTCTTGGAACTGCTCTCTGCCAGCTTCGATGATGATGGAGTTTATACCTGTGAAGCTCAGAATGATGCTGGCAGTGTCAGCTGCAGCAGCACAATTACCGTTAAAGGTCAGCCTCTCACTGACTTCCTAATCATCAATTATTGTTTTTGGTCTGTCTGATGCACTGGGTGTTCAGTGTGCCTTTAGCTTAAAGCTGGTGCCCATAACATTTTTAAAACTTCTTTCTCTATCTGGTGCGATGAGTATTGTCAAATGCTCAATCCAGCACCTTTACCTTGGCTTGAGACTCCAGCTCCTTCAAAATCAGAGCCAGTAGACCTGTGGCTTAATGTGTCACATCATTTTTGTTTTTGCAAGTTATAAGTCAAATAAACAGCTACATACACAATTTCCCTCAACACCTTGGTCGTTTTAATTGTAGCTTCAGCAACCTTCCACATCTCGTTCATTGTCTTAGTCATTGTCTTAGTCTGCCCCTTGTATCTTCAACTCACCGTAGCTGTAGTACCATGAGACAACCACAAGTCTGCCAGTACTGAACCACTACAGTAGTTCAGTCAAACAAACATCAATTCTGAAATCTTAGCTATAGTCTCAACAAATATTCACAGTTCAGCAGCTTCACTGGTGGAACTGTAGTTCCATCCATCACAGCAACTCCACCATCTTAGTTGTAGTTCCTACAACCTCCCACGGCCAATTTCGCCATCTTAGCCATAGATGACAGCTCAGCTCTCTTAGCTGTGGGCTTTTTTGACAACACACAAAATGTTACGGGCCTCAGCTTTAAGATTTCGTCATGGATTTTTTTCCCCATGTATGCCTCATTAACAGTTTCCTGATCTTTTTTTAGACCCCCCCTCTTTTATCAAAGTACCTCAGCCTGTTGAAGGGCTGAAGGGAAAGGACGTGAGTCTGTACTGCGAGATGAGCGGTACAGCTCCGTTCCAGGTCACTTGGTTCAAAGACAAGAAACCTCTGATGGAGAGCAGGAAGTATAAGATGGTGAGCGAGGGCAGCTCAGCGACACTACATGTCATTGGGATAGAGCCCTCAGATGCCGGCGAATATGAGTGCAAAGTGTCAAACAGTGTAGGAAGTGACACCTGCCAGACGACAGTTAAACTCAGAGGTCAGTAGAAATTGCGATGTTCTCAAATGAAAATCATTAGTTTTGGATTTTCAAATTACTTTTGTCACCTTGCTGACTTTCCTTTTTGCGCTGTTTTTCTCCTCTCTTCAGAGCCACCGTCATTCGTGAAGAAACTGTCAAACATGACAGTGATACTGGGAGAGGAGGTGACCCTTGTGGCCACTGTTAAAGGCTCTGAACCCATTACTGTGTCCTGGGTTCAAGACAAGGATCACATTCTCAGGGACGGTGACAACAGGAAAATCACCTTTGAGAACAACCAGGTCGCTCTTAAAGTCTTTAAGGCAGATGCAACCACGGCAGGCAAATACACCTGCCAACTCAGAAACGATGCTGGGAATGTGGAGTGTTTCGCTAACTTGACTGTTCTAGGTTTGTAACCATATAATTCTCTCTTTCTCTTGCAGTTTTGTTTTCAAACCTTCTCTTGCAGGTTTGATTAAAAACATTTTCTCTGCCTTCTCTGTTGATTCCAGAACCTGCTAAGATAGTGGATAAGCCTGATACTCTGAGTGTGACGGCAGGCGATATTGCCGCCCTCGAGGTCAAAGTGTGTGGAACCCCAGAGCTCGTACCCAAGTGGTTCAAGGATGGTGTGGAGCTGGCCTCTGGGAGGAAATACAAAATCTCATTTTCTCGGATGATTTCCAGCCTTAACGTACTCTCTGCTGAGAAAATGGACTCTGGAGAATATACATTTGAGGTTATGAATGAGGTTGGGAAGGACCTGAGTAAAATTAATCTCACCGTCCTAGGTTGGTGTCCTCTCTCTACTTGGAATTTGGGCTGGGTATTTCTATTCAACATTGATCTCTTTTTATCCTTAAATCTCAATTCTCGATTGTTAAATCTTGTCTAAACACAAACAGTCTTACCACCTTTGGTCTGTACGAAAAATAGCCTTTAGCTTTCATACCCAGCCCTGTTAAAGACAACACATTCAGTTATATTTGTCCTGATGCAGTACCTGACATTTGTTTCCCTCCCTACCAGATAAGATCATACCGCCAACATTCTCACGGAAGTTAAAGGACTGTAACACAGTTGTTGGAAATTCTGGGGAAATGGAGTGCAAAGTTTCAGGCTCCCCACCTTTTACCATCTCGTGGTACCACAATGGGGAGGAGATACAGAGTGGGCCGAATTATGACATTTCATTCAGCGACAACAGCTGCATGCTCAAAGTGGCCACACTGAAGCTGTCTGACTCTGGAGTGTATAAATGCAAAGCTGTCAACAAGGCAGGATCCAGTGAGACCATGGCCTCCTTGATTGTCAAAGGTCAGTAACTACAGAAAGTCTCTTATTAGATAAACTGAACCGTTGATGTTAAAGAAGATTAATGGTGGATTATTTATACATGCACCTCGGGTTTAGAAAATGTCAGATCGTTAACAGAACCACTCAATGAAATATGAGATTTTGGTGAAACTGGCAGCAACAGCGAGCTTCCAATGGCTCAGAGCTAAAAGCTGGACTGAGTGAATGTTCAGTGTCTCAGTATTTAGAGATTCACACTGATGAGACCAAACACTCACATGAAGAAAATAATATTAATGTACCAGGTAACAAAGGTGAACATTACATGGTAAGTGAACAGGTCAGTGCCTCAGATGCAGTAATGAGTTCCAACGGTTGTGAGAGGATGGACACACCATGTGCATTAGGCTTTGGTGGTCATAATGTTTGGCTCATCTGTGTAGATTTCAAGTGAAAACAAAATCAGTGCCTGATTCTAGTATTCTCAAGTATTACTCTGGAGGAAATATTCAGACTCCATCGTGTTCCATCTCCGTACCCAGAACCTCCATCTTTCGTGGTGCCACCACAGCCGATGGAGGCGATGCCAGGCTCCAACGTGACTTTCTCAGCCATGGTGAAAGGCAGCTCCCCGCTCAAACTGAAGTGGTTCAGAGGAACCAAGGAGATTCTGCCTGGACACGGCTGTGATTTCTCCCTGAAGGATAATCAAGTTGTTCTGGAGCTTTTCAACGTGGACAGGTCTCACGCTGGAGAATACACCTGTCAGATCATTAACGATGCAGGAAAGGAAAGCTTCCCCGTTAATCTCACCGTCAAAGGTTGGTCACGCGTGAAATTATATTTCTATCTATTATTCTGTAAATTCAGTTCAGTGTCTTTACAAACATCAGAGGTGGAAGAATTTAGGTACTAAGCGGATTTAATTAGTGAGTAGCAAGTAGCATTACTTAAAAAAAGTGCTTAATAAATCATTTGTAGGTTTAATTGTTTGTTTATTAATGGTTAATTATTTGACTGGTATAACTGAAAAAGTCTCAGTGCAGTGTTACAGTGTTTGTCCACATTCACTGATTGAAGTGACTGAGGAAGAAATGTGGGTTTTGCCTGGTTGGTATCTTTCTATCAGAAAACATTGATGTAATATTTATCCAGATCCAGATTGAATGTTTCTCTTTGATGGTGCAAACTAAAACCTGTTTGATGGTGTCCTCTCAGAACCTGCAGCCTTCTCCAAGAAGATGAAGGACATATCAGTTGAGAAGGGAAAACCTTTAACGCTTGAGTGCACATACACTGGAACCCCGAAGATCACGGTCAACTGGTACAAAGACGGACAGCAGATCTTTGCCTCTTACAAATACAACATCACCACAACTGAAAGCTCCTGCATCCTGGAGTGTCTTAGCACTGATGACAAGGAGGCCGCAGGGAAATACAGCTGCGAAGTGTCCAACGATGCTGGAAAGGACACTTGTGAGGCAGCTGTGTCCATCCTCGGTCAGTTCAACTTGTCTGTAATGACTGACACTGAACCACTGACTTTTTTATCACTTCATTTAAACACAGATTTAATGTTTGAGAAGTTAAAGTTATGTCCATTGATTAGCTGATTAGCTTTGCTCAGTTTCTGCAGCAGCTCCACTTAAAGCTGTGAAAGGTCTCAATAGATAAAGGTTTAACTAGAATACAGGTACATACATAACTTGTATTTTCTAAAGTTGCTAGTAACAGAGAAATTGCGACAAATCAAAACATCTGGTCCTGGTTCTGTTCAAAGGCCTACGCCTGTCTCAGACCAGGACACTTAGAAGTTTATGGAACCACTTCCTGACCTCCAATAAAAAGCAGGTCAGGAAGTCAAATGTTCCACAAAACTCACCATTGTGCAACTTGTCCTGTTGCGTTTTTGATTGCAGCGTCTTTGTCTCGTTACTGCCCCCTGTGGTCGTTGGCCACTAACACACAATCAGAGCCTCACACCTGTTCAGTCGACGTCCGATGTCATGTACCTTATTTTTTAACTTCATAACTTTATTTTATAGTTGTTCTTACTCATCACTAAAGGAGTTTAATAAACAAGTTGGAGGGTTTTTTTCTTAAATATTTAATGAAGCTTCAAAATAGCTCCATAAGCATCCATAAGAATTCTTGGTTCTTGGCTCTGATTGGTCCGTTTGTAGACCATCAAAACGACACAGTGACAGTCAGGTGTCAGTTTTCTGGTTTGTCTTAATGTTTCTATGTAACTTCAGAGCCGCCGTACTTTGTTGAGTCCCTGGAGCCCATGGAGGTGACGACCGGAGACGCTGTGTGCCTGAAGTGTCAGGTGGCCGGCACACCTGAGATCAAGGTCTCCTGGTTCAAGGCCGATGGCAAAGTCCGGTCCAGCCCCACCTGTAAGCTGGAATACTCAAAGGGCGTGGCCTGTCTGAAGCTCAGCAAAGCCACTAAGGCCGACATCGGAGAGTACACCTGCAAGGCAGAGAACCGGATTGGTTCCACCTCCTCCACCTGCAGACTCAATGTGCTAGGTGAAACTCTAAACTACTAACTACATTCATGAGTTTTACATCATTAAACAAGGCTATTTTGACTCATAATGCAGATAAATGGGACAAAGAATGAGTTGTTTCACGTCTAAGATGCAAATCAAACTTTTCACTATCATGTTTTTAACTTCTTCAGAGGCCAAAACGCCACCGTCCTTCCCCAAGAAAATCACCAGCTTGCAGCAGACGGAGGGTCAGCCGGTCAGGTTCGAGTGCCGCGTCGCCGGCTCGTCACCCATTGAGGTGTTGTGGCTGAAAGACGGCGAGCCTTTAAGGCCAGGGGACGAGTTCTCCATGCTGTACGACGATAACACGGCCACGCTGCAGATCAGCCGGGGGGAGATGAGGCACTCTGGAGAGTACACCTGCATGGCCACCAACAGCGTGGGCTCGGCCTCCTGCAGAGCCAAGCTCACCCTGCAAGGTCAGTGAAGCACGAGAGCATCACTGAACAAACACTGGTGGATGATAGGACATAAACAGTGTGTCCGGGTCACCTGCTACAGGAATTAAAGACAGTAGAGTGACGTAGAGACAGAGTAGATGATGATGATCATGATCATGTCAGACAGAAGTTGTTGATGATCAAACTCTTGAAATGTGTCATCTCATCTCTTGTTCTTTCTCTCTCTCTCTCTCTCTCTTTCTTCTTCCTCTTCTTCTTCTTCTTGTGGTTGTCATCTTACCATCTTCCCGCTCTGTCACGGACCTTCAGAACCAAGATACCCTCCAGTCTTTGACAGGAAGTTGTCACCACAGGAGGTGACGGTGGGTGACAGCATTGAGCTGGAGTGTCACATGACCGGCTCTGGCCCCATGAAAGTCACATGGTCCAAAGACCATAAAGACATTCGCTCCGGGGGCAATTATAAGACCAGCTGTGTGGATAACACGCCCCACCTGACCATTCTGAGGGCAGATAAAGCCGACACAGGCAGATACTTCTGCCATGCCTCTAATGACATGGGGAAGGACTCTTGTTCCTCTGACATCACTGTCAAAGGTATTTGAACCTGGGCCACACTCGGCCATCTTGGCTTTCTCTTCCAAAACACTTAAGCCTCCTTTGAGGGTGTTTCTTTGTGTGGGAGAAAACAACCTCCCTGTCCTCACATCACTTCCTTATCTTGTTTTCAGAGCGTAAAAACCCCCCGGTGTTCACCAAAAAGCCCTCGGAGCAGATCGAGGACACGGAAGGCAAACTGGTGAAGATCGAGGGCCGAGTGTCCGGCTCGCAGCCCATGTCTGTCAGCTGGTTTAAAGACAACACAGAGATCTGCAGCTCAGACAAGTATGACATCAGCTTCAAGAGCAACGTGGCTGTGCTGTGCATCAGGAGCAGCCGGGTGAGCGACAGCGGCAGGTACTCCTGCCACGCCTCCAACGAAGCTGGAACCGCCTCCTGTGACGTCACTGTGGGCATCACAGGTGGGTTTGATGGCGAAGGTTACCTGGAACAGGTCTCATTGCAGCGGCGGTCAGTCTTAGATCCATGAGAGGTTTCAGTTTTAACTCAACTCAGATAAACTGTTGACATGATGTTAAAATGACACAAACATCATCTTTATTCTTTAATTGATTTATCTTTAATTTAACTTATCTTACAGAAAAAAGTATCATTGATTAATTCCAGCCTGACTTCGACATGTTTCATGGCACAGAAACAAATCATGAATGAAACAATCCTCACTAATACTCTTTGATCTGGGCTGGTGGTTCCTCACTCAGGAACTCAGGAATATTTCCAGAATCAAAGGTTTTCAGTCCCGGTCTGACTCAGACCTGGTTCTCTATCCCGTACAAACAATAACAAGAGGTCATATTTCAAAGTCACCACACAGGTTCTAACCAGGAGAAAAAGATCAGACCACATGACTCCAGATCTGTGGAGCCTTCACTGTCTGAGTCCTCAGTCCACATCAGACCGTCTCAGCGGATCAGTTTTCCTGTGTATTTATGTGTCTCTGTTTCTTCTTCTTCAGTCTGAAAAACAGTTTATTTATAATTAGGATCTTTGAATCATGAGATCTTTGTCTTACCTGATGAGATTTGACATCACAGCTCATAATTGTGTGTTTGAGATTTAATTAAATACAAGAAATAAAGTCTTCTTTATTATTTTTTATTAGATTTATTATAAGTTACCAGATACAGATCCAGTGGTTGTTAGTGAATATTGAAGAGGTTTTGTGCTCAACATATTTAGAACATGTGGATATTATAATCTCTAAATTGTGCGATAAAGATCTTATAATTATAAGATACATTTATAAAACTTGATGACATTTCTCTTTGAAAGTTTATTTACAGAGATATTTAGATGGAAATGTAGAGCTGGTTCGTGTTTGACCAACAGTGTTGACGAGTTTAATCTTAGATATTTTTTAGTTTTTCCGACGGTCCAGTTCAGTCCACTGACTCCTCTCCTCTCCTGCAGAGGCCAAGAAGCCTCCAGTTTTCGACGTCCCTCTGAAACCTGTGACTGTGGCCGAAGGTGAGAAGCTGAGCCTCAGGTGTCACGTCTGCGGGTCTCCTCCTCTGAAGATCCAGTGGATGAAAGACAGAAAAGACCTGACTTCGGCCGGCAGCACCAGGATCAGCTTTTCCGATGGGACGGCCTGTCTGGACATCAGCGCGGCCTCCAGACACGACGCTGGTGATTATCTCTGTAAGGCCACCAACGACGCTGGCAGCGAGTTCTGCAAAGCTAAAGTCACTGTGAAAGGTAAGAACTGTGAAGACTGGTCCTTTTTCTCTGATCAAGGATACAACAATTAACTTAATTAGCACCTGTACATCTGAAGATTTGAACAAAATAACTAAATTAATACCAAGTCAACCATTATCACTTATTTAGTGCCAAACGCAAATATGTTTTGGTGTAGATATTTATTTGGAAACTAATTGTAGCTGCTAGAAAAACTATCACAAAGAAAAGACGTCTGTCTACAGAGGACTGGTCCGATGTTACTGAAGAAGTATTTGTTATGGAAAGAATCACTTTCCCCATGAGGCTTCAGCATCTGGAAGGAATTGAAAATGTACAACACTGAGCAAAAGTCTTTGGCCAACCTTAGATTTGTTGTTGTAGCGATGCTATAACGATCATATCTAATTATTTCTCAGTCTCTTGATTAGAATACAACCAGAACATACAGGAAATGTGTAGCAGGATTAGAGAGATGAAGAATAATGCTTGAAACATGGTGGAGGCTCGGTCCTGGTCTGCAGCTGCATTTCTACCAGTGCTGTTGTGATATTGTCCGAATTGATGGGATCATGATGCTGAAAAGTACAGACAGGTTTTAATTCATCATGTCCTTCCTTCTGGAAAGAGCCTGAATATTATAGAGGCAGTGTGGGATGAGCTGGACAGAGACAGCACTTCAGGACAGCATGTGCTCAGGGCCAAGGGAGGTCACACTGAAGACTGAAAATGGTGTTTTTTTTAAATATTGTGAATATGTATCTTAATAAAGAGACTGAAAAATAAATACGGATGCTCATTAAAACTTTGCTAAAACAACAGTGCTGATGGCAGCAAAGACATTTGCACAGTGCTGTATATTTCCCTGAAATGCCCCTCTTTTGGTTAAGCTTCTTTATTTAATTGTTTTATTATTTTATAATTGTATTGTAAAAAATGGATAGATCGCTTTGTAAAGGGAATTAAGAATGGAGAAAACTGCTGCTGTCATGTGAGTCCAAATATTAGTCAGGGACCAGAACAGACCACCAGGTGTGGCCATTTATTTTCCAATGAATTCAACTTGAATAAACTCCTTCACAATTCTGAAACACTTTCAAAACTAAACTAAACAAACTTAAAGTGAAGTCAAACAAACATACACCCTGACGCGGGGGGGTTTATATCGACACAGTCCACAGACACGAGGCAGGACAAGGAACAAACAATTAACTCTCTATAAAGTCTCAAAGTCCCAAATGACTTGATATAAACGGGTCCTGAGAGGCAGACTTCTCTCACACTTCCTGTCTGCTGCAGCATAAGAGGCCATCTTTGGCAGCACTGCCTCCTTTTGGCCAGGGGAGGTCTTACAGAATCTAAATATGTGCACTCACAACTAAATCTTTCTTTGAAACATTATGTTTGTGTTTTTGTTTGTGAGTGAAAATGAATAATTTGTTGTTGCAGAGAAACCAGGGGCTGCTCCACCTCCTGCTGAAGCTCCGGCTGCAGCTCCAACTAAGAAACTGGACAATCTGTTCTTCATCGAGCAGCCCAAAACCACACACGTCACTGAGAGTGAGACACACGGTTTATACATCATACACATATTGGACACATATATATGGATTTGTCCTAACCCTCCACCCTTTGTTCCACAGAGGGCACGGCCACCTTCATTGCTAAGGTGGGTGGCGACCCCATCCCCAGTGTCAAGTGGATGAAGGGAAAGTGGAGGCAGATCACGCACGGTGGTCGGATCTCCATTGAGCAGAAGGGTCAGGAGGCCAAACTTGAGATCAGAGAGGTGACCAAGTCCGACTCAGGTCAGTACAGGTGTGTCGCCTCCAACAAGCACGGAGAGATCGAGTGCAGCGCCGACATGCGCGTGGACGAAAAGAAAGAGGTGGTGCAGCTCGAGGGAGACCTCCGAGCCAAACTGAAGAAGTGAGTCCGAAAATGATCTGAGAGCTCACAATCACATATGATAGCTGTTGAAATACTTTTTATTAATATACATTTTGGATCTCTAAACTCTTCTGGACCCTCCAGTGTCTCCACCCTAACAAACCCACGGTGTCTCCTCTGTTTTGTTTTCAGGACGCCATCAAAGCAGAAGAGTCCACAGGAGGAGAAGGACATTGACATTGTTGAGCTACTGAGGAACGTGGACCCTAAAGAGTATGAGAAATACGCCCGGATGTACGGCATCACGGACTACCGTGGCCTGCTGCAGGCCATCGAGCAGCTGAAGAAGGAGAAAGCTGAAGAAAGTGGAAGACCGGTAACAGTCTGCACAGCAGCACCTCGGATGTGTTCATGTCTGTAGACGTTGTGCTGAACAATGTTGTTGTTGACAGGAACTGGAACGTGGAGAAAGAGAGTCTGATGAGGATATGGCCCGACTGGTGGCCGATCTGCAGAAGAGGATGGAGCGGACGGAGGTCAGGACGCACTCACAGTTTTTCACTTGCAGACTGAGCCCCGGACTGAAAGGCCTGTGGTTCTCTCAGTGACCTGGTCCTCAGGGAGTTAATTCTCTTGTTGTTCCTGCAGCCTGTCACCGTGGTGAAGGATATCTCTGATCAGTCCGTCTTCATCAATAAGGAGGCGGTGTTCGAGTGCAAGGTGAAAATCAACTACCCGGAGATCACCCTGTCTTGGTATAAGGGCACTCAGAAACTGGACACCAGTGACAAGTATGACATCAGCATCAGTGGCGACCGCCACCTGCTCAAGATCAAGAAATGCCAGTCATTCGACCAGGGCAACTACCGGGTGGTCTGTGGGCCGCACATCTCCAGCGCCAAGCTCACCGTCATGGGTCAGTGCTGAAACTGTGAACCTAGTTATATGATATTATGACAGATGCATAATGGCTGTCATTTCCATTGGTGCTCCAGTAGAGTTCTGGAAAAACAAACACAAAGTCTTCAAGGATTTAACAAAACCTTTCCATTAAAGACATCTCAGGCAACGTATTTACGCAAGCAAAACGAGAGCTCAGTGACCTCTAAACCCTCCTTTCTTCATTGTGTGTTTTGTCTTTCAGAGGCGGAGGTTGAGAAGCATCTGCAGGACACATCGGGTAAGGAGGGGCAGACGTGTACTCTGTCTTGTCAGTTGTCCATCCCTAACGTAGAGGCTCAGTGGTTTAAAAACGGCCAGCAGTTAGAGATGAAGGGCAGGTACACATCCGAGGTGAAACACAAGGTTCAGAAGCTTCTGATCAGAGACCTGAAGCCTGAAGACCAGGGTCGATACAGCTGCAGGTACCAGCACCTTGAGTCCTCGGCCGACCTCTGGGTGGAAGGTTTGTACCAGGACACCTTCCTGCAAACTTCTAGACGTGGTGGATGTTCTGCCCGTTCACTAACCTCTTTGGACTTCCCCCATCAAACTCTGACACTAATGTTGAAGATTTTCTCTTTTTTTGTCTCTTTCTTGTTGGATTTGTCTTAACATTCTTCACTACTTTCCTGGATTATCTTGCAAAAACGTCCGCCATCATCTCATCCGTTGTCTTCTTACATCCGTTCCGACTCAAATCCATCCTCCCCCCAAACAACCAGTCATCATAACCGTTCCATAAACATTCCTCTGATCTTCATTTCTAACCATGTGGATGTTGTGTCGATGAAAACTATCATTCAGCTGTTATCATACATTCCCAGTTGTGATGCCAAACCCGTTTACCCATTCACGTCTTTATCTGTTTTAGCTGAACAAATTCATTTCACCAAACGCATCCACAACGTTGAAGTCAACGAGCGACAGTCTGCCACCTTTGAGTGTGAGGTGTCCTTCGACAACGCTATCGTTTCATGGTACAAAGACACCTGGGAACTGAAAGAGAGCCCTAAGTACAACTTCAGAAGCGAGGGCCGAAGACATTTCATGGTCATCCAAAACGTGACCATCGAAGACGAAGGTGTGTAGAGCGCCATCGAGCCCCAGAGGCCCATCACAAGGCTCAAAAGATTTTTTTTTTTTGTAACTGTTTTTATGAGTGTTAAACGTCTTCATTACTAATCCCATGTAGGCGTGTACTCAGTGATTGTGAGGTTGGAGCCCAGAGGAGAGGCTAAGAGCACAGCTGAGCTTTATTTGTCTGGCAAAGGTACAGTTCCAGTCAGGCGGCACTTTTTCTGCTTCTGTTCAGCTTCTGTCTGTTCTGGTGATTAATACGTTCTTCGCTCTTCCCCCTTTTCACAGAAATTGAATTAGCAATGGTGCCATTTGGTAAGTATTTTATTTTCTAGTTTAGCGACTTTAATCGTGTCTCAGGGACATTTCAGAAATTTCTCTTGTTCTCTCTCTGCAGAGTCAGTTTAGCTGAGCACAGACTGTGTCTCAAACAAGATACTTAAGTCAGTACAATGAAGGACACAGGAATTGGGTGTTCACTTAAGCCGCTCACTTGATCCAGGTTTAGAGACAGACCATCAGGGGGCGACTCCTGATGGTCATGTTTTAAATGATGGTCCATTTAGAGGAAAATAGACCATAAAGCAGGGATGAACTTGGGGGCGTGGCTACTGTACATGTACTACATGTGCCAGCGACATCTTCTCCTTCCTCAGTCACCTTTTTCACAAGTTTAAAGTATGTTCCATATGTCCCCCCCTTCTGCTACGTAGCCAAGATGGCGACCGTTGACTTTCCAGGTACTTTTACTGCGCTGGTCAATGTGAACAGACATAATTTGAGACATAGCACAAGCATAATCCAGGATATGTTGGCTGCTAGCTAACACATCCTGTTTTGGCTGTTGTCAAAACCACTACAAACTGCTCTAAGTTAACAGATGTTGCAGCAGCTGCTTCGTTCATCAGCATAGTCATGAAAGTTGCTCTCTGTACCTTATACCTTCCAACAACTCTGGTAAAAGTTGGGGAACAAGAGGGTTTTCTAAAATGTCAGACTCTCTTAATATGATGTCACTATACGTGCAGCTCCATTCTTTCTAAAATACGTGTTGTTTTTAATGGTAGTTCCTTTTAAATAAAGTTTTGGTTTGAACCATATTCCATATTCTGTAGATGTCCCAGACTCCTCAGTCCAGAGGCCTGAAGTGCCCTCATCAGTGGCAATTCAAGGTAAGACTGGAACCAGGGGCAGTTACTATGAACCCTCTCATCAGAGTTCAGACCAAATCTGACACTAAAACTATAAATCAATGAATTTGATTTGATTAAGTTTTTCTCTTTTTAAGAATCTGCTGAGTTTTATCATTACGAAGAAAAGCTTGAACACAGAGGTATTTACTGTTTTCATACTTTATCCCCTCCACCCAGACAATTAACACCAGTTTAACATGAAACTGAGTCACAGACGTTCAGACCATCACCTCACTGACTCAAACTAATCACCATCATCATCAGTTCAGAATTTCTTCTTTTTTCTTATTAATGGAAAGAATGAAAACATTTTTGTTTTTCAAGAATCAGCTGAATACATGTATCACTATGAAGAAGAAGTGGAGGTGGAGCAGAGAGGTACATCATCATCATTCTCTCCATCATCATCATCAATCCATCTGAGCAGATCTGGAAAACCTTATAGATAGACAGATAGATCTGCTTCTTCATTGTAACATCATCATCTTGTCATGTGACTCACCTCTACTATGTGATGGTTGTTTTTATCCTAACAGGAAGTGCTGTGTTGTGTATGAACGTCTTTGTCCTGCTGACTGTTTGTGTTCTTGTGTGTTCGGGATACGTTTTTCTTTTTTCACTTTTTAACTGTCATCCCATCATCTCTCCATTGCACCCTCACCAGCCATGTCGTTGTTTCACAGTGACAGTCTTTGATCTTATTCATTCAGTGTAAATCAGGAAGTTTAACAGAATCAGTTTCTAGCCTCCAGACTAAACACTGAGGTTTGTAGAAGAAAATGTGTTTTAAATGTGTGACGCTGACGTCTGTTTGTCACCTTCACTGCTGATCATTGATGAGATCAGGGGCTTGTTGGTTTTCCTTGTGAACTAAAGTTCCACTGAGACAACAAGACATTGACTTAAACTGTGAAATGACATCATGAGTTTTTGTCCTCGAGCACAAACCGTTTGTCTCACGTTTGTTGTCTTCTGTCACTTTCGTGGTTGTCACACCTGCAGTCGAGTATCAGAGCTGGACAGAGGAGACGGTAACACAACAGGTGTCCAAGACCAAAGGTATCACACAGGAAGGACGTGTTTGTTAACACCTGCTCTGAACTAAGGCTCTGTCTTCATGTTTGTCTTCATTTGTGAGACTTTTTTATAGCTTTTACTTTTTGTTGGCCCTGTAATTGTCGCACTTTTGTGTTTACTGGATCATCAGAACCTCTTGTGGTTCTTTAACTGCAGCTCCTGTTTACCCCCTGAAACTTTGACTTACTTACCATAAATGCATGTGTGTAGGTCAACAGGTTTCATCAGGTGTGGTCATCATGTTACCTTACCTTAAACCTAACTTCTCATTGGTCTATAGATTACCATGAGCCTTCTGAGTTTTTTTACTCTTTGCACGTTGTTTCTGAGACGTTTAAGGTTAGTGTTTTAACATGATGTGAGAGTTTCATGCAGTGAAAGCTGTTTTTTATTGCAGTAAAACAGGAAGTTAATGTCCTCTGACACTGATGATGATCCAGGATGTTCCTGTGTGTTTTTCCCAGCAGCTGCCAGAGTCCCCATTGAGGAGACAGTGGAGACCCAGAAAGTTGAAATGAGAGAGGAAATCCCGACAAAAGGTACCGCAGACCTGAACGTCCTCCTGCTGCAGCTCAGCACCTCATGCTACAAAACTGCAAAATTATTTGTCTGTCCTCTGCTACTAAAATCTTTCATTGTTTTGTCCTGTCCTGCTTTGTCTTCCCTGCTTTTTATTCCTTTACTCTTATTATTATTACAATATCTATTGTATTAGCTTTTTCTTTTGCTGCGCTTCATCTGCAAATGTGCAGCATCTCTCATGTGATGCTAACACAATCGGTGTCTTTTAAGTCCCCAAAGCTGAGAAAAAGCCGGAAGAGAAGCCAACACCAGCTGTGAAGGAGCCGTCACCACCTAAAGGTACCAACATACCCTTGATGTTTAACAATGAATTCATCTGTAGCTTAACTTTCTTTGTACGCTTTTCGTGTGATTGTGTACGTCTGACCTTACACTCATTAACCTTCCTTAATATTGTAATATTTTACCAAAACTTTGAAGTAGTGGAGGACAAAAAGCCAGTGGAGGAAAAGGCTCCTGTAGTTTCAGTCCCAGAGAAGAAGGAAGTTCTGGCTCCCAAAGGTAGAGATCTCTGATTTCTAACATCTTGATACTGATCAGTTTCTATCTTTGCTGATGACACTGTCTATTTCGTGATAGTCTATTATGATATGAAGTTCTACCTGTTCAGATTTAATTCTTTTCCTCTCATTGTTTTGTTTTTTTAATTTTTATTTTTGATTTGCTGCTTTATCCTTTTGTTTGAATGTATCTAAAAAGAACCTGAGGAGGTGAAAAAGCCTGCTGCTGTTCCCTCGTTGCCCACTGAGAAGCCTCAAGTGCCAAAGAAAGGTACTTCCACTAGTTCTTCCTGTTGTTTGATGTCTTATCAAGAGTCCTCAGTAGCTATTGACTTACTGCTACGTAGCTTCTCACCTCTTAAAGTTCTGTCTTGTCTTGATTATTTCTGACTTTACTGTTTGTAATTGGCACTATGTCAGTTCTCTACACAATACTGTCGCTAATTTCACTCTACATCAGTGTGTCTCCCTGTTCAGTATCATCTCACTCTTTCAAACGCCTCTTGATAACTCTTAGATGCTACCACAGCTTCATGCTAACAATAGCCAATGTTTGTGTTACCTAACTGAAGATGAACCCAAGCCTCAGGTACCAGCAGAGCCCAAAAAAGTGGCACCTGCAGCTAAGCCGGAACCTGAACCCGAGCCCAAACCAAAAGCAGAACCTGAATCAAAGCCCAAGTCCACACCGGCTCCCAAAGCCAAACCAGAAGCCAAACCTGCCAAGATTGAGCCGCAGCCTGAAGTTAAACTGGTGCCTGAAAAGAAACCGATGACGATGCCACCATCCAAAGGTATTTTCTGCTTTGTTTGGATGTGTGTGTTGAGTTTTAAAGACTTGTTTTAAGTGTACCTTTCTGTTTTAAGTGTAACTGAGTTTATTTCTCTGTCTTCAGTATTGATGTCTTTACTGTGTTTACTTAGCTTCAATAGTGGAAGCGAATCTTCTGTATGTCCTGACTGTCTTTGCTCAAATCTAAACCAATCTGAATGTTGCTTTAAGTCCCTGAAGAACCTGCAAAGCCAGAAATGGCAAAGGTCAAGCCTGAACCAGCAGTAACCAAGCCAGAACCAGAAGCCCGAAAACCAAAGCCAGAACCAGAGAAATCAAAGCCAGAGGTCCGTAAACCTGAGCCTCCTGTACCAAAGCCAGAACCAGCCATCGTCAAGCCAGAACCTCCAGTCCCAAAAGCAGAACCTGCGGTGGTTCCCAAACCTGAACCGGCAGTGAAAAAAGCTGAAGCTGAAGTGAGAGTACCAAAACCAGAACCTCCAAAGACCAAACCACAACCAACACCTGCACCAAAGGAACCTCCAAAGAAAGGTACACAGCATCTCTGGTCGAGATGCAGCTTTTGAGTTTTTCTTATTTTTCTTAAGTCCAACTTTAACTCATCTATTATGATTTTCCACCAGTGCTTATTGATGCTTTTGTTTCTAGTTTAGATGTTTGTGCAAGGAAACCTCTTATTTCTTCTTCCCTTCTTTCTAACCATTGGAAACATAGCTTTAATGTGTCTGCAACTTTAATTGTCTCTCATGTCTGTGACTGAATGTGTTTGTCTGTGTCTCTTTAACGTCACCAAACATTTGACTCTTTGATTTCTGACTCTAAACGTAGTTACACTTCAATGTTCTTTTAAAGCACCAGAAACACCAACCAAGAAGGAGGTGGTTGCACCTCCACCCCCACCACCACCCACAGTCCCACAAAAGGTGGAGAGAGAGGAAGAAGCACCACAGAAGAAGAAGCCTGTGGCAGCTAAAGGTACCTGAAGCTCAGTAGGCTGCCAATCATCCCTAAGCTCCTCCCACTAAAAACCTAAACTCTTCTTAAACTGTGTTCAGCCGTGGTGTTGGTCTAATGTCTAACCTCTGAGTCACGATGGGGCTGCACGGGTCCGTTTGTCCGTTTGTCTTACACTCGACAGAGTGGTGGGTTTGTCCATATCTAACCACACTCTTCAACTTGAACCCACTGTAACTTCTAATGTATGTCAATGATGCTCTTTGAAGTTCCTGTGGAGGAAAAAATACCAGAGCCTGCAAAAGCAGCCAGGAAACCAGAACCTGCTGTTGTTCCTCCCAAAGAAGAACCAGCAAGGAAAGAGAAAGGTACCGAACTGTCTTTAAGTCTGTTTGTCTTTTGACTCTGTTTTAGTTTTAAACAGGCAGGGTTATGTTACTCAAATCACCATCAATACAAAATCTAACATTATTATTAATATCAGTAACAGAGGTTTATGGCCCCCAGAGGATGATTCCTGGTGATTTTGGTCACTCCTGGATGCTAACAAAAAAAATCCAACATCTGGATTAAAGGATCGGGATCAGCATCATTCTGGTCTCATTCTTGATCTGCAGAGGGCGAACCCTGAGGATTTTAAGCACTTTCTGAACTTTTCACTTATTATGTTAAAAATATTATATCAGGATATTATGGGAGGATGTGTTCATTCCTTCTCAGGCCACCCTCAGGATGAACTAGCAGCAACTCTGCTTAAAAGCAGCTCAAGTAAAGTTGTGTTGTGTTGGATGTTTACTTTACTTGTGCGCCAGCACATTTTTCTATTCTTAAGTCATGTCTTCTGCATGTTTTTGTGTCAAACCCTCTTAAAGCTGTGAAGCCCAAACCTAAACTTGTACCAGAGGAGGTGCCTGAAAAAGTGCCTCACAAGGTGTTTGAGGAGGCAGTTGTGTCGAAGCCTGAAGTTGAGAGCCTGGTAGAGACGGTCCCAGAGGAAGTACCAGCACCTGAGAGAAAGGTGGAGGAAACTCCAAAGATGGTACCAGAAAAGGTTCCAGAAAAAGCCCCTGAGGAAAAGGTACCAGAGAAGGTTCCTTCTGTGAGGAAACATGTGAAAGTTCCTCAAAAGGTTGAAGAAGAGCGGCCAGGGAAGCCAGCTGAGCCACTTCCTGTAAAGGCTGACGAAGTAAAACCTGCAAAGGTGTTTAAGAAACAAACAGAGAGGATCTCTGTAGAGAAAACAGTTCCTGATAAAACACCTGAGAAGAAGCCTGAAGCTAAACCTGAAGAAACTCTTCCTAAAGGTACAGACGAGGCAGAGCTCAGCTCTTTCTTTCTTTCTCTGTATCTTTTTCATGCATGAACCATTGGCAACAGTCCAATCACTGCACTTCATGGAGAACCAGCAGCACATCAACACGTACACTCAAAAAATTAAATATTTCACTTTGATGAAAATAATTATCCCACACAGCAAATTAATCAGATTCACTGATGACGACCAAACTGAAGAAAGACTCGTCATTGGCTGCGTCCAGAATCACTCGTTATTTAGATCTTTACATCGTTTTCTCTCAGGTGTGTGTATCGCTTTCTGCTAACAATCCCACAATGCAATGCTCAGCATTTCATTGATGAGAAGTCCAGTCACTCTTCTCTCCAGCTGTGAGTGATGATGCAATTTGATGACAATTAATGTTTGTGTGACAAGTGTGTTCACACACAGCCTGTAAAAGTTCTGTATCTGGTCTGATTCATCTGATTTAAACACTCACATCGACCAAAAAGAACCAAATGGCTGAGAGAAAAACATGGAAATTTCACCCACATAATATTAAATATTTTGTTTTTACCATAATCGTTAGAATAAAAAATAAAATCTGGTCCAAACTTTTTACAATAGTATTTTTACTATGTATTATATGTTCCTCAAACAACAAGAGCCAGTAGTTTTTATTGTCTGTAACTTTAAGTTGTGATCAAGAAACATTAATGATCACAAGCTGAAACATGTTTGAGTTTGTCAAACATTGTTCTGGCTCCACTGAACAATGGACAGATCAGTCTTCATTTTTTGAGGCTACAGCAGATGTTTTGTCTGAGATTCATTGGAGACATACAATCTTCAGGGTAACGTCTTACATCTTCTTACATCTTCTTACATCTTCGACGTCTGACTGTTTGCTGTGTTCTGTTATTTAATGTACACCTGCTACTTCTGTGTCTGTGTTTGTTCACTGTCTGAATTCTCTTCTTTTACATTGATCTTCTCCTTCTCCGTCTGGGATTAAAAACCGATTCATTCTTTATAAGTAATAGAAACTAAGAGGATTGAGAAGATTCGACTCACAGAGGTTGAACAAGAGAAAAAAGTCTCTCCTTCTGAAAAAGGTACAAGCCATCTGAAAACACCATGAAGTCCTTTAACCATATGTTAATCTTTAACTAGTGGATTATCACCTTAATCTCTGTGTCGTCTCTCTCTAACACTGCTGACTGTCTGTGTTTTGTTGTCCTCTCTTGGCGCCGCCACATGACGCCTGTTCTTCACATCTCTTAAAACATCTGGCAGCTACGAGTCTTGTCAAGATTGAGCAAAGGAAAGGGGCTCAGAAAATACAGGAAGTTTATTACGTGACAGAGAAAGTGTCTCCCACAGAAGAAACGTGGGAGCACGAAGAAGTTATGGAAGAACACGCCGAGGTGTTGTACGAGGATGAAGTGGCTCCTCCTGGCCAGACCATAGTGTTGTTGTCAGACGTAGATGTCTTCAGTACAACAGAGACACCGGCGCTCAGTGATAAAAGGTCTGAGTTGAGAGGTGAGATATCTGTTACTGACACTTCAAAGAGGAGAGAAACCAGGGTGACCAAGCACAAAACACAAGAAACTATAACTGTAGGCCACGAACGTGAATCTGACAAAGCTCAAGAGGTCACAACATCACAGGATGAAAAAACTCAGGGGGAATTTTTTGTCAGGACGATCGAGTCACCAACAGAGGAAACTACAGACGAGAGGAAAGACACTTCATCAGTCAGACACACGACAGACAAGGACATTATCAAAGAACAAACTAGAGTTACAGTCAAGAAGGGAAGGGAGATGAGCATTAAAACAGAAAGCAGAGGAAGACACAAGACAGAAGAATCAGAGCAGCAAGAAACAGGGTTAGTAAGAGAGAAAACCAAACCCTCCCCAATGAAAATCAGCACAGAATCAAAAAAAGAAACTTTGACCTATAAGGAATCAGTTGATCATGATGTTGTTATAACATCAGCTACGACAGAGGAAACATACAGAGAGGATGTTACAACTGAAGACAAACCAGTAAAGGTTTCCACCACTAAAGTAAAAATAACAGATGAGGAAAAGAGTAGAAAGGACAAAGCTCGAATTAAACCACCAGAGACGCAGCTAAAATCTGACGAGACAAAAAAAGAGAAGGTTCCTAAAAAACCAAAACCTGAAGTAGAGGTCGCCTCCAAGATAAAACCAAAAGAATCAGTAACAGATATCAACCTCAAGGGGCCACAAGTGGTCAAACAGGAGCCTCAGGTTGAGTCAGTCACTGCAAAAACTGCAGCAGAAGACAAGAAAAGAGATGAATCCAGAGATCTCCATCCTCACAGAGTTGATACTGAAAAGATATCAGAAGACACAAAACCTTCAGCCCCTTCACGACCAGAGGAGAAAAGGATTTCCCCTCAAACAGCTGCCAGAGGTACAGAGAGTTCAAAGCTAACACCATCATCTCCATCTTTAACCTTCTCACGTGTCTGTGTTTGGGGGCAGCCTCTGCTCTTTCTTTACCACAGTTCGTCTCTTCACCTCATTTGTGATTTGAATCCCAAATTACACTTCCCTCTTCTTTTATCTTGTTTTTATGTCTTTTTAAAGAGGTTCTTTTTTTCTACGCCTTAAAGTCTGTCTTTCCTTCTGTTTTCCTCTCTTAAATTTCAATATTATGTTAAACAAGAACTAATTATCTTTAAAGAAACAGAGACCAAGGCTGAGAACATTCCTACAACCACTTGTGCTACTTCGTCTCCTGAAACACAAGTCGAGATAAAAGGAAAAACACCAGAAAGAGGTACAACAGCATATAGTCGTCTTGTTAATTGTCAGCTCTTACTTAGTTCTTATTATCTCTATGTTTGTCTAGTTTAACTCCAAATGTTTGTGTGTGTGTTTTTGTTTTTTTTCCTAATCTCTTGGCACCGCTACATGGTGCTTTGTCTTCACACCTCTTAAACTCTTCTGCCCTGAAGGGGCCGTCACTGGTCTCCAAAAGGCTGAGAAAAGAGAGGGATCTTCCAAGATCCCCAAACCTTTCATGTCAGAGGAAGCATCCTCTGCACAGAAAGTCATAGAAAGAGAAGCTGAAGAAAAAACTAAAATGCACCACAAGGATAAAGATGAAACTCTTCCACAAGAATGGATTTTATGTACAATGCAAAAACCTGATGAAGAGTCTGAAATAAGTGGGGACATATCTGTTACTGATGGTTTAAAGACACAGGGTCCTAAAATAGGACTCATCCCAAAAACTAAAGAAAAGGTCATCACACCAGGAAATGAATCTAAGAAGAAAAAAGTTGTGGCTGTTCAGGTCAAAACTAATGAACAAAACTCTGACTCTCTAACAACGAGTATAGAAATAAAATACGATAAAAAAGATATTAAAGACCTCAGGGATGCCAAACAGACAACATTAGCTAAGAAACCAGTTAGAGGAGAGAGAGATTCACAATCCAAAGAAATGTCCAAAGAGATTAAAGAGACGGATGTACATAAGGACAAAGGTGCTGCTTTGAAAAAGACAATATTAGACAACACGTCAGATATACAGGAAGTAACTCAGGAAAAACTAATCACAGATAAGGAATTATTGGAGGAAGACATTTCAGAAAAATTCACTAGAACCAATGAACATATGAGTGAAGGTGTGAGACTGTCTGAGAAATTAGAAAAACCAAGAGAGGTTTCTAAAAAGAAAATGCAACCATCAAAACAAAAAGAACAGGGTGTAGAAAAAGCTACTGTACAAGACCAAACCATGAAACAAGCAGAACAGAAAGATGGAAAGGGCTCAGCTACAATGTTAGCCAAAGAAATGCCACTGTCACCCAGTGGGACTCAATCCATTTTGTCCAAAGTAGTAACACTTAAAGACACATTGGTCAAAGTCAGTCCTATGGAAGGAACAACAGAGATGAAGCCAGGTCAGATTTCAGTTACTCCTGCGCTTTCAGAAAAAGATGCAATCACTAATGATTCCTTACAAAAGTGCAAAATCATATCACAGAGCAGGACCCTGGAGAAAGGTGTTGCTCAAAGAGGGAGACAACAAACTGCAGTTGAAGATGAAGACGAGTTTGAGTCAGCTATCACTAAAGAAACACATGTCCAAGTCAGTCCAAGAGAAAGGACAAAACCAAGACAAGAGCAGCAAGAGAGAACTGAAAAATGGACCACCTTGAAAACTGAGATAGACAGACAACCTAAACAAACACCTGCAGAACAATATACTACTGTAGTAATAGATGAAATAAGCAAAGAAGAAATTCCTCCTTCAAGACCAGTTCATTTAAAAGAAAGAGAACAAATATTAAAAGAAACTAAGGACCTAGATTTAACAGTCAAGACAGAGATATTTAAAACTGAAGATAAGCAACACAGACTTCTTCTGACTGAAGTGATAAAAACAAACACTAAAAAGGAGGGAGGACAAAGTCCAGACAAATCTGATGAGATTACAACCAAAGAAACTCAGTCAGAAAGACACAGAGATAAAATGTCTTCAAATGAAGTTAGGATACCAAAAAAAGATGAAAAAGTGGATAGTAAGTCTTCAGTTCTAAGAGAAACCCAAAGAAAGACCCTCATAAGAGAAAAGGTATCAACAGAAGAAAGATACCAGATGATAGAGAGCGAGTCAGTACCTCCACAAGAACCTCAAAAGAAACTGACCAGACCTCCAGAGATCATAGCAGAACAAGCCCCAGCAAAGGTCAGTACAGTTAAAAAGGAAACTTTTAAAGTTCCTCCTCTGAAAGAAGGGAAAACAACACAGGAACAAATTGAAAGAAAGGATACAGTTACACCTGTAATAGAAGAAACATCTAAAGAATTGGAAGAACCTCCTGAAAAACACACTGAAGTTAAAGAAACTGAATTTGCAGTAGTTGAGGAGAAAATGTTAAAGAAGAGACCACAAAAGTTAGACAAAACTAAAGAGGCTAAATCTAGATTTATCCCAGGTAAGGATGATGTGAAAGTGACCCAAGTTAAAGAAGGGATGCCAAAAACAGAGAAACAGCAAATTAAAATAAAAGCTTCTTGTGTACCTGACATTGAACACAATGTACCATATGAAGAATATTTAGGGCAAGATACTCAAGAAAAACTTACTACAACTCAAAAAACAGGAAAGGAGGGAATTCCCAAGGTTCAGCCTTGCTCCACAAAGGAAGAGACATCAGTGATTAGGAGATTACAAAAAGTACCAAAGACAGGAAATGAAATAGATGAAGAAATCCCATCAGTGATTGTCTCCATTAAAGATAAAAATGGCCAAACGCCTCCGACTGAAGACAGGAAAACAAAACAGGAAAAGGAGCAATTGGTGAGAGTAGATGTTCTCAAGAAAACTGGACCAGAAGAACCAGTCAAAGGTTTCAAAAGTGATATATTAGAATATGTTTCTTGTGAGAAAGATAAATCTCAAAAACGTAAAGAAAAAGACATTGTAGTCGAAGACATCAGGTCCAACTTAATCCCTGTGAAAAGTAAAACAGACAAAGCAGCTCCCTTTGAAAAGAAGACTACACAAAGAGAGGAAATAATTGACAGCATGGCCTCAGACCCAACTGAGCCTGAGGTGACCTATGCAATGTCAAAAGTTGCCCAGTCTCTTTTAGATAGAGAGACAAGAAAGGACGACATCAGTAAATTCAAATCCATTCCGCAAAAGAAAGAAATATCATTGACCGAGAGAGAAGAGAAGTCAGCAACAGTCATAGAAGAAGTTAAGTCAATAGGAGATACAAGGAAATATAAAACAGTCAAATCTGTCCCTCTTCAAGAGAAGGAAATGAAGCAGGAAGAAATTGAAACAAGGGTAGAAGTTACACCTGAGTTGGAAGTGAAAGAGAATAAACCAGGTGACACTCAAAAAGTTATGACCCAGAATCTAGTTGAAGCTCACAAGATAACAATAAAAGATGAAACTGGCCAAATCCCTTCAACAAAAGAACAAGTTGGGAGAAACATTTTAGTGGTCAAGTCAAACGTAGACGCAGTTCAAGACAAAACAGAAAAGGGGGAGCAAATTGAAAGAAAGGCCTCCACTGCATCTGAACCAGGAGTAAAATATCAAGACACTGTAGAAAAGCAAGAAGTCACAGAAAAACGTACAGTTATGGACAAAACCACCACATTTGAGAAAAAAATACAACAAACTGACAGAAAGAGAGATGTTACTCCTGTAACAGGACTGACAGACAGAGAGATTCAAGACATCCAGTCAGAGGAACCAAAATCTTTAAACGAGAAAAGACAGAGGTTGGACAAAGGTACAAGAATTTCTAAAGGAGTGCAGTCGAAGACAGTTACCATTAAAGATGATTATGGTAGTGTTACTCCATTTGAGGTGTCAGAAACAAAACAGGAACAAGTAGAGAGAACAGTTTCAGTTGCACCTGTGATGGAGGTTGTATCAGAAAAATATCTCATGGTTCAAGAAGGAGATTTGAAATCACAAACGCTCCAAAGATTTATTGTACCTGACAAGCTGGTAAAACAGATTGCATCAAGGAAAGAGGACATTCACGAATCCAGTGAGGGTTTATTCATAAGACATTCACAAAGTCTGGAGTCTGCCCAGGGAGCTGTTGAAATCTTAGCTGAAAAACAAGGGATGACAGATAAAGATGTTAATTTGCAAGAAGTCACAAGAAGTCAATTCAGATCTGACAAAATTGCATCTGTGGGCGATACAATACCAACAAAGCTGAAACAAACTCAACAAATGGCAGAAATGGTAGCTGTTACTCACCAAAAAGAGAAAGGAAAAGATATTACAGAAAAGGCAGGAGTCTGTTCACCAAGGCATGAGAAACCAGACTCTCTGAAAGATCAAGGGCAGGTTAGGGTTGAAGGGATTCAGCCTGAAACAGACACCGTTAAGGATAAGGAGCTCAGCGTTGCACCGACTACAGACAAAGAGTGGCAACAAATAGAAAGAAAGGCTGCAAGGGCACCTGTGATTAATGTTGCACATGAAAAACCATTGATTGCAAAACAAAAAGATAATTTAGATACTCCACTAAGATATAGTTCCACTGATGATCTAATTAAAGACATTTCATTGTCAAAAAAGGTTTACAAGTCAGATGGTACTTCTTTAGAGAAAGCGGAATCCTTAATAACACAGACCAAAGAGATTCAATTTGAAGAAAGCGCCTCTAAGGTTGAAATTGTTGGTGACAAAACTATCAAACTTTCTCCACTTGAAAGATGTACGACCACAGCAGAGTCCACTGCTGAAGAATTACTGCGAAGTCAAGATACTAAGGGAAAACGCACCAGAATAGTGGAGGTTGTAGGAGGTACCCGAATAGAGGTTCCAAAGCACACTTTGCATGAAAGTGATAGATTTCAAGTTACTGTCAAAGAAGTTCAGCCAAAGACAGCCACAGTTATGGATACAATAGCCACAGTTAGTCTTACTGAAGGAACAAAAAAGAAATTGAAACACACTGAAAGCAAAGCTGTGGTAACTCCTACAACTGAGGTGACATCGGAAGAAACACTCACAGAAGATGGTAGACTGGAAAATTATAACAAGAGAAAAATTCTCCAAGACAGAATCACAAGAAAACCAGAAGTCAGAACAGTTATGTCAAATAAATCAGACATTAAAGATACTCATGAAACAGTCACTTTTGAGGCCAAAGCAGAAAAGGTTACTTCCACAGAAGGAATAAAAGAGAGACAGGAACAAATTGAAAGACAGCCCACAGTTACATCTCTGTTGGAGTCAACTCAGAAAGAGTCGTCATTTGAGACATGTGCTTTGGAAAGACAACTGAAACAGGCTAAACCCAAGAAAATCAAGACAGAAACAGTGACAGAGAAAAGCAAAATCCTCAAAGAATTTAACGAAAAAGAAAAAACAGACAAAAAGGTCAGTGATTACAAACAAATTAAAGGTGAGCAGTTAGTTACACCCACAAAAACAGGTAAGAAAATGTATCAATCCCAAGAGACGACGGATGAAGTGAATATTTCCAAAAAATACTTACCTACGACAACAGATTCAAACAATGCTGCTGATGTGATACCTTGGAAAAGGCCCACAGTCCCAGAACCCTCAGTAACAGATACAGTCAAGCCAGAGTTGCCTGAGAAAAAGACTGCTCACCACACAACAGACACTCAGCAGTATGGGAAACGTGCCACCAGGAAATGGGAATCCGAAGGTGAACAGTCCTGTCTGGAGGCACATGTCCGATTCATTCCTCCTCAGGAAGCTGACACCATAACCAGAAAGAAGGGAGAAGTTCAAGGGCTTCAGTCCTTCACAGACACCAGGAGTTTCTCTTTCAGAGGTATATAGGGAAGGTTTTCTATGTCTCCAAGCACGTTTCTGATCTGAGCACCCCCTTTATCATCAGATCCATATCTCTTTGTCATCATCATTTCAAGAGGATATCCATGTCATATCACCCATTTTGTTTGGGCACCGTATTTTTGCTCATTGTGAGGAACCCTCATGCTGTCGATTGAGACAGGCTCTTTTTTTGGTTTCTTACCACTGATACTTAAACCACCAGTTTCATTTTGTGTGTTGGGTTTTCTCATTGATCTTTTCTAATTCTGTTCGTTTTGTCCATTGTGTGTCACTGTACCTTTGCGTATCGAGACAAAATGTTTTTTCACACATGAGTTGAGGTGACAAAGTCTGAACTCGTCTTCCATGTTTTCAATGTAACTTGTAAGTTTCTTTGTTATTTGTTTTTGCATGGTTCAGTGCTCACCCCATCAATCTTACTGAGGTTCTGATTGTCATGTAATTTCATTTCCAAGTTCCTGTGAAGGAGAAGGAGTCCCCACCACAAGTCAAAGAACCACTGGTAAAGCCAGCTGCTCCTCCAAAAGGTACCCAACTCCTCTTAAAATGTGTTTTGGTGTTAATGTGTGTGTTTCTGTGAGAGGGTTTTCTTAAGACATTCGTAAAAGAATGTCACTCTTGAGCAAAGTTGAATCTTTGAAACTTTATCCTGAAGAAATCCTAAATTTTACTCATGTCATTGAAGAGAATAAATGACTATGGAATAAAATGAAAACTAACGGGGATTATATACAGACTAATATTATGAACTGACCAGAGCTAGAGTGAAATGTCTGTGGTAAACTCCCTGTTGAATTCCCCATATACCTTGTACTTAAAGAGAGCAAACTGCAGCCTGCTGTAAAAGTTCAAGAAGCTGCCAAACAGCCTGAAGTCACTGACAAAACAAAGAAGCTGGAGAAGAGAATTACTCCACAAGAAGAAGCTAAGACAGGTATCCAGACAATAACTCCTCAGATTCTTACACCTAAAACGCCTGTGATTTTTGAAAGACTATGTTTCAGTTGTTCTTTACAATACTTTGATTCCTCTTTTTTGTACTTGAAGTGACCAAACCAGAGCCTGTTGTGAAGGCTTTGGAACCAACCAAGACAGTTGCAGAAGAAGAAAAACCAGTCATGGTAGAAAAGATAGCTCCTGAGACAGGTAGATG
Source organism: Rachycentron canadum (assembly GCA_038496675.1). NCBI lineage: Eukaryota > Metazoa > Chordata > Actinopteri > Carangiformes > Rachycentridae > Rachycentron > Rachycentron canadum. The sequence continues at coordinate 568,732 of CM076658.1, forward strand.
TATTTGAAAGACTGAGAAGCAAGAATCATTTTTTTTTTTTATCATTTTCATCTTTTTCATGTCTTATTTCATCTCTGCAAATGTGTGTCTTCACTGTTGTGAGTTGTGAAGCTGTCTTACTCAGCTTTTGTTGGTCTTTTTATGTTGTGTGTCCTGTTTTTTGGTCTTGATTTATTGTACATGATTCCAACACAAGCATGTTAGATTTCTCCTTGAATACAAGTTTGTCTTTGTCCATGCTACTATTTTCTATGTCAGTCAACTAAATCGTGTGACACTGGCTGACTTTACTGTGTAGCTCAGTCACAGTGTTATCAGCTGTCATCCGCATTCAAAACATTTATTATTTCTGAATGTTTTATGGCAGCTTCTTAAAGTCTCCCCGTTTTAAACCAGTGACATTACTGTTCGTGACCAACTACATGGCCTAATTAACAACTTTCTGAACTATACCTCTGCATTAGATGAAACCAAGGGACCTGTCCAAGCACCAGGAGGAGTCAAGAAAGGTATGAGCACCACTCACTTTACCTCAGTGCACCAATACACGACAGGCTATAACGGTACACCACATATTTCTGTTACAGCACCTCAAATCTAAAACTACACCTGGTTCAGTGATGAGTCTCAAATCATCAATTGGATTATTAGGACAATAATGTCTAAAAGGAAAATCAAGGAGCTTACTATTGTGCTCACATCATTTCCTGTAGTAACTGTTTTTGTGTGTTGTACTGTTTTTGTCCTCTTGTACGTCTGTTGTCACGTCATCTGAAGTTGTTAGATTAAAAAAAAATCTATTTTCTCTGTACTTATTTTTTGTATTGTTTTCCCACTGTGTGATGGTACATACTGTGATATTGTGAGATAAGTGTCAGTAAGTAATGTCAAAACTTTGCTGCCTCAGAAACGGTTTTGGTCAAAAAAGCTAAAATTCAGTTGGAAGAGGACGGAACGTTTGAGATTCCCACCTTGAGGAAAGCAACCAGAGTCGTGAGGGAAGTGGAGGAGGAACAGGAGATTGTTAAACTGAAGAAGATTCCCTCAGTTCCAACTAAAGAGACAGAAGAAGAGGAAAAACCTCAAAAAGTGACCAAGACCACTGTATTCAGTGTTGAGGAGATGGTGCATAAGGAGGAGACCATCGAGATGTCAGTCGCCACCAGGAGACCAGTGGAGGAGAGGAAGCCTCGAGAGAAAGCAGATGCAGTGAAAAGGCCAGAAGTTATTACACCTCAAGAAAAAGCAGAAGCAGAGGCTCCTAAAGATGCATGGACCCGCCAGAAACCCACCCCGAAAGATGAGAAACCAGATGATAAGATTTCTCTTAAGAAAACTCCCAAGGCACCAAAGGAAGAAGAACCTGTGACACCTAGTGCAGCCTTGAAGAAAGTGAAAAAATTGCCTTCAAATGAGGTGGAACCAGAAGTAGTCAAATTAAAACCATTTGAAAAGCCTGTTAAAACAGCTGAGGAGCCAGAGAAAGATAAAAAAGAGAGGCCAGACAGGGACACTGTGCCTTTCCAGAAAGGAGAGAGGATCCCCAGAGAGGTGGAAACCAAAGAACTTCCCAAAAAACCTGAGAAAGCACCTCCTGAAGTAATGGAGCCACCAGCCAAGGTCTCAAAGCCACTGGATAAAAAGAAACCTCCGGAGAAAGAGCCAGAGGACGTTAAAGCCCCCACCAAGGTGAAGAAAATCCCAACAAAGGAACAAGAGATGGAGAGTGTCAAGCTGAAGCCCTTCTCCAGGCCTTCCAAAGAGGATGCAGAGCTTGAGAAGAAACCTGTAGAGGAGAAGGAAAGGAAGCCAACTGATGACCCACACCGTCGTCACAGAAGCCCAGATGAAAAACCAAAAGAACGAGAGCCAGAGGCTAGACCAAAGAAACCTGAGATCCCAGAGGTTCCAGAGAAGAAGACGGAGAAGCCAAAGGAGTTGGAGGTAGTTCCAGCAGAGAAGACGGTTTCTCCTGTGCCAGCTTCTGTAAAGAAACCTGAGAAGGCCCCTGAGGAACCCAAACCTCTGCAGATCAAGAAAGGAGTCATACCTAAGGTGAAAGAGGGGAAGGAAGAAGTTGCTCTGAAGCCTGTGGAACAGCTCAAAAAGATTGAGCTGAAGAAGACACCGTCTCCTAAAGTTGAAAAGCTAAAAGAAGCAGAGGCAGTCCCTATAGAGAAGAAGCCAAGTGTTGATAGACTCAAAAAGGTTCCTAAAACTGTTTCACCCAAAGACTCTATTGAAGCTGTGACTCTTAAAAAGGTCCCAAGGAAGCCGTCACCAGAAGAGGAGAAAAGTGCAGAACCAGCAAAACCTGCCAAAGGCAAAGTCCCCGTGGTGAAGGAGATCTCTCCTGGAGCTGTGCAGATGAAGAAGATTGCTACCCAGCCTGAGGAGGAGGTATTTGAAGAGGAGTTTGAAGCCGAGGGACAGGCAGAGCAGGAGGAGGAAGAGGCCTGGGGCTGGGAGGTGGTTCCCAGTGAGAGTTATGGCTCAGAGGACTGGGAAGGTGAAGGAGAAGAAGGTGCTCTGGAGGTTCCAGGGGTGACCAGGAGAGGTGAGATGGTGGCAACCCCAACTCATTGGGTGACAACTGAGAAAAACCCTCCCTTCATGCCCTGAATAATCTCTATCCATTATCACCATCATGCTCCATTTAAATCGTCTTCACCCCACCACATCTTAAGTGTGACGCGATTTACACCATCTCTTTCTTGTGTTTCTCTACGTTAATTATCATTTTGTCTGTCACTGTCCATATTCATTGCTTTCTTTCATTTCTGTGATGTCATTTGTGTGTCTGCCTTGTCAATATCACATCATTCTCATCAGTCCAACACATCTCCTCCTCACTCCTGCCATCTTTACATTTGTTTGTTATTCCATCTCTTCATGGTGTGAAAGCTTCTACACTGTAAAACTGAAATTATGCATATTTGTCTGCCTTCATTTTAGTGTCATTATTTCATAAATTTACCATCACAATCACTCCATATTATATATCTGCTGCTCATGTCATGTTTCTAAAGACAGTGATGTACAATTACTTTTTGTGCAGCAAATTTATTTTCACTGTTTCTGAACAGAGGGGCAACCAGCTGAGGAGGCAGGAAGAGGGAGAGGTAGAGGGCTGAAACGTAAGTCTATGAACTGTGAATTCTCACAAAGAAAACCTTATGCTCTTCATCCTGAATAGTGATGTCACAGAATCTTTGAAATTTAAATCTGAAGTGACTGTTTTCAATCTGCATTTCAGCCAAGCAGACCCCGTCCCCTGGAGAAGGCAGGGGCCGGGGTCTGAGGCCTGGTGGAAAAGGCCCATCACCTCCAGAGGAACCATTCGGAGGATTCAAGCTCAAAGCTGTTCCTCTGAAGTTCATCAAGAAGCTCCAGGACATCGTGTTGCAGGAGGCCGAGTCTATTGGCTCGTCTGCTGTGTTTGAGTGTCAGGTCTCACCCTCCACTGCCATCACTTCATGGATGAAAGATGGCAGCAACCTACGTGAAAGTCCCAAGCACAAGTTCACTTCTGATGGCAAAGATCGCAAGTTGAACATTATTGATGTCCAGCTGTCCGACACTGGTGAATACACCTGTGTGGCTAAAAACGCTGGCAAAGAAATAACATGCACAGCCAAGCTCATTGTTGAAGGTATTCTTTTTTCTGCCTTGAAAATCTCATCTCACCAAAACCTCTTAGAATCCAATGTAATCCAGTGTCAACTTGCTCATTTCCTTTCTATCCCCTCACAGAGCTTCCGGTAAAATGGATCAAAGAGCTGGAGGAGGAGACTTCAGCTCTTAAGGGTCAGCCCCTGTACATGACCTGTGAGTTGAACAAAGAGAGAGATGTGGTGTGGAAGAAGAATGGCGAGGTCCTGAAGAAAAAGGACAACAAGGTTCAGATCAATATCATTGGTATGCAGCATGCTGTGACCATCCAGAACTGCACAGAGGATGATGGTGGTTCCTACTCGTGTGAGGTGTCCGGCCAGGAGGATGTCAAGACTACAACAAGTGTCAAAGTGACTGGTGAGAAAAAGAGATTATTGTACATGTCCCTGGATGCAGAAACAATACACCGATAGTGAAATGTATGAGGGTAGGAATGGTTGGGGTCAGAGTACCTTAGGGCACCATGTCCTGATGACCAAAACCTGTATCTTTACATTGGCCTGATTTTACTTCTTAGTATGCAGTTTAAAACTAGATGTCACAAAATATCCTGCAGTCGAATTTAAGTGTCTACAGACACAGAGAAGTATCTCTCTAGAAATTACTTCAAACTGCAGAAACCAACTGAAATTAGATCAACTAGGTTTACCTGAGGTAAAGCCTATTTTAGCACTTCCACTGACTATGTTTCATTGCACATTGTGTCTATAATGTTTAACTCCAACAGAAGTCATCAAAGACTGGATTGTAAAACCGCTGAGAGACCAGCATGTGAAACCGAAGGCTGCTGCTACATTTAAATGTGAGCTGTTCAAGGACACCCCCAACTGGAAGTGGCTCAAAGGAGAGAATGAGATCACTCCTTCTGACAAGATTGAAATCAAGAAGGAGGGAAAAGAGTTGACTCTCACGATCAAGAACTGTCAGCCTGATGACGTAGCAGAATATGCCATGGAGGTGGAAGGACGTGTCTACACTGCCAAGCTAACACTAGGAGGTTTTATTTGTCTGCCTACTTACTTTCCTTTAAACTTGAGCCCCTCAAATATTTTACATATCGTTCTATCATTTGGTTGGTAATTATGAGTTCTAATACAACCTCTTTCTCAGAGCGGGAGGCTGAGATCCTGAGGCCCTTGGTCAGTGTTGAGGTGACTGAGAAGGAAGATGCCAGATTTGAGACAGAGATCTCTGAGGACGATATTCCAGGGGAATGGAAACTCAAGGGAGAGGTTTTGACCAGATCCCCGGTAAGACTGGATGGACTTGGTTTTGTGCCATATAAGTCTTGATACATTAATTTCTACATTTGCATTTTAATTTTTGTCATCTTATATATCAATGTTGTGAAATGTGTTTATCAGGCATGCGACATCCAGATGGAGGGTACAGTGCGTAGGCTCATTTTGAAAAATTGCCAACTGGATCAGGCTGGAGAAGTGTCCTACCAGGCTCTGAATGCTATAACCAGCGCAATGCTCAATGTCAAAGGTAAGATGTATTTCTGGGATCCAGGATTGGAATTACACCCTGGTTTACTTTATTAGCTGTAAAAATAAAGGCGTAAGGTCTGTTGGCAATAAAATAAAGCTTTATGGCACATGAGAGCAGACCTTAGATCTTTATTTAATTGGTGTGACAAGTGGAATTAATCCATTGCTCCATTAATTGGGGCTATATGCTGCCCAGGAAGACAACTTCCTGTGGCTACTTCCTGTGGCCAAAACGGAGTCCTGTATTTGTTGTAGTCCTGTCTGTTGTTCTGTCAGATTTGACACGTGGAAATGTGTGTGGCGATGTTTTCTGACTGGACATTTGTATTGTCTGTGATTAAATGTGTTACAGCCAAGTACAGTGGCCAGTTTATTAGTTACACCTACACCATGTTGAGTGGGTCACTCTATCAGACACAGAGTCACATTGCCTTTGTTTTCTGATAAGAGTTTAGAAACTGATTTAATTGAGTCATCACAAACTGAAGGGAACTAGTGAGGACTTGATGAAAACAAAGTGGAAAGAAGAATGACCTGAGGAGGAAGACTCTTCTTGGATTCTGATAAAACATTCTCAAAATTTGATACCAACTGAGATGGTGAGTCCACCATTTTGTTCAGCTGGCATCACATTTGTGTCAAGCAATGAGTCCAACCAGAAACCAAAAAAGAAGACAACAAAACCAGCTAGAAACCAACAAAGAAGACAACAAAACCAACTAGAAACCAACAAAGAAGACAACAAGACCAACCAGAAACCAACAAAGAAGACAACAAGACCAACTAGAAACCAACAAAGAAGACAACAAGACCAACTAGAAACCAACAAGACAATGTAGCTTGGTGACAGCATTTTAGCCTTCATCACATGGAGTCCTTCAATGCAATGTCTCTTAAACAATGCCTCTTAAATGGCAATGTGATGCCATTTTGCTTAGATGACCTGTCCAACCTGAAGATGTCTCCAACAGGGTTTCTGCTAATAGATAGTGATGAGCTGTATACATCAGTGAACTAAAATCCTGTTTGCAACAATCAATGCTTCACACCCCGTTGGAATGTTCCATAATCCTCTGGAGCTATGGTTGGGTACAACCCACTAAAGCATAAAAGGGTGTGCTCAGTAAACTGGCCGCTGGCTGTAGACCTTGGTGCTGCTGGTATGTGTTGTTGTGTTGTTCATGTTATGTACCTGTGTCATCTTTTAACCCAGAAATCGAAATGGACTTTGTTGTCCCACTGAAGGACGTATCTGTGCCTGAAAAGAAACAGGCTAAATTTGAATGCACCATCACGAAGGATGTCTCTAAGGTCATGTGGTATAAAGGGGCTGACATCATCACCCCAGACCAAAAGTATGACATCATCGATGATGGAAAGAAGCATATGCTGGTCATAAACTGCTGTGAGTTTGATGATGAGGACGAATACACAATTGAGGCTTTGGGCAAAACTTCAACAGCTAGACTCACAGTAGAGGGTAAGTGCTGGACTGCCATTACTGGACACTAGCAGAACATACATTATTATGACTATTCATTGAGTTGGTTGCCTCCTCTTGCAAGCTAACTCATATGGATATGCTTTATTAATACACTTATAGGTATCAGGCTCAAATTTATCTCACCAATAAAGGACCAAACTGTAAAAGAAGGAAAAACAGCTCGGTTCGAGCTGGAACTCTCTCATGAAAACATCCCCGTCACCTGGTACAAGAATGATGTTAAAATTCATCCAAGCAGAACAGTGGTCATTCAAGTGGATGGAAAGAAACATGTGCTAGAAATAAGGGAAGTGACTCTTGATGATACGTGCCAGATTAAAGCTGAGGCCAAAGGAATTCCTTCCATGGCCAACCTGACAGTTATAGGTAAATCCAAAGTAACCACCTGCCCTCTGTCTTTCCTCCTCACCCTGTGTCTCCGGTGTCTCTTCTTCTTCCCCACAGATATTTGTACAATTTGTCCATGTCTGTACCAGTGCACAAAATTGTGTCTTTGTGAGACATTTTTTCTGTGTTCTTGGAAATCATTTTTCTATGTGTGTCTCATTTGTGTTCCTTGTTCTTTTTAACTGTGTTGTCCTGTGTTTGCCTTGTACCACATATTACATGTGTTGTCCATGTACAATGGAGAGTCACCCAAAAATGTCCCCATTCCAGAGGGAGACGCTTACTTCACAATTAAGCTGCAGGACTATACTGCAGTGGAGAAAGACGAGGTGGTTCTAGATTGTGAGCTCAACAAAGACGTCAATGTCATGTGGTACCACAATGAGTCTGAGATCAAAGCCTCTAAGATGGTGACTATTAAGGCTGAGGACAAACGCAGAAGCCTTGTGATCAAGAGAGTTGGAGACAAAGACAAAGGACAGTACGTATGTGACTGTGGAACAGATAAGACGACTGCAACACTGCACATTGAAGGTAAAGGTTTGATTTAGATTAGTCCTCAGCTCTACTGAGGAAACTCTCCATGGCAGCTCTGTGTCTGTGTCTGTCTGACGTCTGTTTGTATATATATATATATATATATATATATGTATTGTCTATGTGTCTCTGTGTTTATTTGAATGTCTAAATGTCTGAACGTCTTAAGAAAGAATTTTGTTCCCTCTGTTGAACGTCAGCTCGCCGCATTAAGGTGGTTCGACCACTGTATGGCGTCGAAGTGTTTGATGGAGAGACCGCTCGATTTGAGGTTGAGCTGAGTGAGGATGATGTCCATGGCCAGTGGAAACTGAACGGAGAGGTCCTCAGTCCATCGGCTGTACGTCTCTTTAAATACACCTCAGCAGACATTGTCTGAGCTGTGGTTTGATTCACTCTCATTTGGATCTGGATTTCATTAAAAGCAGAGAAGTTTCACATATCTGACTTGTCAGGGTTCGATATGAAGTATCTCTGTTAGCTGACACATGACAGTGAATTGGACCACACCTTGCTCTGATTTCTTTTCTTTGAGTCCTTATGTTGTTGCTGACTTGTTGGTCCATTGACCATCTGCAGGACGTTGAGATTGTGGAGGACGGTGCCAAACACACTCTGATCTTGTACAACTGCAAAGTGCCTCAGACAGGCGAGGTGGCATTTACTGCCGCCAATGCCAAGTGTTCTGCTAACCTGAAAGTGAAGGGTGAGCGTTCACTTCCTCAAACTCAAGCAAAGCATCATGCTCACTGTTTTCTTCTTTGAAAAGCTGGAGCACACAGATTTTCTTCCTGCTTTTAAATCTTCTTCTGTTTTACTGAATGTTGGCCTTGTCTTTTGATTTTTTTGGGAGGTGCAAACTAAAATTAACCAAAATTTATTTAATTTATATGGATGAATATGGTGTAATAGTAATTTACATTTAGAGTAAATACTATTACACAACCAAGAACATCCTTGTGCACCTTCATATATTTTAGTTGTGTCAGATTTTCATTAACTTACCCAAACATAACTGCTCCTTAGTTTTTATTCCTAATCACTGAACCTTGATATTGACTGTATCTGTCTGAATCAACAGAACTCCCAGTGTCATTCATTACACCACTGACTGATGTGCACGTGTATGAAAAGGATGAGGCAAAGTTTGAACTGGAAATTTCTAGAGAGCCCAAAAGCTTCCGTTGGCTAAAGGGCTCTCAGGAGCTGTCAAGTGATGACAAGTTTGAACTCCTGGTGGAGGGAATGAGGCACACGCTTATTGTAAAATCTGCCAAATATGAAGATGAAGCCAAATACATGTTTGAGGCTGAAGATAAGAGGACGTCTGGAAAGTTGATTATTAAAGGTAAATGGAGCCAGAACACTTCAGTCTAATTAGGTTGGAAAGGCCTTTCGTCTGAGCTCGAAGTGATGTTGGTGTTTGCCAAAAACCTGTCAATCACAAAATGTCTCAACAACAATAACTGGCCAAGAGTAAGCAGACGCCCCCTCCGCTGTACTTTGTTGTACTGGTCTAGGTCTGACCCTCGACCTGACCCTGGACATTTCCTGTAGCTCCACCCTCAGGACAAAACTTATGCCTTTAAAGTTGGATAAATAAAGTATCTATTTATCTAAGTCCAGCTACACCAACAACATGTTTGTTGTGGGGCTGTGATGAACACTGCAGGAACTTATCAAAGTGCTGATCTGAGTACAGTGCTTTTCTTGGCCTTTTGAACTTCACTTTAATCCTTAGATGTGTTTCCAACTTTCTGTTTAATTACATAAATATATGTATATAATTTCTGTCTGTCAGGTATTCGCCTTGAATTTATCAAGCCGATTAAAGACGTGACTGTGAAGGAACGAGAAACTGCTGAGTTCAGTGTTGAACTCTCTCATGAAAAAATCCCAGTGGTCTGGTACAAAAACGACATCCGTCTGCACCCGAGCAAGGTGGTGCACATGTCGGAGGACGGGAAAGTCCACACACTGGCCATCAAGGAGGTCACTCTCGATGACACCTCCATGATCAAAGTGGAGGCCATGGGCAAGACATCAGAGGCCATGCTCACGGTGCTTGGTTAGTATTGACCTCTAGAAGAAGACAGGGTGGTCATCAAGTCATGGTTCACGCCGCCAGGACCAATGACCACAGTATTCATGAAGCCTTTTTTGCCTCATTCACTAGTTTTTCATGTTTTTTTAATATATTTTATATCTACAAGATGCTGTCCAGTGAAAACCCTCAAACTAGAAACTAGATGGTTGGTTGATTAATACAGTGACTCCATATGTCTGTGAGATGTGTTAGTGATCCAGTGTGTCAGACTCTGTATCTGATCTGTATCAGGCAGGTCGTGGTTTCCCTGGTTCTATGTGGTTTTAACTGTGTTCACCTGGTTGTTACTGGTGTCCTCCTGCAGAGGGCGACCTGTACTTCACAGCAAAGCTCCAGAACTACACTGCCGTTGAGAAGGACGAGGTGATTTTGTCCTGCGAGCTCAGCAAAGCGGCCGGAGAGGTCCGATGGTTCAAGGATGGGAACGAAATCTTTCCCTCCAAGAATGTTCTTCTCCATTCAGACGGCAGGAAGCGCACGTTGGTCATCAAGAAGGCAGCAAAGAGCAACATGGGAGCCTACACCTGCGACTGTGGCACCGACAAAACCACGGCCGACCTGAACATCGAAGGTAATACCTGCAGCGGTCCGGCCCCTCCCACAGCACCTTGGTCAGGACTACAGAGTCAGGCCCCGCCCACCGCCTTTCACCGAGACCCCGCCTCTCTCTGGGCCACCATTCATCACGCCTCCATCCGTCATCACTGTGTCCTGTACTCTGAATGTCATTGATTGTAATGTTTGTTATCAAACACCTGAGGATGAACCAGCTCAGCACATCTGAACGCGACCATGAACTGAGGAACTAACACAGTTTTAACGAGAGACAATAATAATTAGTTTTATTGATCTATATTTATTCATCATCAACGTTTATAGAAGAGATGATTCACATTTAGAGAGCAGCTGTTACCTGATAGTAATAATTAACATATAGATGACGAGCTCAGTTTCTTTAAAACTATTTCACAGAACTTTTTTTCCTTCAAAGTTAAAGTATAAATGTATATATTAGTTTATATGTGTTTTGATAATATTAATACACTTATTTCTCCAGTACATTCAAAGAGGCAGTGACATTAAAATGAGAAAAGTGAGATCAGAGTCAAATTAAAAGAAAAAAAACAATAAATAAATCAGATCAGGTCACAAACTTAGACTAGAAGAGCTTCAGTGATAAAAGACGTTAAAACAAGATGAAAAAATATTTAATAATGTGGATCCCGAGAGTCTGGATCCTGGGGGTCTTCATATCATACAGTCATACAGTCAGAGATGAGTCTGGGTTTTATAAACCAGGAGGATGTTAAAACTCACAGGAAGTCAGAGCAGTGATGTGTTAATTCAGACTCATAACGTTTTCTCTTTCGTGGACTATTTAAATTTTAACCTTTAATGATAATTAAAATCAAATTAACCAAATCCATAGAAAAAATAAACAGCTCAGATGTAAAAAAAAACTTTATTATACACCTTTAATAAGTTTATAATCAGTGTTTATGTCTATTTGTGATCAGTATTGTAACATAAAACCTCTGGGCTGTTGATTTGTTGCTTGTTTTTAAATACATAGTTTGTTGCAGCTGTTACTTCTAACCACGATAATAACGATAGTAATAATTATAGAAGTCCTGATATTTATCACAGCTTTGTGGCTAAATGTCTGTAGAAGAAGAAACAGTTCTCTCCCCTGAATCTGATAAAAGCGCTTGATGATGAACATCAACGTGTCCAGATGTGTCTGAGCTGGTTCATCCTCAGGAGATAATTCTCTGTTTTCTGCTTCTGCACAAACTGTAAGTCGCTCTGACTGTGAGCGGCAGCTCCTCAGCTTCGTCTCCACCTCCTGTCGCTCTGTTGTTCTCTCAGCTTCGCCTGCTCCATCTCTAACGTCTCTCTGAACCTCTGCAGAGCGTGACATCAAGGTGGTGCGCCCGCTGTACAGTGTGGAGGTCACCGAGACGGAAACGGCCACGTTTGAGACTGAGATCTCTGAGGAGGACCTGCACGCCACCTGGAAACTGAAGGGAGAGACGGTCCTCCCGTCTGTGGTGAGACCAAACGCTAATGACCAGAACTGTTACATCCTGATCAGGGACTGAACTTTGGGATTAAACTAATCTGTGACTCTCCCCAACAGGAAGTTGAGATCAAAGAGGAGGGAACTCGGCACATGTTGATCCTCTTCAACTGCAAGAAGGACATGGCTGGAAGTGTCGACTTCTCTGCAGCGAACGCCAAATCCTCTGCTCAGCTCAGGGTCAAAGGTGACAGATGTGACACTGATGTGAATCACAGGCAGTTTTTTCCAGTGATCATCTGCTGCTTTCTATCCAGACCCAGACCTGGTTCTTTTAGATCCTTCATTCACATGTAAACTGTCCTGTTGGTTTGAGCTGAACCCAAACAGGTGATGAGGAGACACAGAGTCCTGGACCTGATAAAGACCAGTGGGGGTCATAGGTTTTATCTTATCTAAGACTATGTGAGTCTGTTGAGAAGATGTGAGTCAACCAATGAACAAAAACCTGTTACCCAGCGTCACCTGGAGAACCTCAGTCATGTGACATCATTACTTTAAACCTGTCAGGTGAAACTTAAACTTCAGTAGATGAATATTTTCTGTTCTGGAACAAAACCTGAACAAATCATTCATCTGTGCAGCTTCAGTGAAACAGTGTTTAATTTTCACATTTCATCAAAAACAAAATGAATCAAGTTGAAGTCTGAGCTGTAGTGAAATGACTGGTTCAGACTGTGAATGTGTTCTTATAAGTCCAACTTGTTTCCTGTTAGTCTGCTGAGGTCAGAACCCGACAGCTCTCTAATTAAATGCTGTCAGCGGCCTTCAATTCAGGCATGTGAAGCAGCCTGTTGTAAATAGCTGATGTGGTTTGTTAATCCAAACTTGACATTCTGGATCAGGGTTCAGCTGTGTTACCAAAGTCCGGTTACATGTCAGCGTTACGACACAGAGGCTGAACCATGAAGTCGGCGTCTTCTGCAGTGTGACGTTGGGTAACTCATGCGACGAGCTCCACATTCTCCTTTTCCAGGAAAATTGCAGGCTGGTGATTGACAGGAGCAGATTGGCCTCCCCTGATGGGTTTGTCAGAGGTGGGCTCTCAGCCAATCAGGGCCCCTGGTTATTTTAGAAGCCACATGCCTTATCTAGAGCAGGTTTGCAGTGATTGGCAGGGGCTGAGACGCAACCCCGTCTCTCACTGGTTTCTGCCGGCCATGTACATCTGACGGCAGGTCGTATGCTAATGAGCTTGGCCCCCAATGCCAAGTCCCAGGGAGGCCGGCCTCAGTTGTCCTGAGGGCTTCAGCGGCCTGCCTTCAGCTCAACCACACCATGACGATTAGCCACTGAGGATTAGCCGTTTCTCTCTGGGGATTTTTTGGATCTATTGACCTGTTTTGGGGGGGACTAACCATGTCTTCTCCCCAATCCAAAGCCCGAGTGATCGGCCTGATGAGGCCTTTGAAGGATGCCACCGTGACCGCCGGGGAGACCGCCACCTTCGAGTGTGAGCTGTCATATGAAGGCATTGCTGTCGAGTGGTTCCTGGGGGGTGCAAAGCTGGAACCAAGCGATAGAGTAAGTCCCAACCTCACTATGTTTCTGACGGGGATTTACTTCCTGAAACACAAGACCTGTTGACCTCGTGGTGATTCCTGGTGCAGAGCCAGGACCCATGTTTCCCTCAGCATTTGTACACAATGTTCAGTTTTCTGCTCCAGCCTCAGCCGGTCTTCATATAAGGGCCTGCTGGTGGAGGTTCAGGATTCCAGCTGAGCATTCGATCCTGGTTTTGAGATAACGCAGGCAGGGAGGCTTTTCTGCCCCGCAAGCGTTTCTGGGGTTATTTTTAACAGCTGCAGGAGGCTGAGGCGCAGGGCAGGTGGCAACAGGAGCTATTTGTCAGCTTCAGGTCTAAAACCACACAACGTGCTGGAGGTGTTGTTGCTGGTGCCCAGGTCTTTTCCGTTTTCCTGCTGAAATAAGAGTCGTTACGAGCTCAGCATGAGTCCAGACCTGAAGTGATTGCCAGTCACAACGGAGGATTAGTTTGATTATGGGATGTAACCTGAGAACTTTGAGGCGTCCAGAGACACATGATCTCCCTCTGGGTTGTGCAAGTGTGATTGACTGGATGTTACGTGGTCAGAGATCAACTGTTTCATTTCTGTTGACTGACTCTGAGCAAACTTCAGTTCTTCTGAACATTAGATCAAGATAAAGTCAATAAACTGTGTAAAGTGTTAAATCATGATGCTATAGACACAAGATCTTTCCTGACTCTGTGGTTTCATGTCAAATATTTATGGTCTGGTTTAAAACAGTCGAGTTAAAAAAAGTGATTTACTGACACACACTATTTGGACATTTTCAGTCTTTGGGCTGAATATTAAAAATGTGAAACTGACTGCACCATAAATCACAACATCATCAGTCTGTATCGATTAATTATCAGGTATGAGTGTCACTTAGATCAGAGACCAAATAGGTTTAAACAGGATCAACCTGAATCCACCATGAAGACAAACATAGATGTTTGAGACATGTTTTAAAGTCAGACCACCACAGATAGACTGTATGTTTGATTCCTCCTCAGTGGGTCATGTGACTGTGGCTCAGACAGCTCAGTGTGATATACAGTGGGTGGATGTGTGGTAAGATCAGCCCTCGGGGGTCAGAGGTCGAGCTGTTTAAATCGGGGGAAGGAAAGCAGCTGTCTGTGTTCGTTTTTACTGTCAGGGCTCAGCTGACTGAAAACTTCACTCCCAGGACAACTCTGTCCTCTGAGCCTCACAAGCAGAGGGATTATAAAAACCCACCGTCTGTTGGACCTGTCAGTGTTTCTTCTCTGACAGGAGGGAAATAAAACCCAGAAGTGAGTCTGTTGAACCTAACAGGCAAATCTCAGGGCACAGCACTACAAGAAAAGAAGTTAGCTCCTTAGAACAACAAACCCCTCTGATTCCCATGTCAGTCGAAAAATCATCAAACAAACGAGTTCTAGAATCAGGGAGGGTAAACCCTCCGTGGAACCTGACAGGTAACAATCAGGGATGATTAACCCTCTGTGGCACTTAACAGGTGACAATCAGGAAGGGTAAACCCTCCGTGGAACCTGACAGGTAACAATCAGGGATGATTAACCCTCTGTGGAACTTGACAGGTGACAATCAGGAAGGGTAAACCCTCCGTGGAACCTGACAGGTAACAATCAGGGAGAGTAAACCCTCCGTGGAACCTGACAGGTAATAATCAGGTAGAATTAACCCTCTGTGGAACCTGACAGGTAACAATCAGGGAGAGTAAACCCTCCGTGGAACCTGACAGGTGACAATCAGGGAGAGTAAACCCTCCGTGGAACCTGACAGGTGACAATCAGGGAGAGTAAACCCTCTGTGAAACCTGACAGGTGACAATCAGGAAGGGTAAACCCTCCGTGGAACCTGACAGGTAACAATCAGGTAGAATTAAACCTCTGTGGAACCTGACAGGTAACAATCATTTTCCTGAGTCTACAAACCAGACCGATGGAGATGAATGAAGGTGAAACCATTATCTTTTCTTCTCCTGAACCTGGATGACTGTGTTCAGGGAAACTAGACCCTGAGAAACTTTATTATTATTTTTCTGCCCTTATTTGAGAGTGTTGTAGAGAGAGACAGGAAATAGAGAGTCAGAGAGACGGGGACTGACATGCAGGAAAGTGTTGCACCGGCCTGCACTCAAGCTGGGGACGCCTGCTCATGGCTTATGTGGCGTTTGGCTCCAGTGGGGGGAAGTTGGGGTTCAGTATCTTGCCCAAGTCACACAGAGTGGACAAGATGCTAAATGAGGGGTCTTAACGACAATATGGAGGGATCTGTCTGTCAAGGGGGCTTCTGTAAACCAGTTTTCAGGGCAGGTTAAACCCTGGTGTGACTGACTGTGTTGAACCTGACAGGTAGTGGTGAAGGCGGATGGTAGAGTCCACAGCCTGACTCTAAGAGACGTGCAACTGAATGAAGCCGGACAGGTCAAACTCACCGCCAAAGACTTCCAGACGGAGGCCAACCTCATCGTCAAAGGTAAGAAGCCACCTGATGACTCCACTGGAGATGTCTACAGTAACCTATCACAGCAATATGCAAAGGTTCAGGGTATGTCAGCACACTGTGACATCACTCCGGCCGACCAGAGGTGAAACACACCTGAGTCAGCAGTGAGGGGGCAGCCAATCACTGCCCTTCAGTCTGCGTCTGTTTCTAACAGATTCCCAATGGAAGTTCTGTAAAGAAATAAGTAAGATAAGAAAACTTTATGCTACATTTGACTCAATGCAAAGAAAAAGGTTGTATCGCATTTGATGAAATCCCCCCAGTCTTTCAGACTTTAGCCCATTCATGTGATTTCATGAGGCTTTAAAGGACTTGATGTGTAGATGTGGAGGTTCACACCGAGCCAACAACAACTAAACATCTGTCCCGTGTGGTTTTTCTGTGTGTCGTTCAGAGCCACCAGTGGAGTTCACAAAGCCTCTGGAGGACCAGACGGTGGAGGAGGAAGCTACTGCCACGCTGGAGTGTGAAGTTTCCAGAGAGAACGCAGAGGTACGGTGGTTCAGGGACGGACAAGATATCAGGAAGACCAAGAAGTACGAGATGATCGTTGATGGTCGCAAGAGGGCGCTGATCATCCACAACTGCACTCTGGACGACTCGAGGACGTACACATGTGACGCCAAAGACTTCAAGACCTCCTGCTTCCTCAATGTTGAACGTGAGTACAGATTCTAGAAGTCATTAGGTGTTAAAAGAACCTTAAGAACCAAGTAAGTAACAAGGGAAGTAGAGCCCTCAAAGATGTTGAGGAGAAAGATCCTCAGAAACTGATGAGTCGGTTTGGTTAAAGCACCCTCAGTGGAGGGTAAGGGACCTCACATGACTTAAAGGACCTTTATAAAGACTAACTACCCACTAGGTGAGCTAAGGAGTAAGACTGAAGAAAGTTGGGTTGGGGGGCGTCTCAGTAGATCTCTGGACCTGAATCAGCCTGTTGACATCACTTTGTTTGTGTCCACAGCTCCTCACATCGATTTCTCAAAGCCACTGCACGACGTCGAGGTGAAGGAGAAGGAATCTGCCAGGTTTGAATGTGAAGTCTCCAGAGAGAACATCAAAGTGAGAACTCGTCCAGAACAATGAAGAAAGAATAAGTCTCATTTCTCTGTCTCTGACCTCTCCTCTTTCTCGCTGTCTCGCAGGTACGCTGGTTTAAGGATGGAAGTGAAATCAGGAAGGGAAAGAAGTATGAAATTATTGCTCAAGGTCGCCAACACATCCTCATCATCCACAAGTCTGCATTTGACGATGAGGCTGAATACGAATGTGACGCAAAGACCTCCAAGTCCTCTGGCATGCTCACTGTCATTGGTAAGGATGAAAAGCCTTTTTCACATGGATCCAAAGCAGAGTCTGTTTTTCAGACTCAGGTCTGGAAACACAAAGCTGCAGAAGTTCAGATATTTCAGGTTCATCTCAATCAACACCAGGACTGATTGTTAATGTTGATGTCATTACAGTTTTAGACCACAGCATGTGGATTGTTGAGAATAAGGATCTGTTGATGTTATTTGATCTGAATAAAAATATGAAAACAGTGTAGAGTCACTCAGATTTAGTCTAATATGAGGAACTGTTCAGAGAAGCTGGTGCAAAGTCATTCCAGGCTCCTGAGTCATAGTTGAAGCTTCAGGTGAGATCTGACGATGTTTGTTATCTCTTGCTGCAGAGGAGGAGGCGAGGTTCACCAAGAACCTGTCCAACGTGGAGGGAACAGAGACAGACAGCGTGAAACTGATCTGCGAGGTCTCCAAACCAGGCGCTGACGTCATCTGGTACAAAGGCGACGAGGAGCTGCCGGAGGGCGGCCGCTACGACCACATCGTGGACGGGAAGAGGAGGATCCTCCTCATCCAGGACCTGAAGATGGCCGACGCCGGAGAGTACAACTGCAGACTGAGTCCCAGCAACAGAACATCTGCAAACCTTAGGATTAATGGTGAGGAAAGAGGAAATAACATTTGTCTAACTCTGAATGTGCTTTTAATAAACCGTCAGGACGTCTGTAACTTTGTGATGTCAAGATGAAGCAGATACCCTTCCCAGTTCAGAGTAAAGGTCAGAGTAACACTGACCTTTCGCGGTTCTCCGTGTGTTGCAGAACTTGCCGCTGAGTTCATCTCCAGGCCGAGCAGCCAGGAGGTGGTGGAGGGCCAGAAGGCGGAGTTCACCTGCTCTGTCTCCAAGGAAACCTACGAGGTCAAATGGCTGAAGGGTGACAAGGAGCTGGAGGCAGGAGACAAATACCAGATGGTCAGTGATGGCAAGAGACGGACCCTTGTCATCAAGGACTGCGAGCTCAAAGACGAAGGCGGGTACACGGTGGTGATCGGACCAACCAGAGCCGGCGCCGACCTCATTGTGCTGGGTAATCACTAGAAACAGAAACATCAGATTTTTTATTTAAACCAAAAACTCAACCTGAAAAATCATTAATGATTATTGATCAATGATAAGCATTTTAATACATGTAAAGTTTGGAATAACAAAAAATTAAATATAAAAGAAAAATAAGAAAAAAAAATCTATACTTTAAGACTATTTTAGTTAAATTAGTATTTTACCTTGACAGTGACAGTGAAGAGCTTCCAAACCTTTTTTTGATTTTATATTTTCTTATTATATTATATTTTCTTTTATATTTATAACTAACTAACAAAAAAATAAAAGTGTAAAGTGCTTTTTTTATTTTAACCATTAACACCTGAAACACAAATAAACCAAAACTCGTTGTTGTTGTTTGTTATCCTTACATCATCTTTAAAAGTATTTATTTATCAATTCGAGGTAAAATTCATTGCGGTTTATTTAATTAGTAGATTAATAGCTTCTCTAACAAACTGTGAACACAGAGTTCACCAAAATAAAAGTCTGACTCTGGTATAAAAAAGTCTCATCAGTGTTTCCTTCCTGCAGAGAAACTGAGGATCATCACGCCGCTGAAGGACACAGAAGGTAAAGAAGGTCAGGAGGTCGTCCTTAACTGTGAGGTGAACTCAGAGGGAGCGAAGGCCAAGTGGCTGAAGAACGAGGAGACTGTGTTCGAGAGCAGCAAGTTCATGATGGTCCAGAGAGACAATGTCTTCTCCCTGAGGATCAGAGATGCGCAGAAGGGGGACGAAGCCAACTACAGCATTAACCTGACCAATCACAGAGGAGAACAGGCCAAGAGCACCTGCAACCTCATCGTCAAAGGTCAGTGTAGAAAAAGTCTAAAAGTATAGGAAGTATAAAAAAATCTAAACCAAATACAACTTCAACAAACTGTCAATGAAGTGGTTCGGTGTGTCCCAGTTCAGGGTTGGCATCCTTCATAGGACCTGGTCTACGGAGCTCTGCTTCTTCGTAGCTGTTGTAGACCGTGAAGTCCCAAATGAAATGAGACGGTCGGGTCTATGCAGGATTTTGGCTTTGAATAACCAGCTGCTCCCACTATTTTTATTACTAATGTACAATGCATCTTTGGATCCAACTGTTGGATCCTTCGTGGCCCAGGAAAAGGAGAACTAATCAGATCTTCAGATGCAGCCTCTGAAGGATGAGACCA
Source organism: Rachycentron canadum (assembly GCA_038496675.1). Taxonomy (NCBI): domain Eukaryota; kingdom Metazoa; phylum Chordata; class Actinopteri; order Carangiformes; family Rachycentridae; genus Rachycentron; species Rachycentron canadum. The sequence continues at coordinate 588,105 of CM076658.1, forward strand.
GAACTGGGACACAGCTGTAGTACATTTGATTCATTAAAATAAAATGAATTAATTAAATAAATGAGAGAAAAAATTCATGAAATTCAAACTTCCTTTAATGTTTTTAGTTGCTGAATAGAACATGTGTCTGTTTGTTTTGCTCAGAGGAGAGTCTGAGGATCGTGGTTCCTCTGGAGGACATTGACACTCAGGAGAAGAAGACCGTCAGCTTCACCTGTAAGGTCAACAGGCCCAACGCCACCCTAAAGTGGATGAAGGGCGGCGAAGAGATTGCCCTTAGCAAACGCATCGTCTACCGAGTGGACAAGGACAAGCACACGCTGACCATCAAAGACTGCACGATGGCCGATGAAGGTGAGTACACCGCTGTGGCTGGAGAAAGCAAGTCCACTGCAGAGCTGATCATCAGTGAGGCGCCGACGGACTTCAGCATGCACCTGAAGGACCAGACAATCACAGAGTTTGAGGACGCAGAGTTCTCCTGTAAGCTGACCAAAGAGAAGGCAGAAGTCAAGTGGTACAGGAACGGACGTGAGATCAGAGAAGGACCAAGGTATGTTGCAGTCCAACCCTTGTTTGGTTTGATCCGACTGATGGAACTCACTGAGGAAGTCACTGTTTATTTCCCCAGATACACATTTGAGAGAGAAGGAAAGTTCTGCACCCTTCGTATCAAGGAGTGCAGACCTGATGATGAGTGTGAGTACGCCTGTGGTGTGGACGAGAAGAGATCCAGAGCCAGGCTCTTTGTTGAAGGTGTGTCCTCAGGATTTTCTTTATAGAAACTCTTTTTAGTAGAAACCAGAAACCTGTTCTGTTCCATCTTTAAACGAACTTCCGTCTGTCCTGCAGAGATCCCCGTGGAGATCATCAGGCCGCCACAGGACGTGTTCGAACCTCCAGGCTCGGACGTCGTGTTCGAGGTGGAGCTCAACAAAGACAGAGTGGAGGTGAAGTGGCTGAGGAACAATATGACAGTGGTCCAAGGAGACAAATACCAGATGATGAGTGAAGGCAAAGTCCACAGACTGCAGGTCTGTGAGATCAGACCCAGAGACCAGGGAGAATACAGAGTCATCGTCAAGGACAAAGACGCCAAGGCCAAGCTGGAGCTGGCAGGTAAGAACCCCTCCGTGAAACACCAGAAACACAGAACCATAGTTCACCAATGTTCCTCAAACCCTGACTAAGTTTACCACTGAGGTCTATGTGTGGACCAACAGACGTGTGTGGACAGACTGGTACCATTTTAACATGTAATTTTTTTATTGACATAGACTAAATAACCAGGAGGATTTATATTCTTCAAAATGTAAACCAGAATATTCAGGAGTTACAGTGATTTTTGTGGTTGTTTGATGTGTGTTTTTTTTTTTTGGAAATGTATCTCCTGTCATTAAGCTGGTGATAGTCTTGAATCCAGGTTTTGTCTCTGACGATGTCTCTTTCCTCGTCGTCCTCCTCCTCCAGCTGTGCCTCAAATAAAGACCACAGACCAGAGCTACGTTACAGATGCCGGGAAGCCCATCGTCATGGCCGTACCGTACAGCGCCTACCCCAAGGCCGAGGCCGATTGGCTGTATGACAATGTGAGTCTGCCCAAAGACAACATTCACACCTCTGCCGACCGCACAGAGTACCGGCTGAAGGACCCCAAGAAGTCCGACCAGGGCCGCTACAAGATCACAATCAAGAATAAACATGGAGAGGGTGAAGCCTTCATCAACCTGGATGTCATCGGTGAGACTTTGACCAGGTTTACTACTGGTCAACTCAGCTTCCTAAATTTTCTCAATTTTCTGACAGTAAATGTTCTTTAACTGTTCCTGTGTGGCTAACTTTGTCCTTATCATCATCTGGTTTCCTCCCCAGATGTCCCAGGACCCGTGAAGAACCTGCAGGTGGTTGACACTGCCGATGGCGAGGTCAGCCTGGCGTGGGAAGAGCCCGAGAGCGATGGTGGCAGTAAGGTCATTGGCTACGTGGTGGAGAGACGCGACGTGAAGCGCAAGACCTGGACGCTGGCCACCGACCATGCTGAAAGTCCTGAGTACACAGTGACCGGCCTCCAGAAGGACTCCATGTACCTATTCAGAGTCTGTGCCCGCAATCGGGTCGGCAGCGGACCCAACGTAGAGACTGACAAACCGGTTCAGGCCAAGAACAAGTTTGGTGAGAATCCCTTTGTGTTTGATATTAAAGGAGTTGAAACAGGATCAGGCTCTGTCAGGGGTGTTTTAAAGGCTTCAGCTACAAAACAGAGGAGGTAGATATTTGGTCAAAACTGAGTTCCTGTCTGTTTCAGATGTTCCTGAGGCTCCTCTAAATGTGATCATCGGAAACGTTACCAAGTTCGGCTGCACTGTCTCCTGGGAGCCTCCAGAGTCTGACGGGGGCTCACCCATCACTTCTTACATCATCGAGCTGCGTGACCGCACATCAGTGAAGTGGTCGCCCGTCCAGGTGACCAAGGCCGACGAGCTCAGTGCTATCATCAACGACGTCATTGAGAATAAAGAGTACATCTTCAGAGTCAAAGCCGAGAACAAAGCTGGTGTCGGGAAGCCCAGTGCTGCCTCCCAGTCTGTCAAGATCATGGACCCCATTGGTGCGTTTGACTGAGGGAGGATCTATCACCTCTTGTAGAGTCGTATAGCTCAGGGTTTTCATGTACAGGACATTAGAGACACAGGATTAACTAATTAGAACTAGAACTTGGTGTAACGAAATTAGTGGTTGAGCTTTAACTACAACCATATTTAGCCCAAAGGCTCTTTGTTGCCCCAAAACATCAGATTATAAAGTCAGAAATCTCCTGACTTTACCTCTGAGCTCAGCTCACACGTTTCAAGTTCAACACAAGCGTAAGAGACACATAATTTAATCTCTGTTTTCTGCAGAGCGTCCCAGTCCCCCTCTGAACCTGTCGTGGCAGGACCAGAACAAGAACTCGGTGCAGCTTACCTGGGAGACTCCTCTGAGGAATGGAGGCAGCATGATCACTGGGTACATCATCGAACGCTGCGAGGATGGCAGCGACAAGTGGCTCCGCTGCAACGCCCGCCTCTGTCCCGACCTCTTCTACAAGGTACTAGGCATCTGTTTCCTAGACGTAACTTGTGAAAGGTTTTCACAGAGGCTAAGTTAGCATGTCAGGCTACGTCAAAAGCTTTGTGTTGAGTCACAGAATTAAAACTCTCCCTTCACAGAAACGTTGTCCAAATAACTCTTAGTAAAAGACCCCCATCTGTTTTCACAATAAAAGCCCTTCATCTATTTTTACAACAAATGCCTCTTATCTGTTTTCACAATAAAAGCCCCTCAGTAGATATTGCTTTACGATAAAAGCCCTCCAGTTTGTTCTATTAGACCAGTGTAAAAATATTACACCCCTCCCTTGTCAGATGAATTCACTCAGTCAGTTGTTCATATTGTAACTTTTACCTTCAGGTGTCTGGTCTGAAATATGGAACCAAGTACAACTACAGAGTGTTTGCTGAAAACGCTGCTGGTGTATCCGACCCGTCGAATATCATCGGGCCTCTGCTGGCTGACGACCCACACAGTGAGACAGTCAATGCCTTTAACGTCCTTAATCATCAATGACTCTTGACTGTGAAATGACTTTGTCATCTGACAGTTTATGTGAATTCTGTCACTGTTTTGAAATGACATGTTGAGTTGAGTACTTTGACCTTCCAAACATAAAAATCATTCCTCTTTCTCCTCTGCCCAGTTGGTCCAAACTTTGACCTGAGTGCTTTCAAAGATGGCCTGGAGGTGATTGTTCCTCAGCCTCTCACAATTAGAGTCCCCATCACTGGATACCCCACTCCTGTCGCCAAGTGGACCTTTGGCGAGAAGGAGGTGACGACTGCCGATGAGCGTGTCTCCCTGATGACCAAGTCCACGTTCACAGAGCTGCTTGTCACGCCAAGCGTCCGCCCGGACAAAGGCATCTACACCCTGCACCTGGAGAACGACGTCACATCTGTCTCTGGAGAGATCGAGGTCAACGTCATCGGTACAGAGTATAAATGATCACAAGAAGTTTGGGATTCGTTAAAAACATTTTCTGGCTCTGACGTCACTGTGTCTCTGTTTGTGTCCTCCAGCTGCACCCAGCGCTCCCAAGGACTTCAAGGTCCTGGAGGTGACACGGCAGCACGTCCACCTGAGCTGGGAGACTCCAGAACACGATGGAGGAAGTCCTCTGACAGGCTACCAGGTGGAGAAACGGGACGTGTCCCGCAAGACCTGGGTCAAGGTACGACATCAACATCCTGACTCCACACTTTGAGCTTAACCAGCTGATGCTGCATTTAGTTTCATCAGTGTTTTCTCTAAAATTAAAATGTATGTATTTTAAGTATTTTACTTTAAACACAGTGAAATCATCATGTTATCATGTTCTGCTACCATCACTAACTATGAGGAAAGTTTTTGACGTCTGATAATAATTTCAAATCCTCTCTCTCAGGTGGCCTCAGGTGTCCAGGATCAGGAGTTCACTGTCACTGACGTGGTTGAGGGAAAGGAGTACCTGTTCAGGGTCACTGCCTGCAACAAGTGTGGCCCGGGGGAGCCGGCGTACATCGATGAGCCCATCAATGTCTCCTCTCCTGCCAGTGAGTCGGATTAAAGTGTGTCATTAATGAAATTGTGAATGAAGGAACTTTCTAACTCTTCCATCTCGTTCCCCCACCAGCTGTCCCTGACCCTCCAGAAAACCTGAGGTGGAGAGACAAGTCCGCCAGCGGCATCTTCCTGACCTGGGAGCCACCGAAGTATGACGGCGGCAGCAGCATCCGTGGCTACAACGTGGACCGCTGCCAGAGAGGAACCGATAAGTGGGAGCCCTGTGGGGACATGGTGCCTGAGCTGAAGTGCCAGGTGACCGGTCTGATCGAGGGCCAGTGGTACGCCTACAGGGTACGAGCCCTGAACCGACTCGGAGCCAGTCGGCCCTGCAAGGCCACAGACGAGATCCAGGCTGTTGATCCCAAAGGTACCAGGAGTGTCTTCCTGCAACCAGAGTTCTGAACCTCATGCTGTGAACTACCGTGCTGGCACGTTGGGGACATTCAACTTCCTGTTAATTATCCTCTAAACTGACTTAACCCCTTTCTTCCATGCAGAACCTCCTGAGATCCAACTGGACGCCAAGCTGCTAGCCGGTCTGACTGCCAAGGCCGGCAGCAAGATTGAACTCCCTGCGGAAGTGACTGGTAAGCCTGAACCCCGGGTGAAGTGGACCAAGGCAGACCTGATACTCAAACCAGATGACAGGGTGACCATTGACACCAAGCCAGGACACTCCACTGTCACTATTGCCAAGACTAAGAGAGACGACAGCTCCACCTACATTATTGAGGCCACCAACAGCAGTGGCCGTGCCACTGCCACCGTCGATGTCAACATCCTTGGTAATACCTTTTAACAACTGCAAAAATAAACTGAAGTGATCAAAAAAAAAACATTTGATGTTAAATATAATTTCCTCACACAGATAAGCCTGGTCCTCCTGCGGCCTTCGACATTTCTGAGATCACCAATGAGACCTGCTTGCTGGCCTGGAACCCTCCACGTGATGATGGCGGGTCCAGAGTCACCAACTACATTGTTGAGCGCCGAGCCGCTGACAGTGAGATCTGGCACCGTCTGTCTTCCACTATCAAACAGACCACCTACAAAGCTGTAAGCCTGGTCAAGTTCAAGGAGTACATCTTCAGAGCCTTCGCTGAGAACCAGTTTGGTGTTGGACCACCGGCTGAACACCCATCCATCATTGCCAGATACCCCTTCGGTAGGGCTGATGTTTAGCTGTGACGTTTCCTATGGGTCTTCTATGTGTTGTTCCAATGGTTGTCAGTTCAGGCTTTTTCTTTAGACCAATAAAGACCTTTTTGTGTAAAAAGTGGATCATCACGTGGTTGGGCTCAGCTGGGATGAAACTGATCCTTCCTGTCTTGCCCTCAGACACCCCTGGAGCTCCTTATAAGTTGGAGGCTTCAGACATCGCCAAGGACTCGTTGACTCTGAACTGGTATGAGCCTGATGAGGATGGAGGAAGCCCCATCACAGGATACTGGGTGGAGAGGTATGAACCCGACCATGACAAGTGGATCAGATGCAACAAGCTGCCGATCAAAGACACCAACTACAGGTAAGTCCAACTGGTACACTGTCTATGTCTATGTCCACTGCCTAGTTTAACCTTAACTTGTTTAATTTGGAATTGATTTTAATCTGCAGAGTAAAAGGTCTTCCAACCAGGAAAAAGTACAAGTTCAGAGTCCTGGCTGAGAATCTGGCCGGAACTGGAAAACCCAGCAAAGAGACAGATCCAATCCTCGTCAAAGATCCTATTGGTACAAAATCATTTACCCACTTGCCTTAGTTGTGTGATTGTCCAGAATCCTTTCAGAGAGTTAAAAACATCACGGTCATTCTTTTTCCAGATCCTCCATGGCCTCCAGGTAAACCAACAGTCAAGGACGTTGCTAAGACTTCCTGCTTCCTGATGTGGACCAAGCCAGAGCATGATGGTGGAGCAAAGATTGACGGCTACGTCATTGAAATGCTGAAGAGCGGCACCACCGACTGGATCCGCGTAGCAGAGAACATCAGCACCTTGGAGCACTTCCTGAAGGGCCTGATGGAGAAGCAGGAGTACTCGTTCAGGGTGCGGGCTGTGAACGTGGCTGGAGAGAGTGAGCCCAGCGAACCCAGTGACCCAGTGCTCTGCAAGGAGAGACTCAGTAAGAAAAACTCTCAGTCAAACTGACGACACGACTTTAGATCAACTGATCTCAACCATTAAAAACTGATCTCAAAAACGTGTTTCAGACTGGGACTGTGTATGTTTGTTTTGATTTTGGATTTTTTCAGCATAGTCTCTGTTGACTAAATTATTTATTGACCTACTTGTAATACTTTCATGACCCACTAGGGGGCCACAGTCCATAGGTTGGGAACCTGTGGTCTAGAAGAGACCCAACTTGTTAAAGTGACATTTTACATTTCACATCTGTGGTTGAACTGTCAGTTCAACCACAGATGTGATACTCCCTCTCTACTGTCTGTAAAAAAACAATCAGTACTTTGCTGTAGTGAGCAGTGAGGTAGGTTGTGGGTAAATTTTGGACATGATGGAGGTTAAACATGGAAATCTGACAACATTTTGAACACAAAGCTGTAAAACCTCGAGGATTAATGTTACGACGACTTTGTCTTAATCTTCTTAGACCCTCCTTCGGCTCCTCGCTGGTTGGACGTCATCAGCATCAGCAGGAACAGCGCCGAGCTGAAGTGGACAGTGCCTGAGCGTGACGGCGGCTCACCCATCACCAACTATGTGGTGGAGAAGCGTGACGTCAGGCGTAAAGGTTGGCAGACTGTGGACACCACAATCAAGGAGCTAAAGTACTCTGTGACTCCACTCAATGAAGGGTCACTGTATGTGTTCCGTGTTGCTGCTGAGAACGCCGTGGGCCTTGGACCATTCTGCGAGCTGGAGGACTCTGTGCTCGCCAAAGACACTTTCAGTAAGTTACAGAGGAATTTTAGCGATGAAAACATAAAGTGTTTTAATTAACACTGTTGACACTTTTTTGTTTTTTACAGCTACTCCTGGGCCACCATATGCCCTGGCTGTGAGCGCTGTGACCAAAAGATACGTGGACCTTCAGTGGGAGGCCCCTAAAAACGACGGTGGCCGACCCATCCTCAGGTACTCAAGAGGCTTTCAACAATTAAATAACAATAAGAAGTCAGCAATGACAGCTCATTAATAATGATGACAGTATTAAGGTGTGTTTACATTTCTGTGACTCTGCCACCTCAGGTACTCCATTGAGAAGAAGGAGAAACTTGGAACTCGCTGGGTGAAATGCGGGAAGACTTCAGGTCCAGACTGTAAGTACAGAGTCACAGACATCATCGAGGGAACAGAGGTCCAGTTCCAGGTCAGAGCAGAGAATGAGGCCGGCCTCGGACATCCGAGCGAACCCACTGAGATCCTCACCATCGAAGATCCAACAGGTTGGTCCAGTCACCAGTCAGAGCTCAGTTTTAAAAGTTCAGTGTGTATAGAGTCTAAGTCTGTTTCCCCTGTCCCCTTCAGGTGTCCCGTCACCACCCATCGAGCTGCATGTGACCGGAGCCAGCCGGGACTTCCTGTCCATCACCTGGAAACCTCCGCAGAGGGACGGCGGCTGCCCCATCAGCGGCTACCACATAGAGATGTGTGAAGCCGGAACAGAGAAGTGGATGAGAGTCAATTCCCGTCCAGTGAAGGAACTGAAGTACCGTGTGGAGGAAGGTGTGGTCCCTGAGAAGGAGTACATCCTGAGAGTGAGGGCCATCAATGCCGTTGGAGTGAGCGAGCCCTCCGACATCTCTGAGAATGTCTTTGCCAAAGACTCTGACTGTAAGAACATCCTCAGAGTTTCCAAAGGTCTGTCCATCATCAAACTGACAGAAATGGATGGATGAGTTATGTCTTTTATTTTGTGTTATTAGGTAACCCGACATTGGACTTCCAGACTCTGGACCTGGTTGTTGTGGAGACAGAGAAGCTGCACATCCCAGTTCCCTTCAGAGCCGTTCCCTCACCCAGAATCACCTGGCACAAAGATGGCAAAGAGCTGAAGGCCGATGAACGCCTCGGCTTCAGGTCAGTTCAACTGTGTCTTCGTCTCAACCCACAGTCTGTCTCTAAACCTGGACCTGGACTCTGGCTGTAAAGTGAAGCCAATGCTGAAGAGCCTCAAACCTTCATTCTCTCTAATGACCATCAGGGGGCGACTCCACTGGTTGTTAAAGAAGTCAGATTGTATTGAAGTCTATGGGAAAATGTCCCTACTTCTCCTTGATTTATTAGCTCAGTAAACGTTTTCCTAATGAGTTTATGGTCTCAGTCTCTAGTTTCAAGTCTTCAATACAACGTGATGAAGAAACTGGCTTTAATAATTTGATAATATTTATTGTGATATTTGTTGTTTATCAACAGATTTAAAGGTCAAAGTTAGTTTGAATTAAAATCAAAAAATAAGAATAATAAAAGTAATGATTTGTTTACAGAAATCTGGTATTTGATAACTAGCTGATAGTCAAAGAAAAAATGCTGATTGGACATTTGACTGTTGTTATTTGTTGTTTACGTTATTTAGTTATTTGTCTTTTATCGTTAAATATTTAACAAACTTGAGACTTGGTGAAGAGAGTAATTCACGATGGCAGATGCAGTGTTATGAGGCTGCAGCGATAATAACAATTACTTTGATTATTCATTTATTTGTGAATTATTTTGTCAGTTATACAACCAATCATTGGCTCAGTGAACATTCAAACATAGAGTGACACCTGAGACCAGATTTACTCTAATTTATTTTAATAAACTGATTAATAAACCAATCAGCTTTGATCTGAGTAAAAAGCCTCCGTTCAGTCAAACGTGTGTTTGTCGTCTTAGTCTTGCGGCTCGCTTCGTGTGAGCAGCAGTGACTGATGGGATTGTTTGTGCTCAACAGGAAAGAGTACACTTCCTGTCACCTGGAGATCGACAGCAGCCTTCATGCTGATGCCGGAGTGTACAAAGTGACTCTAGAGAACAAACTGGGAGTCGCCAGCGCCACCATCAACGTCAAAGTCATCGGTACTCTGTCACTGTTTCCACCTCATCACACAGATGTCCTCATCCTGGAGCGGATTGTTTTCTCATGTTTGTATCTCTGTCTTTAGGCCTCCCTGGTCCCTGTAAGGAGATTGCGGCCTCTGAGATCACAAAGAGCTCCTGTAAAGTGTCCTGGGACCCCCCAGACTATGACGGTGGCAGCCCGGTTCTTCACTACGTCCTGCAGGTCAGAGCCTTTTCTGATTTGACTTAATAGCCTGGAAAACTCACTTAGTCTTTAAAATCACTGATAGTTCATCAATCTCATCCATTTCTGTGTCTGCAGCGGCGTGAGGCCGGCAGGAGGACCTATGTCAACATGATGTCCGGAGAGAACAAGGTCAGCTGGACCGTCAAAGACCTGATCCCAAACGGAGAGTACTACTTCAGAGTCCAGGCTGTCAACAAGATCGGAGGAGGAGAATTCATTGAGCTCCGCAACCCGGTCATTGCAGAGGACCAGAAACGTGAGACCAGTTCCAGACCAAATCAGTTTGGGCTTAGAGATGTTTTCACTAAATTGTCTTGAATTAGGAAAATTTTGGTTCAATTCTCTCAAAGTTTTAATGACGTTGACAAAAAAAAAAAAAGCTTTAAACTCTGATGAGTCAAGTTTTCACTCCGTTCAATGAGAAACATTTTGGACACTGTCGATTCTTACAAGAAAATGTTTGTTTCCAAAAGTGCCATCCGTGGAAAGTTTGTGAGCAGGAAATTTCTAAACTTAAGCCGTGTCTTGTCTCAGATGCTCCCGATGCACCTGTGGATGTGGAGACCCACAATCCCACGTCCAGCACAGTCACCCTGACCTGGAAGCCTCCCATGTATGATGGCGGCTCCAAGATCATGGGCTACATCCTGGAGAAGCAGCAGAAGGGTGAGGACAAGTGGGAGAGGTGCAACGACTTCCTGGTGCCCGTCCTGTCCTACACCATCAGAGGACTGACGGAGGGCAAGAACTACACCTTCAGAGTCAAAGCTGAGAACGCAGCTGGAGTCAGTGAGCCATCACGCAACACGCCTTTCATCAAGGCCTCGGACGCTGTCGGTAAGGATCACGTCAGCTGCTGACAACCTGAGCAGTTTTACAGTGTGAGGAAAGGAAAGCTAAGGCTGGTTAGTTTAGCATAGGGACTAGAAACAGGGGGAAGCAGCTGCCGGACATATTATCCTGTTGTAAAACTTGGATGTTTTGACTCTAAATCTAACATGTTACTCACTTTATTCACTCTCTCAGAACCTCCAAAGGTTTTCCTGAGCGGCAGCTTGCAGTCTGGTCTCAGCGTGAAGCGAGGCTGCGAGATCTGCCTGGACGCCAACATCTCCGGCTCACCATACCCTGAGATCACCTGGTACTGGAACAACCAGGTGATCCGGCCTGAGCCGCTGCGCAAGAGGCCAGAGAGGCCCCTGAAGAAGAAGGTAGAGAAGAAGGAGGAGAAGAAGGAGGAAGGTGAAGCTGAGAAAAAAGAGGGAAAGGAGGGTGAGGTGAGGGAAGGAGAAGAGAAGAAAGAAGGAGAGGAGAAGAAGGAGGAAGAGGCCGCAGAGCCAGAGGTGGAGGAGTCCGACTACCCGACAATAAACGAGCGTCTGGCCATCAACAACAGCCGCAGGGGCACATCCTCCATCGTCATCAGGGACTCGATCCGTGCTGACCACGGCGTCTACATGGTGAAGGTGGAGAACGACCACGGCATTGCCTCAGCAACCTGTGAGGTCAACGTGCTCGGTGAGGATCTTTTCTCTTCCTGTTTATTTACAGTCCACAAAGTCACCAGAAGGTCCAGATGCCTCCCCTCCCCTGCTTCCGGGGGTCAGGCCTTGGTCTGACATCAAGTCACAAATCGCACATTTCCTACACTCTCATGACAATTTGACAGTGTCCTTCAAGCTTTTTGACAAATAATAGACTTTGTTAAGATGTGTTGTGAATAGTGTTTATAGCATCCTCATAAAGAAACGTCTGTAGTACATTTTAAAAGCTGATATCATTCGGTCTGGTCCGCAGATACTCCTGGTCCTCCTGTGAACTTCAGATTCGAGGAGGTGAGGAAGAACTCTGTCATCTGCAAATGGGATCCACCTCTGGATGATGGCGGCAGTGAGATTCTTAACTATACTCTGGAGAAGAAGGACAACTCCAAGCTGGAGATTGGCTGGAGCAGCGTCACCTCCACACTGAGAGGATGCCGCTACCTGGTGCCCAAACTCATCGAGAAGAAGGAGTACATCTTCAGGGTCGTGGCCGAGAACAAGTTTGGTGCTGGTCCTCCCTGTGTCTCCAAACCACTCATCGCCAAGAATCCTTTCGGTACAGCATCATTTGCTCTTAATCCTGAAAAAAAAAATAGTAAATTGAGCGTCACTCAGTTCTCATCCCTTCCTCCTCCTCAGAACCTCCTGAGGCTCCTGATAAGCCACAGATTGATGACATCACGGCCCACAGCATGCTGGTCACCTGGAACGAGCCAAATGACAATGGCAGCCCCATCGTGGGATACTGGGTGGAGCGTCGTGAGATCAACAGCTCACACTGGACACGTGTTAACAGGTGAGGAAACAACAGCAATGAATCCTGTTTGATTGGCTGATAGAATAGAATAGCATTTTACCAGAAACCTTTTTGCTGTGATTTTAAATGTGAGCGTTCTCTCCTGGTCTTCAGGAACATTGTCCCAGACACTGAGCTGGATGTTGAAGGTTTGCTGGAGGGTATGACTTACATCTTCAGGGTGGCGGCTGAAAACCAGGCCGGCCCAGGAAAGTTCAGCGTGCCCTCTGAACCCAAGACGGCCCAGGCACCGATCTGTATGTAGACTGTTTTGAACCTTTGTTTAGACCCTGTTGAAGGTTGTTTAGGAGTCATTAACATCATACCCATGTCCATGGAAATGCAGAGGTATCATGACCCCCCCGTGTTTATTTCTAACACTGCAGTACCTCCTGGACCACCGGTGCCCCGAGTGGTGGCGACCACTGACCACTCCATCGACGTGGAGTGGGACCCACCTGCTGACAACGGTGGAGGAGAGATTCTGGGATACCATGTGGATAAGGTCAGACCATCAAGTCACCTCTGATATTTGTTTTCAGTTTCCTGTCTCCCTGTTTCTGTTTCTTATTCAAAACCAGGGAACTGTCCCTAATGTTGACTTTCTCATCACTGTGAAAAGATCAGAATCAGAAGATCATTACCTGTCCCACAGTGTTACCATCTGGGGGCATTAGACCAAGTCCTGTTTCTGATTATCTTGTGTCTCTATTTGCGTCTCCTGTACAAACCTGTGGTCACACCCACTAGATGACAGAAGAGCTTCAGTTTTTCAGTAACTCGCTGTCTGCCACACAATTGTTGCTGACATGGTGTATAGGTGTAATGTCCCACTGTGTGTCTTTTTATGTAGGCCATGGCTGGTACCAAGGACTGGTCGAGGTCTACAGAGCGTCCCTGGAAGACCCGAGCATTCACTGTCTATGGAGTCCGTGAGGGAGCCAAGTACCTGGTCAGAGTCATAGCATGCAACGCTGCCGGAGAGGGAACGCCAGGATTTACAGAGTCTGTGTTTGTCAGGAATCCTGCAGGTCGGCCAAAAAACAAAATAAGACAGAGCAAAAGACACTGACATTTTTTATTTGGTCAAATGTGTTAATGTAAATCTCTGGTTTTTGTTGTGGGCTTCTTTCTTTGCTTGCTACTTGGCCTCCTCAGAGATACCTGTGATTGAACTGGACCTGTCAGTCAAGAATGGTGTAGTCATCAGAGCTGGAGAGACACTTTGTGTACCTGCTACAGTCACAGGTAAACCCTACCCGTCAATCACCTGGACCAAGGACGACAAAAAACCTGACAAAGACCGTGTGGAGATCCTCACTGAGGGCAATGACAGCATTGTTTCAATCAAGAACGTTCAGAGGAAGGATTGCGGCAAATACCAGATATCTGCATGCAACCCCAGCGGTACAAAGTCTGCTTGGACCAGAGTGGAGGTCATGGGTAAGTGGAAGTCCTGGACATCAGGGCAGGACATGATTTAAGTTGACAGTTAACTTCACATTAATTGATGCTACCAAGTAAAAACAAATGCAAACGTTGTTTTATCTTTAGATGTCCCTGGACCTGTCACGGACCTAAAGCCTGTTGTTGTCACTCGTAAAATGATCTTCCTGAACTGGGATGACCCAGAAGATGATGGCGGCAGCGACCTGACTGGCTTCCTTGTGGAGCGAAAAGATGCCAAAATGCACACTTGGAGACAGCCTGTTGAAACTGCCTCGTCCAAGTGTGAGTGTGTGGGCATCATGGAGGGACAGGAGTACATGTTCCGCGTCATTGCCAAGAACAAGTATGGATTGGGACCCCCTGTTGAGCTCGGGCCCATCAAGGCTGTGGACCCACAGGGTGAGTCCAAACTCAGTGATTTAATATTAAATTAATGCCTAAAATTACTTCAGCCAGACCAATACTTTAATGTTTAGAAGTAGCATTTTAAGTGGCTCTGGTTAAAAAGTGGATTTGCACTTAAAGGTAGTTGTTGCTTTTGTGGTTCTGCAGGTCCACCATCATACCCTGAGAAGTTCCATTACACTGAGCGGACCAAGAATTCCATCACGTTTGCCTGGAAGCCACCTCGTAATGACGGCGGCAGCCCAGTCATCGGCTACTTTGTTGAGAAGAAGAGGCAGGACCAGCAGGCCTTTGAACCCTGCAACACAGAGATCTGCCCCAACATGACCATGACTGTGGAGGGTCTGGATGAGGCCTGGATGTATGAGTTTAGGATCAAATGTGCCAACTTAATTGGAGAGAGTGAGCCTTCTATCCCACTGACAGTGGTCATTCAAGATGATGAGGGTAAGTCTGAGTGACACCCCTAATCCTACTGTTCAAAGTGAATAGGATCAAACCATTAAAATGTGAATGGGGTGCTGCAGTGTTCTTCGTTGTGTGCTGAATTGTTATGCTCCCATCCTGTTCCTTTTAGTGGCTCCCGAGATCCACATGCTGAAGCACTTCAAGGGTGACTGTATTACCGTGAAGAAGGGTGAGCCCATCGAGATCCCTGCTGATGTCCTGGGACTTCCCATCCCTAAGATTGAGTGGTCCAAGGACGACGTAGTGATTGAGAAGCCCACGGAGACTCTTCTGATGGAGACGGAGACGACTGGCAGGATGAACTGCAAGACTGCTCTGTCCATCCCATCAGCCAACAGGAGGGACCGTGGCAGTTATACTGTGACTGCCTCCAACAACATGGGCTCAGCCAAACACACCGTCTACGTCATGGTGCTGGGTGAGTTGAAACTAAATAGAATAGTGTTGAGTACATGAGTGCAGGATTAAATTAGTCTTAAGGTTCAGAAAAACCTACTAACAGTGATCCATGTGACCCACGTTTCCCTCAGATCGACCACTTCCACCGAGGAATGTGACAGTGTCCAACATCAAGGCAGAGTCCTGCTACCTCCAGTGGGATCCACCACTTGATGACGGCGGCAGTGAGCTGACCAACTACATTGTTGAAAAGAAGGATGTGGTGACAGAGGAACCAGAGCTGGAAGAGGGACAGGAAGCTCCGCCTGAACCACAGTGGGTGGAGCTTACCAACAGCATCATCGAGAAGAAATATGGGGTACCACAATGACAATATTTCACAGTTTTCATGGGTCTGTTCTGTTTCACTGTTGGTAACACCATGTTTGTATCCTGCAGGCGTGGAACCTGGAGACAAACAAGACCTACATGTTCCGTGTCAGAGCTGAGAACCGCTATGGAAAATCTGATCCCTGCATGACAGAGGAAGTCCAGGTCACAGACCCCTTCGGTCTTCCAGGTCCACCAGAGAAACCAACCATTGCAGAGTACTCCAAAACCTCCATGACCCTGACCTGGGAGCCCCCCAGGGACACTGGTGGCTCTATGATTATTGGCTACTGGCTGGAGAAGAGGGAGAAAGGCACTGGCTACTGGGCCAGAGTCAACAAGATGCCAGTCACAAAGAGGGGCATCAAAGGCTGGGAGTACCAGGTAAGCTGCTGGGACAAAGAACAACTTTTACCACCCCCTACATACCAAAACAGAAGCTCAGGGTAAACCCAAACATACCTGGAGACCTGTAGGGTGGCTCATCATTGACCTTGAGGAAGGTCTGTCACAGAGATTTAAGAAAGCACATACACAGTGCCAGCTAACGTGGTCTCCTTTAGTCCTTAAGGTAGGTCCATCACATACTGTTAAAATCATCTCAGACTGGCTGTAGATAAGCCCATTAAAAAGTCCATCACAATCCTTTAAGGTTTAGAACAGACCTTTTGTTTGGAACCTACAGTTTATCACAAACCTTTAAAAATTCTGTAACATGTCAAAGAACTTTAAAGTCTTTTTTACAGATCTCAGGGATGGTCTGTCACAGCCACTGAAGACTCCATCAGACATTTAGTACTAACCTGTTTGTGTCTCTCAGGTGACTCGTCTGTTTGAAGGAACAGAGTACGAGTTTAGAGTTGCCGCCTGCAATTCTGCGGGAACTGGACCATTCAGTGCACCATCCGACTCTGCCTTTGCTGTGGATCCTCTCAGTGAGTAAAACACAACACGCTTTCTTTTAAAGTATGGGATAAGAAAAAGTCTAGTGTTGATCACAGTCCTTCCTGAAAGAAAGAAGTTTCATATACTGCTGCTTTTCCCTCCAGCTCCTCCTAGCATGCCCGCTGCTCCTGAGGTGGCTGATAAGACAAAACACAATGTCACCCTCTCATGGAAACCACCAGAGAAGGACGGAGGAAGCCCCATCAAGGGCTACATCATCCAGATCCAGGATGAAGGCACATCCGAGTGGGTGAGGGTGAATGACCCAGACACCCTTCACCCCACCACTGAATTCACTGTGCCGAGTCTCCGTGAGCTGAAACGTTACCGCTTCAGGATCATCGCTGTCAACGACATCGGAGAGTCCGACCCCAGCCCCCGCACCAGCGAGGTTCTGATTGAAGACATCCAGCGTGAGTCCTTCATTAAAGTCTCACTAGAATAAACAACCTTCATCACTGTCAAAGGTTTCCTGGTGTAAGTGTCTCTGTCCTTCACTGGTGTTTCCACTCCACAGTTCCACCTTTCATCAGCCTTGATGTCATGGCCGATGAACTGCTGTGCATCCGTGCTGGAGATCCAATCAAGATCCCCGCCACCATCAAGGGTCGCCCAGTTCCCAAGGTCACCTGGGACTTTGACGGCAAAGCCAAGTCACACAAGAAGAACAAACTGCACACACTGCCCATAGACTCCGAGGTAAGACCTGCACAACAACACAATGTTTTTCTTACCCAGGAAATCTCCATGACACTTTCTTCTTCGCAATAAAATAATCGTTATTTTTATCTTATTTTTATGGTTTGTGGGTCTTAGTCTCATTTTCTAACTTTTGTGTTTGTAGGTTGAGTCCACAGACACCAAATCCATTGTGACCATCCCTGTAAGTCTAAGGAGCCACTCTGGACGCTACACCATCACCGCAAAGAACAAGTCCGGACAGAAACACATCAACGTCAGAGTCAATGTTCTTGGTAAGATCCCAAAACTGATCCTTACCAGACCTGAGACTTTAAGGTCCTTTGTTTGGTTGGTTGTCCTAACTGTGTTTTTCCTGGGTACAGATGTACCTGGACCTCCAAAGGACCTGAGGGTTACTGATATAACTCGGTCTACTATGAGGCTGATCTGGAAACTTCCAGACAACGATGGAGGAGAGAGAATAAAGAGCTACTTCATCGAGAAGAAATGTGTCACTGACAAAGCCTGGACAAAGGTGATCTTTGTCCATTTGCCTTTTTATTCATGTTTTAGTTAGGGTCTTCTTTCAGAATTTCATTTTGTAGCAATCAATTAGAAAATAAATGATTTTAGTTAAAGACAAGACGAAACAGTTGGTGTCGATGCTGTCAGGTGTTTGGTCCAGAGTCAGAATAAGACCCAGGTCGATTTTTTTTTTCAGGTGAATGCAGCCTGTGCCAGTCAGGCCTTTGTGGTGCCAGGTCTGCTGGAGGGTCAGGACTACCTGTTCAGGGTCCGAGCTGAGAACAGACTTGGATTTGGCCCCTTCACAGTCACCACTGAACCTGCTCGGGCCAGAGATCCCATCTGTGAGGACCTTCCACTCAGTGATTGAGCACAAATAGCCGAAAACTCGCTGGAACAATTCTAATGCTAACCTCAACTCTTCCTCCTCCTCAGACCCACCCGACCCCCCCACCAAGCTGAAGGTGAACCTCGTGACGAAGACAACCGTCACTCTGAGCTGGGAGCCTCCCAAAAACAATGGTGGCTCTCCGGTGAAGCATTACATCATCGAGCGCTTGAGCTGGGACACGAGCGGTAAGGAGAAGGAGACCTGGAAACAGTGCAACAAAAGAGATGTGGAGGAACTCACCTTCGTGGTGGAGGACCTGAAGGAGGTTGGTCTCACTTTGCTACATTACATTACAGTTACTGTGAGAATCTTTTATCCGGAACAACAGGATAACACAGTGAAGGACATCAGTAAAACTTCAGAGCAGGAAAGACCTCGGTGTCAGTATTAAGTTCTACATCTAGATCAGATCAGAAAAGCTATTAGTTGATGAACAGCTGATGACGACTCTTTCCTTCAGCCCAGACTTAGTGTTAAGTGTTATGTTGATCTGCAGGGAGGAGAATACGAGTTCAGGGTGAAAGCTGTGAATGCTGCTGGACCCAGCCGACCCTCCGCCACGGTCGGACCCATGGTCATCAAGGATCAGACATGTGAGTGACGTGTGTCTTGTCCAATCACAGGCCACTCAGACAGTTCATCCTCAGACCATTTTCATGAAGCGTCTCATGTCTTTCAGGTCCTCCCACCATTGAGCTACGTGAGGCCATGGAGGGCGAGGAGGGCTGTGATGTCAGCATTGTGGCGAAGGTGAGTGGCTGTCCGTTCCCCACGCTCACCTGGCAGAAGGCCAGCCTGGCCAAACCTGATGAGAAGGCCGCCGTCCAGTACGACCAACACATGAACAAACTGGTGACCCAGGACAAGTGCACACTGCTGATCCAACAAGCCAGCAGGCATGACAGCGCCCTCTACAGCCTGACAGCCAGCAACAGCCTGGGCACCGTCACCAAGGACATCAAGCTCTTAGTGCTGGGTGAGAAATACAATCAGTGATGAAGGTTTAACCTTTTCTGAAATAAATGATGATTATTCATCAAATTCTTTTTATCCAGTATCAATAAAAATATTCTTCCTCCCTCCCTCCCCCTGCAGGACCTCCTGGCCCTCCTGTTGGACCAATCAAATTCACTGAGGTGTTTGCTGAGAGGATCGGCCTGGCCTGGAACCCTCCCACAGATGACGGAGGATCTAGGATTACCAACTACGTGGTGGAGAAACGTGAGGAAAACAGGAAGTCCTGGGTCCACGTCTCCAACGACCCGAAGGAATGCGCCTATGTGGTGACCCGTCTGACAGAGAACCACGAGTACGAGTTCAGAGTCATGGCCCAAAACAAGTTTGGAGTTGGGCCTCCATTGGTCAGCGAGCCAGAGAAGGCCAGAAACCTTTTCAGTAAGTTCAGATCATTGTGTTCGCCGGCTTCATCATCAAAACCAGGACTGAACAACTATTTAAATATTTTTAAACCACAGGAGCAACAATAAAGTAATTTTGGAGTGTAAAACCTTTTACTCAATAAACTAATGACAAACCTGCGTTGCTCTGAGTCAGAGATGTTCGTTAGAAGCTGCTTGTAAAAATTTATATCAGTCCCCTTATTGGTTTTACTACAGATTGATGTATTGATTATTGATGACTGTGCCCTTGCAGCCGTACCGGGTCAGTGTGAGAAACCAACCGTTACGGATGTCTGTTTGGAGTCGATGACCGTCAACTGGGACGAGCCAAAGTATGATGGTGGCTCCCCCATCACTGGCTACATCGTGGAGAAGAAGGAGACCACCTCCAAGCGCTGGACCCGCGTCACCCGCGACCCGATCCGAGCACTGCCTCTGGGCAACAACTGGGATGTCACTGGCCTGCTGGAGGGCGCCATGTACCAGTTCAGGGTCATCGCGGTCAATGCCGCAGGCTGCGGTCTGCCCAGCATGCCCTCTGACCCTGTACTCTGCAGAGACCCCATTAGTAAGGAAAAGACCTCATAGTCCTCTCTATAGCCACACCCCTCTGCATCCAGACCAGCTAATCAGAGTGTTTATACCTGTGTCTGTGTGTGTACAGAGCCTCCAGGACCGCCCACTCCGAAGGTGACCGACTGGACCAGGTCCACTGTGGAGCTGGAATGGATCCCTCCTCTAATAGATGGAGGGTCAAAGGTCACTGGCTACATTGTAGAGTTCAAGGAGGTGAACAAGGAGGAGGAGGAGAAGAAGGCTCAGAGGAAGCTGTTGCTTAGCGATGCAGAGGAGGAGAAGGAGCCCGAGACTGACGAGGGCTGGGAGAAGGTGAAAAATTAAACCTGCTGTCAGTGACGTGAGGTCCACTTTCATTGTAGCTGATGTTTATATGAGGATGTAGTGTTTATGGTTTTGGAGCTGTTGTAGTTTTAAAACTGAACTACAATTTTATAAAAACAAACACCTTTTTTCTGTGGCTCCAAACAGAGTCATGGCACTTCCCATTCATTTCCTATGGGAAATTTTTCACAGTTTTTTTGTTGCCATGGCAACCCAAACCACTACTAAAAGTCATAGCGTACCACCAAAGCAGCAAAAGTCTGTACAGCTTTACATATTTTTATACATATTTTTTTCTTAAAAATCTCAATACACCTTAACAACAGCTGCTCCAAACTCCTGAGGGTTGATGATGACGATTTTCTTCTCCCTGTCTCCAGGCAAAGGACACAGAGATCAGAGGAACCAAGTTTGTGGTGGACGGTCTGAAAGAAGGTGGTCTGTACCGCTTTAGAGTCCGAGCCGTGAACGCTGCCGGAGTAGGAGACCCGGGACACGTGTCAGAACTGATCGAGGTCAAAGACAGAACAAGTACGACTGATCTGCTAAAACATTTAACTACGTCAGCACAACAGGAAGTGTTTCTGGCTTTATTAAGAGTAAACTGTCCCTTCTTATCCAGTTCCTCCGGAGATGGACCTGGACGCCTCTGTAAAGGAGAAGATTGTGGTCCACGCTGGTGGCACCATCCGCATCATCGCCTACGTGTCCGGTAAACCCACCCCACAGATCACCTGGTGCAGAGACGATGGCGAGGTGCCCAAAGAGGCTGTGGTGGAGACGACAGGTATTTCCAATTCGCTGGTCATCAAGAACTGCAGACGCCAGCACCAGGGCATCTACACATTGAGTGCCAAGAACGAGGGAGGAGAGAGGAAGAAGGCTGTTATTGTGGAGGTCCTGGGTGAGTCAGCCAAGAGGATTCTCCACAATGCACACATCCAGTTCATATACTGAACCGGAGATGGAGGAAGGATTTAGATCACTAGAGTGAAAGTGCTGATTGATTTTAAAGGTTCCCACGGGATATTCATAGGATAGTTTTCTTGGCAAAGGAAAACCCTTCCCATTAGTGCGACACTGCCTCAATAACAGATGCTCAGAGGCTTAAACGTGTTCTCTTTGCCACTATTCAACAGACTGAATCAAAAAAGGCCTAAAGTAAAAGACCAAAAATACAAGTTAAAACTTAGAGCTCCTGATTCTCCATTACCTTATTATCTTTCTCTGTCTCTGACTTGCTGCTGCTTCTCCCTTCAGACGTCCCTGGACCTGTTGGTCTTCCATTTGCTGGCGAGAATCTGACCACAGACTCCTGCAAACTGACCTGGTACTCCCCTGAGGATGATGGCGGCTCGACCATCACCAACTACATCATTGAGAAGAGGGAGTCGGACCGCATGGGCTGGACCTCAGTTTCCTACACAGTGACGAGGAACAACGCTGTGGTTCAAGGACTCATTGACGGCAAGGGCTACTTCTTTAGGATCGCCGCCGAGAACATCATTGGCATGGGACCATTCATCGAGACCGACAGGATGGTTCTGATCAAGGACCCCATCTGTGAGTCCAACATACACTAATGTTTGGTTATTTCGGTTATTATTTACTCTGAGAAACAAGAATTGTCTTTGAACCTGTGTCTCTCTCTCAGCTGTCCCAGAGCGTCCTGAGGATCTGATCATCACTGCAGTTACCAAGGACTCCATCTCTGTTGCCTGGAGACCCCCCAAGTATGACGGAGGCGCAGAGGTGACGGAGTACGTCCTTGAGTCCCGTATGGTTGGAAGAGACAACTTCACACGTGTAGGTGGCGAGAACAAGCTAATGGACAGGAAGTTTACACTGACTGGACTGAAGGATGGTTCTAGCCACGAGTTCAGAGTCTCCGCTGTCAACCAGGTTGGACAGGGAAAACCGTCTTTTGCCACTAAACCGGTGCAGTGCAAGGATGAGCTCGGTGGGTGATGAAAAAGAAGTTGTTGTGTTACTGACGGTATTAACTTTTATTAATTATTGATAGAAAAAAAAAGACATTTCAAATTTCATAATGTTTTTTTCCTGTCCCTCAGAACCACCCACTCTGGACCTGGACTTCAGAGACAAGATGATGGTGAAGGTGGGAGACAGCTGCATGCTGGCTGGACGCTACAGTGGCAAACCGGCCCCGGCCATCACCTGGAAGAAGAATGATGAAGAGCTGAAGGCAGACGAGGAGATCAGCCTCCACAGCACCGCCCGCCACCTCAGCCTCAACATCAGCAAGGCCAAGAGAGAGCACAGCGGCTGCTACTGCGTCAACGTGGAGAATGCTGCCGGAGCTCGCACAGGCATCTGCACCATCACTGTGGTCGGTAAGTCACTGCTGCACTATTTCCAGGTCCTTGTTTTACCCTAGAACAGACAAACTGTCACATGATGACTCCAGAATTTTAAACTGAAATGTTAAAACAGAGAAACAAACCCAGCCTGAGCAGTACGAATGCTTCCTCCTCAGATCGTCCTCAGCCTCCAGAGGGCCCTGTTGTCTTCAACGAGGTCTACAGGAACTACATGGTGATCTCCTGGAACCCTCCTCTGGATGACGGAGGCTGTGCCATCTCCAACTACATCATTGAGAAGAGAGACACTAACAGAGACCTGTGGATGCCTGTCACCTCGTCCTGCACCAGGACCACCTGCAAGGTGAAGAGGAGAACATCACCTGGAGGAAATGTTACAGTGAAACCGTCCATGACCTAAAAACTGAGATCTGTCTCTAAAACAGGATCTAGTCCACTAGATAGTAGTGCTCAGTCCTCAAAGCTGTTTCCAGCTCCTGTTCAACAGCAGGTCACAACTCAGTTTCTACAAGAACCAACAGTAACTCTCGTCCTACTTCTGCCTTTTCTTGCTTCAGGTGCCAAAGCTGATTGAGGGTCGTGAGTACATCATCAGGATCATGGCTCAGAACATCTACGGCATCAGTGATCCCCTCCTGTCAGCAGAGACCAAGGCCAGAGACATCTTCAGTAAGTCCCGACAGACTCACTGACAGAACACAAAGAAACCTTCAGAACCTGCAGTGTGAACGTGTCTGATCAACGTGAGTGTGTATGTTTCCATTACAGAGGTGCCTGATGCCCCTAAACAGCCCACAGTGAAGGAGGTTTACCACGACTCCGCCCTCATCAGCTGGGAGCCACCTGCTGATGGAGGAAAGCCGATCACAGGCTACATTGTGGAGAGGAAGGAGACCATGGCCAACAGGTACACAGCACATCGGAAACCTCCACATTTTGGAGGATGAAGGTTTCTATGCTTTCCAAGGTGTCATTTTATGACTCCTTATGAATCCTACAAAGGTTGAAGGTGTTTGTCAGGAATTGCCACATCTCTGCTTCCAGGTGGGTTCGCTGCAACACAGAGAGGATCCATCCAAAGGTGGAATACTGGGTGACGGAGCTGCTCAAAGGTTGTGAATATGAGTTCAGAGTCAGCGCTGAGAATGAGGTGGGAGCTGGAGACCCAAGCCCACCTTCCAAACCCGTCTTCGCCAAGGACCCCATAGGTACATTCCCCTCCTTTTAAAATACTGCATTTTATTGATGTCACTCTGTAAAGGGACTAAACGAATTCCTTTCTGACCTTCGCCTTAGTGAAACCTGGTCCACCTGTGAATCTCCGGGCCATCGACTTCACCAAGGAGTCAGTGACTTTGTCCTGGGAGCCGCCCACCGACACTGGCAGAGGAAAGATCTTTGGATACCTGCTGGAATTCCAGAAGGCTGGAGAGGAGGAGTGGCAGAAGGTGAGGTGGTTTCCAAATGACCATGAACTTTGCCCTTTTGAGTTCAATGATTCCATGACCTTTGCACTTTTGTCCTTGAGCACTTGTCCTTTTGCTGCTGTCAGGTAAACCAGACTCCAGACTCCTGCCAGGAGACCAAGTTTAAGGTAATCAACCTGGATGAAGGAGTTCTTTACCGCTTCAGGGTCATGGCTGTCAATGCTGCTGGAGAGTCTGATCCAGCTAATGTGAAGGAGCCAATCAGAGTACGGGACAGACTTGGTAAGTTGTTGATCGATTATTATCTGAGCACTTTGTATATCACAGTGGTAATTATCTCAGATTCATCTAATGAATCCATCTTCTTCACCCCCTCAGAGCCCCCAGAGCTGATTCTCGATGCCGGAATGACCCGAGAGGTAAAGGCCATGGCCGGCACTCACATCACTCTGATGGCTGCCATCAAAGGTATCCCGTTCCCCACAGTAACCTGGAAGAAGAATGACGCTGAAGTTCCCACCAGGGCCGACATTGAGACCAACCAGTCAGGCACCAAGCTGGAGATGAGGTTCTGTAACCGTGGCGACTGTGGTGACTACACCCTAACTGTGGAGAACCCAGCTGGATCCAAGACTGTCACCTGCACTGTGCTGGTCTTCGGTAAGAAGTGTAAAATAAATAGTGGCTTGATTCATGAATGTGATTTTGCTCTTTTAACTCTGAGCAGCTGAATGAGGACAATCAGTCTTCACTGTGATTGATATAACACATTCCTCTTATTTGTTCCTCAGACAAACCTGGTCCCATCCAGCACCTGCGGGTGTCTGACGTGAGGAGTGACTCCGCCTACTTGTCCTGGAAGGACCCAGAGGACAATGGCGGTACTCGCATCACAAACTTTGTGGTGGAGAAGAAAGACACAGCGTCCACTCAGTGGGTCCCCGTCTGCTCCACATCCAAGAAACGTAGCATGATGCTGAAGCACTTGATGGAGGGCACATCATACATGTTCAGAGTCGCTGCTGAGAACCAGTACGGCCGCAGTGAATATGTTGAGACGCCAAAGGCCATCAAGGCGATGAACCCACTCTGTGAGTAACAAACTAGTAACATTACACAGAGGATGAATGTATTACAATTTACGCTGTCAAACTCACCGGTTCAATCCTGTTTCAGTCCCTCCTGGTCCTCCCAAAGACCTGCACCATGTCGACGTAGACAAGACCGAGGTGTGGTTGGTCTGGAACTGGCCGGACCGCAATGGAGGAAGCGAAATCACAGGCTTCCTGGTGGAGTATCAGGAGGAGGGAGAGAAGGAGTGGGATGAGTGGAAGACCGTCAGCATACCTGAGAGTCATGTGACTGGTCTGGAGGAAGGAAAGACTTACCGCTTCAGAGTGAGGGCCGAGAATGCCATTGGCCTCAGCAGACCCGACACCACCGTGCCTATCCTCTGCCAGGAGAAACTGGGTGAGATACAAGATGATACCTAAACACATATTAGACTGGATGAAATTGATGTTATTTAGAAATACAACCTCATAGAGTAAATATTTCTCTAACTATTGTCTAATGTACCTTAAATTAGTCGTTGGCATCAGCTGATCCTCTGGATATTGGATGTTGCGCTTTGTTAATTGGCCTGTTATTGATTATTGCTGTTAGTGTCGTTGAAGATAATGAGTCTAGTAGCAAGGGTTGACCCCCTTTGTCTACCTTTCCACAGTGCCCCCAGTTGTCGAGGTGGACGTCAAGCTCACGGAAGGCATCATTGTGAAAGCTGGCACCACCATCAGGCTACCAGCTATCATGAGAGGAATCCCTGTTCCCACTGCCAAGTGGTCCATCGAAGGAGAGGAGATCGTCAGTGAGGGCAATGTCAAGATTGATACTGATAACTTCTCAACTGTGCTCACCATTAATGAGTGCACCAGGAACCACACCGGCACCTACCTGCTCACTGTGTCTAACCCAGCTGGAACCAAGACAGTGGCCTTGAACGTCACTGTCTTGGATGTTCCTGCTGCTCCCATTGGACCTGCCAACATCCTGGAGGTCACTCCTGACTCCATGATGATTGAATGGCGTCCTCCCAAGGATGATGGTGGCAGCCCCATCACCAACTACATTGTGGAGAAGAGAGAGTCCAACAAGGAGACCTGGGGAGGTGTGAGCTCTGGCAGCCTCGCCACCCAACTCAGGATCACACGCTTACAGAGGGGAGTGGAGTATGTGGTTCGCATTCGTGCTGAGAACAAGATGGGCATTGGAAAAGCTCTGGAAAGCAAACCCACTGTCGCTGAGCATACCTTCATGCCACCCAGCCCTCCTGGTAAGCCACAAACATCAGATCTCTCAGAGGATGCTGTCACAGTCGGCTGGACCATGCCCCTAAGTGATGGTGGCAGCCAGATCACCGGCTACATCATTGAGCGCAGACACAAGGGAGGAAAGTGGATCCGTGTCAATAAGACTCCCTGCAAGGACCTGAGATACAGAGTCTTGGGTCTATTTGAGGGCAGTGAATACGAGTTCAGAGTGTTTGCTGAGAACATCGCCGGTTATAGTGGCCCCTCTCCCATTTCTGACCCTTGCAAGCCCTGCAGGCCTATTGGTGTCCCCAGTCCCCCTGTCAACCCCAGAGTTAAGGATTACAGCAAGACCACTGCTGATCTGGTGTGGATGAAACCCACCAAAGATGGAGGCAGCCCTATCCTTGGCTACACTGTGGAAATGAAGAAAGCAGATACTGACGAATGGAAAAAAGTGAACTTGGACGACTTCATCAAGCAGTGTGCCTACAGGGTAAAGGGTCTGGAGGAGGGTGTGACCTACAGATTCAGAGTCCATGCCTCAAACATGATTGGAGATGGAGAGCCTAGAGAAGTCCCAGAGTCCATCACTACTCAGGATATCCTCATCCCTCCAGAGATTGAGATGGAGGCCACTTGCCGTGAGCGTGTTACTGTGCGTGCCGGACACAACATCAACATCATTGGTTACATCAAGGCCCGCCCTGACCCCGAGGTGCTCTGGTCAAAGGAGGAAACAGTTCTGGAGAACAACAAACGTGTCACCATCGTTCAGAACTTGCCTGTGGCCCACCTGAAGATCAAGGAGGCCACTAGAGCCGACCATGGCAGATATACCCTCAAGGCTTCAAACGAGGGTGGCGAGGCCTCCTGCACCATCACAGTCAATGTGTTGGACAGACCCAGCCACTGTCAGAACTTACAGATTACCTATGCAACTAAGGACTCGTGCATGATCAACTGGGAGGCCCCTCAGGACAATGGTGGATCTGAGATCACCAACTACATTGTGGAGTGCCGTGAGCCCAGCATTAGCATGTGGTCTATGATCTCCTCCACTTGCACCAATCGCAAGATAAAGGCAAAGTTGATGGAAGGCCATGAGTACCTGTTCCGTGTGTGTGCTGAGAACAAGATAGGACCTGGACCCTCTGTGGAGACCAGGACCCCTCTTCTGGCGATTGACCCCATTGAAAAGCCTGGTGAGCCTGAGAACTTCAGAGCCACTGACATCGGTAAGAACCACGTCTATCTGAGATGGAGGAAGCCTGACTATGATGGTGGCAGCCCCAATCTCTCCTACAACTTGGAGTGCAAAGCCAAAGATGCTGAGGAGTGGGAGAAACTCAACACTGGCACTCTCACCGACACGTTCTTCCTGGCTGACAAGTGTGTGGAGAATCAGACGTACACCTTCAGGTAGGTTACTGCATTCATGCCATGTTTTTTTTTTTTTTTTTAAATACGGTGTCCTGTTTTGAGCAGCACCCAAAAGTAATTATGTTTATAATTTCTTCTCCAGGGTGCAGACTGTCAATGAAGGGGGTGAAAGTGCTTGGGTGAAATTGGATGTTCTAGTGAAGGAGGAGCTCCAGAAGCCTGTGATTGACCTGAAGCTCGCTGGAACTCTGACAGTGAAGGCTGGAGAGTCCGTCAGGATTGAGGCCGCCCTGAGAGGAAAACCCCAGCCTGAGGTTAAATGGATAAAGGACAAGGCTGTTGGAGACAACCCCAGAATCAGCTATGAGACTGGCCCAGATTACTCCAAGTTCCTCATGACAAAGTCACGACGCACTGACACCGGAAAGTATATCATCACTGCCACCAACCCAGCTGGCACCTTCACAGCATACGCCAATGTTAATGTCCTGGATGTCCCTGGGCCAGTAAGGAACCTAAGGATTACTGGCATCGGAGCTGACAAATGCAGAGTGGTGTGGGACGGCCCAGAGGACGATGGAGGTTGTGAGGTGGACAGCTACATCCTGGAGAAATGTGAAACCAGGAGGATGGTCTGGTCAACATACTCAGCCTCTGTGGTCACTCCGTATTGCAACGTCACTCGTCTTGTGGAGAGCAACGAGTACATCTTCAGAGTGAGGGCTGAAAACAAGATGGGAACTGGCCCCCCCATGGAGAGCAAGCCTGTCACTGTCAAAACTCAGTTCAACAAACCTGGACCCCCTGATGCCCCAGAGGTCACAAAGGTAAGTAAGACTTCCTATTTTATATATTTCCCACCCTTGTACTTTATTACCTCATTGTAAATACAGGTTTCTTTGACTCATACTGTTAATACTTGTGATGCAGGTGAGTAAAGACGAGATGACAGTGGTCTGGGCTCCTCCTGAGAATGATGGAGGAAAGTCCATCACTGGCTACATCCTGGAGAGGAAAGAGAAGAGGGCAGTGCGCTGGGTGCCATGCACCAAGAGCCCCATCTCTGAGAGACGTATGAAAGTCACCAACCTGATTCCCAACCACGAGTACCAGTTCAGGGTGAAGGCTGAGAACGAGGTTGGTCTGGGAGAGCCCAGCAAACCCTGCAGGCCAGTTGCAGCCAAAGATCCCATTGGTGAGTTTATGGTTTTCATTATCTTCAGATTTAAACCCGAGGACAGGAAGGGATGGACATGATACATGATACATTTCTCTGCTTTATTCTATTGTCTCTACCTGCAGAGCCCCCTGGCCCCCCTGCAGGCCTGAAAGTGGCTGACAGCACCAAGACTTCTATCACACTGTCCTGGTCTAAACCCGTGTATGATGGCGGTGCCCCCATAATTGGCTACAGCTTGGACATGAGGCTCAAAAGTGAGGCAGACCCTGAGAAGCCCTCAGAGGGCTGGAAGAGAATTGATACTCATGGCCCACTGGTACTCACAGAGTTCACCATTGGCCAGCTGGATGAGAAGCAGGAGTACGAGTTCAAGGTGTCTGCCCAAAACCAGGTGGGCTGGGGACGCCACGCTTATTTGAAGGAGGCTGTTTCCCCGAAGGAGATCGTGGGTAAGAACTGAACCAAAAGCAACTGGATTTTATTGTATTAAATAACAACATAATGATCTCAACACCAATGTGCTCTCATTACCACAGAGGCTCCAGAGATCGAGCTGGACGCCAGCCTGAGAAAAGGCCTGGCCGTCAGGGCTGGCTGTCCAATCAGGCTTTTTGCTGTGATCAGAGGAAGACCCGCCCCCAAGGTTACCTGGAAGCGTCTGGGTGTGGACAATGTGGTCCGCCGAGGCCATGTTGACCAGGTTGACACCATGTCCTTCCTGGTCATCCCTGAAAGCACCAGGGAGGATTCTGGGAAATACTCGCTGACTCTGTCTAACTCAGCTGGAGAGAAGGCTATATTTGTCCGTGTCAAAGTGCTTGGTGAGAAACAGAAAAACTTTTTTCCGTCTTTTGGTCTTCTAGTTATCAAACCAAGCAATCAAAGTGATTCATAACTCTGTCTGCAGACACTCCTGGTCCTGTTGGCGGTCTAGAGGCAACTGACATCACCAAGACGACAGCTCAACTGTCCTGGCTGCCACCTGAGAACGACGGTGGCAGCCCCATCCTCAACTACATTGTGGAGAAACGGGAAGTGGACAGGAAGACATGGACCAAGTGCACAGAGGACCTGAAGAAGACCAGCTTCAAGGTGACCAACATGACACCTGGCATTGAGTACTACTTCAGAGTCATGGCCTGCAACAAGTACGGCATCGGTGTTCCTCAAGACTCACCCAAGTCCTACCTGGCTGTGGATCCTATCAGTGAGTATCATGCAGACGGTGTTATTGTGTAGTACATAGTTGATGGGCTACTTTTTCTTTGCCCTTGTATTTACAACTTCATAACACCTGCTGTGTGTTACATCTAGGTGAGCCTGACCCTCCAAAGAAGATGGACGTATTGGAGATTACCAAGAACAGCGCCACACTTGGTTGGTTAAAGCCACTCAGAGATGGAGGAGCAAAGATCAATGGTTATGTGGTTGACTACCAGGAGGAGGGTGCGCCTGAAGACAAGTGGACACCTTACTCTGTGGTCAAAGACCTGACTATTGTGGTAGTTGGTCTCAAGGAAGGAAAAAAGTACAAGTTCAGAGTGGCAGCCAGGAATTCTGTTGGAGTCAGTCTGGCCCGAGAGGCAGAGGGAGTGTTTGAGATCAAGGAGCAGCTCAGTGAGTAAACACATCTCAAGTCTACACTGACCATAGTTTAGATAAATGAATGTGTGGGTTCTATCTTATTAAACATGTTTTGGTGTTTTTTTTCCTCCAGTGGCTCCTAAGATCATCATGCCCGATATTGTGACAGTCAGAGCTGGATCCAAGATGGTGATTGAGGCCATTGTGGCAGGTAAACCCGCTCCCTTCTGCAAGTGGAAGCAGGGCAATGAGGACGTGCTGACCTCTGACCGGCTGTCTGTTGTGAAGACGCTGACAACCTGCACACTAATTATCAAGAATGTGACAAGAAAGGACAGCGGTTACTACAGCCTGTCGGCCGAGAACAGCACTGCCAAGATCAACCAGATCCTCAGAGTTATTGTCATGGGTGAGTTTGAACAACAGACTAATGAATCTGCTGCTTCTACAGTGAAAAGATTCAGATTATACTTAAATTGTAAATGATAATTAACAGATGATCATCTGTGTTTCTGCAGACATCCCTGGACCCCCTGAAGCTCCTCTAGAGATCACTGAGCTCGACATCGACGCCTGCACACTGCTGTGGAATTCCCCTCAGGAAGATGGCGGCAGCAACATCACAAACTACATTGTGGAGAAGTGTGATGTCAGCCAAGGGGACTGGGTCACCGTGTCCACATCCTGCACTAAAACCAGCTTCAGAATGACCAAACTGACACCTGGCAAAGAGTATGGCTTCCGAGTCCGCGCTGAGAACAGGTTTGGCGTCTCTGAGCCCATCTATTCTGAGAAGATGATTGCCAGATATCCATTTGGTGAGTCTCAACCAAACCTTCACTTTGATGGCTTTATCATTGATAACCCTAACTAACTGTTGTTGCTCTTCATAGATCCTCCCAGCGAGCCCAGAAACCTGCAGATTAATAAGATCAACAAGGACTTTGTCATCCTGTCATGGGAGCGTCCCAGTAGCGATGGCGGCAGCCCCATCACTGGATATTACATTGAAAAGAAGGAGAGGAACAGCCTTCTGTGGATGAGGGCCAATGAATCCATGGTCAAAGCCACCCAGTACACCTGCACCAACCTGATCGAGGGTCTGGAGTACACGTTCAGGGTGTCTGCATACAACATGGCTGGACAGGGCAAACCTTGCAAACAGACAGACTTCATCACTGCCAGAACGGCTATCGGTATGAAAATGTTGCTCAGCTCATCACTTCATAATCTTCTTAAGATTTCATGTTTGTTGAGAAACAAAATAACAAATTCTACTTCCAGGTGACTATTATGACAAAACAATTTCATTTAAGTCATGGATGTTGTATTTGGTCCACTTAAGGCCATATTACTGCACGAGACCAAACAGGTTCACATCTCTCTCCCTCTCAGTTCTTGTTCAGACACTGAGTCTACAAACCTTTGTTTCTTTCCATGCAGACCCACCAGGTAAACCTGAACCCATGGATGTGACCAAGAACTCTGTGTCATTGGTCTGGAGCCGTCCCAAGCATGATGGTGGCAGCAAGCTGATTGGCTACTATGTGGAGTACGCAAAGCTTCCAGAGGAGAAGTGGACTCGCTGTAACGCCAACTGTATGAACATCCAGACTGAGAGCTACGTGGTGACCGGCCTTGAGGAAGGCCAGCAGTACCAGTTTAGAGTCATCGCAAAGACGGCCATCAACATCAGCCTGCCGTCAGAGCTGTCCGACCCTATCCCCGTCATCGCAGAGAATGGTATGACTCCACACAGCACGATAAAACTATGACTGGAGAATAAAGTTATTGACAATTAACAATATTTATTCTCTTTCCTTCTCCTGAACAGTTCCTCCTCGTGTGGAACTGGGTGTCAACATGAAGAACCTGATCATGGTGAAAGCCGGAGAGAACGTCTTCCTAGACGCTGAGGTTTTCGGAAAGCCACTGCCCAAGGTGAGCTGGAAGAGAGACGGAGCTCCTCTCATCCTCACTGAAGGAATGAAGATGAGCCAAAAGAAACATCTCCACCTGCTGGAGCTCTACTCTGTCACCAGGAAGGAGTCTGGAGACTACACCATCACTGCCGAGAACATCAATGGCACCAAGTACGCCACCATCAAGGTCAAGGTCCTTGGTAAGTTACAGGTTCTGTCTTTTTACTGAAGTAACTTATGTGTTAAGATAAAGAAGCTAACCCCCTTTTGTTTACCCTGTAGACAAACCAGGCCCCCCAGCCTCTGTGAAAATTACCAAAGTGTTTGCTGACCGTGTTAAGCTGCGATGGGAGCCACCACTTGCAGATGGTGGCTCTGAGATCACAAACTACATCATCGAGAAGCGTGAAACCAGCAGGGCCAACTGGGCACTGGTCACCTCAAACATCCATGGACACATCACCGACTGTTCAGTGGAGAAGCTCATTGAAGGACATGAGTACCAGTTCAGAGTCAGTGCTGAGAACCAGTACGGTGTGGGAGACCCCATCATGACTGATGCCGTCATGGTCAAAAATCCGTACGGTAAGTTCACACCACTACAGCTGAAACAGAGTTCCTTCAATAGCTAATAATAACAACAATAAACATCATTATTCAGGATCTCATCAACCTTATATTAAAATATAAATGATTCTGTGTTCAATCCTTTCTGACCCTTAATGTTAATCAATATATGATTGACGAAGCAGCACATTTCAACTGTTAATGAAGATGAACTCAAAAACTGATTAGATTTTTGGAATGACCTTCTCCCTCAGATGTTCCCGGTCCATGCGAGCCACCAGTCATCACCAACATCACCAAAGACTCCATGACAGTCAGCTGGAAGGCTCCAGCTAATGACGGCAAAGCTCCTATCCTGGGCTACATGGTGGAGAAACGTGAGGCCACTGAACTGACCTGGGCCAAAGTCAACCGCCGGCCAGTCATTGACAGGACCATCAAGGCCGCTCAGCTGACCGAGGGCTCTGAGTACGAGTTCAGAGTCATCGCCATAAACAAGGCCGGTCTGGGCAAACCCAGTGACGCATCCAACGCTGCACTGGCTGTCGATCCCGTCTGTGAGTATCTACTTTAAGAAACACTGAAGGTGGAACAGGCTTGATGTTCACAATTATTCTTAAATGATCTAATTATCTATGGATTATCTTTCTTTACCTATAAAATCATAACAAATGTGTAATTTTAATTCTCCAGATCCTCCTGGCCCACCTGCCTTCCCCAAGGTGGTGGACTCCACCAAGAGCTCCATCAGCCTTAGTTGGACCAAGCCTGCATACGATGGTGGCTGTGAGATCATTGGCTACCTGGTGGAGTGCAAGAGAGTAGATGCCGAGGACTGGACTAAGTGCAACGTCCCGAAAAAGCTCCAGGCCACCAAATTCCTGGTGACGGGACTAATGGACAATACTGAGTACCAGTTCAGAGTCATTGCTGTCAACAAGATCGGCTACAGCGAGCCCAGCGAGGTCCCTGGAAACCATATGCCTAAGGACATCCTTAGTATGTTACTACGCTTTGTTTAAA
Organism: Rachycentron canadum; assembly: GCA_038496675.1. NCBI lineage: Eukaryota > Metazoa > Chordata > Actinopteri > Carangiformes > Rachycentridae > Rachycentron > Rachycentron canadum. The sequence continues at coordinate 622,001 of CM076658.1, forward strand.
AAATTTTTTAGCATGAAGTCCCTTACATGACTGAATCATTTTCAATTCAGCTGCAGGACTCAAGTGAAAATGAGACACAGAAACCAGATAATATCAGACTGAATAAATACTGTAGAACTATGTTTTAAGTGATTTACTGTGTCTCCTCCAGTTGCTCCTGAAGCTGAGCTGGATGCTGATCTGAGAAAGGCTTTGGTTCTTCGAGCTGGCGTCACCATGAGGCTTTATGTCCCGCTAAGAGGACGCCCAGCACCAAAGGTGACGTGGACAAAGGTGAATGCCAACCTGAAGGAGAGGCAGGGCCTGCTGATCAAGACATCAGACTGGGACACCTTCCTGACGATCGAGGGCGTTAACAGATATGATGCCGGAAAATATGTCCTGACTCTGGAGAACAGCAGCGGCTCCAAGAGCTACACCATTGTGGTCAAGGTCCTCGGTAAGATTTATTACAGATGGGAAGAAAACAAGTCAAGTTATATTTGGTTGATACAATTTCCTCTCTAGAAAAAGGAAAATATTATTTCACTCCCATCTTGTGCATCTATGACCTCATTTCAACATTTCAACAGTTTATTCAACAAAAGCTCTGAGCCAGAGATACTGCTTCTCCTCTTCCTCAGATTCTCCTGGACCACCCGTGAACCTGATTGTAAAGGAAACCTCAAGGAGCCACGCCTGCATCACCTGGGATGCCCCACTGATCGACGGCGGCAGCCCAGTCAAGAGCTACGTTGTAGAGAAACGTCTGGCAGAGAGAAAGGCATGGACCTGCGTGTCGGCAGAGTGCCCCAAGACCTCATTCAGGATCACGAACTTGGAGGGTGGACAGGCCTACTGTTTCAGAGTGTTGGCTGAAAACGCTTATGGAATCGGAGAGGGCTGCGAGACAGCCGGCAGTGTCCGGGCCTCAGGTAGCTACAGGCCTTGTTTTCACAGTGCAATATACAGTACAGAAGGAGAGTATAGAGACAAAGGAATTTCAGTCCTGCAGTCACATCCACAGTAAACACATCTTATTTGATCCAACCTAACACAACTCTTCTCCCTTTTCAGAGCAACCTGGTCCAGTGTCAGACTTCAAAGCTCAGAAGACCACAAAGGACTCGATCACTCTGGGTTGGAAGAAGCCCATCAGTGATGGTGGAAGTCACATTACTGCTTACATCCTAGAGCAGAGCGAAGGTGAGGAGAAGTGGAAGCAGATCATGAGGGGCAAGAACACCTCACACACCATTGGCGAGCTGACTGAGGGCAAGGAGTACATGTTCAGAGTCAAGGCTCTCAATGAGTCTGGGGAAGGACCACCCACTGAGCTAGCTGTTGTTGCCAAGGACCAGTTTGGTAAGAAATCAGCCTGACAGCTAGATGTTCTCAGTTGTAAGTGGTTGTTTTTCTAGAATATAAACTATTATCTGATAATGAAATTCCTTTGGTTTTCAGTGCTACCTGACTGTAACTTAAGCAGTCTACAAGACGGCTGCTATGTGGTGAAGGAGGGCAGCACCACACGTATCAACATCCCCATCATCGGAGCACCCTACCCTACGGCAACCTGGAAGAAGGGCGATGTAGCACTTGGAGACACTGGCCGGATGTGTGTGGAGGCGTCTCAGGGCATCACCACCCTGCTGATCAGAGACTGCCAGAGAGGAGATGCTGACACCTACACCATCAATGTCAAGAACAGTGCCGGCTCCAAGGACTGCAAGTTCCAGCTGAAGGTGGTTGGCAAGCCTGGCATCTGCACTGGACCAATTAAGTTTGACGAGATCACTGCTGACAGCCTCACCCTGGAGTGGGGACCACCCAAGGACGATGGTGGTGCAGAGGTGTCTAACTACATTGTAGAGAAGAGGAGGACAACAGACAATAAATGGGCCACAGTGGCTTCAGCCATCCAGAAGACCACCATGAGGGTGATCAGACTCCACGATGGAGTGGAGTATATCTTTAGAGTGTTCGCTGAGAACAAGTATGGAGTTGGAGAGCATCTGAGGTCTGATGCTGTCATTGCCCAGCATCCATTCAGTGAGTAACTAACTAACTAACAGTGGAAGTGTGATCAGGCATTTGTGGTTGTGTTAGGATGTTTACAACTTCTTCCTACCTTTTTTCCTAATTCCTTTACCTAACTCCTTCCAGATGTGCCTGAGGCGCCTGCTCCTCCAGAAATCATGAGCATCCGCCATGAGTCAGCCATCTTGACTTGGGCTGATCCAAAGGACACTGGTGGCTCCCCAATTACCGGTAAAAGACTGTGATGGATATCAGTTTGTAATTAAGTATGAGCAAATATGAAACAGCTGTCATCATGACTAACTGACCTTGTGTTACCCTCAGGATATCATGTGGAGTTTAAGGAGAGGAACAGTCTGATGTGGAAACGAGCCAGTAAGACTCCTCTGAGGGTGAAGGAATGCAGAGTCACTGGCCTGATAGAGGGATTAGAGTACGAGTTTAGGGTGATGGCCATGAACGTGGCCGGCATAGGAAAGGCAAGCAAGGTCACTGAAGCTGTGGTCGCCCTGGATCCTATTGGTGAGTTCCCTGTTTATATCCTGTTTATACTAAATACATGAATGGAAAAACTTGCTGTTTTTAAAACAATATCTTGTATTTCCTATATGTTTTAACATGTCTGTGTTGTGTTTTGTTAGATCCTCCTGGAAAGCCTGACGTGATTAACATCACCAGGAGCACGGTTACTCTGATTTGGACTGCTCCCAAATATGACGGCGGGTACAAGCTAACTGGCTACATGGTGGAGAAGTTGGAGGCTAGTGGCAAGACCTGGATGAAGGCCAATCATGTCAACATCCAGGGCTGTGCCTTCACTGTGACTGATCTGACCGAGGGATCTCAGTATCAGTTCAGGATCAGGGCCAAGAATGCAGCTGGGGCTATTAGCATTCCCTCAGAGTCTACTGACCTTCTGACCTGCAAGGATGAATACGGTAAGCTAAACCGTAATTAGGGCAGTGTGGGTGACTGCTAGTCATGAAAATATCAGATCTTAAAATTCATATCATCATGATATTTTATTTATGTCTGTAGATAATTATTACATTTTCTTCCATCCTCTCTGCAGAGCCCCCAACCATCACTATTGACCCAGAGATGAAGGATGGTGTATCAGTTAGGGCAGGGGATACCATTGTGGTCTCAGCTTCCAAGATTATGGGCAAACCTCCACCCATTGCAGTCTGGTCTAAGGGAGGCCGTGAGTTCAAGAACTCTGACATCATCACAATCACCAGCACTCCCACATCCTCTACTCTGTCCATCAAATACGCAAGCCGGAAGAACACAGGCGAATACACTATAACTGCCAGCAATCCTTTCGGCATTAAGGAAGAACATGTGAAGGTGAAGGTCTTGGATGTGCCTGGACCGCCAGGCCCCATTGAAGCCAGTAACATTTCAGCAGAGAAGTGCACCCTGACCTGGCTTCCACCAGAGGAGGATGGAGGCTGCTCTATCAAGTCCTACATCCTGGAGAAAAGAGAGACCAGCCGCCTGCAGTGGACCAAGCTAGCTGAGAATATCATGGACTGCAGATATATAGCCAGCAAACTGATCAAGGGCAATGAGTACATTTTTAGAGTTTCTGCTGTGAACCAGTATGGCACTGGAGACTCAAGCCAGTCTGGTCCAGTCAAAATGGTTGACAGTTACCGTAAGTTTGTTTGATAATAATTTGTATAATATTTAAAACTTTAATCAGATAAAAACAATAATATTGCAAATATCCAGATAACCATAGGACAATGACGATTGTTCAATAGCTCAATGTAAAACTGACCAAAATGTTCTTGCATATTTTGTTTTTCCAGGCCCACCAGGCCCACCTTCAACCCCAGAGATTGATAATGTCAGTAGAAATGCTGTCACCATTTCATGGAAGAGACCAGCACAGGATGGTGGAAGTGACATCAGAGGATACTGTGTAGAGAGGAAAGAGAGGAGAGGAATGAGATGGGTGAGAGCCTGTAAGAGGACGATCCCTGACCTGCGCTTCAAGGTGCAAGGCCTGAGTGAGGGAGTAGAGTATGAGTTTAGAGTCACTGCTGAGAACAAGGCTGGATTTGGGGAGCCAAGTGAGCCATCGCGCCCTGTGATGACGAAAGACATCGTGTGTAAGTAATAGGGGACTTCTCACTGAAATTGAATTTCATTTTCGAACAGAAATGATGAATACTGTATCTAGAAAAGTAAAATCAATGCAAGTACCTTTGTAAAAATGCCCTCAATAACTTTATAAAATTATTTCTTTTTACTTTATTAGATCCACCTGGTCCTCCATCCAATCCCAGAATTACAGACACCACAAAAACCACAGCCACCTTTGCCTGGGGCCGCCCACACTATGATGGTGGTCTGGAAGTAGATGGGTATATTGTTGAGTACAAAAAGGAGGGACATGATGACTGGGAGACAGAGACGCAGTTCCCATTAAAGTCTACTGAATATGTCATTGGTAAACTTCAGAAAGGTGGAAAATACCACTTCAGAGTCAGTGCTGTTAACTCTGAGGGAGTTGGTGAGCCTGCAGAGGTTGAGAAAGTGACTGAACTGGTGGACCAGGAGGCACTGCCAGACTTTGAGCTGGATGCTGAACTGAGGAAAACCCTGGTGGTCAGGTGCCGTGCTTCAATTCGTATGTTTGTTCCCATCAGGGGTCGTCCTGTTCCTGAAGTAACATGGAGCAAAGATGATACCAACCTGAAAATACGTGCACACATTGACACCACAGAGTCCTACACTCTACTGGTTATTCCTGACTGCACCCGATATGATGCTGGAAAGTACCACCTCTGTCTGGAAAATGTTGCTGGAAAGAAGACAGGCTTTGTTAATGTGAAAGTTCTGGACACACCAGGACCACCAGTCAACCTTAAACCTAGAGAGATCACCAAGAACAGTGTCACCCTCCAGTGGGAAATTCCCATAATCGATGGTGGTTCTAAGATTCGTAACTACATTATTGAAAAGAGAGAGGCTACCAAAAAGGCCTACACAGTGCTTAGCACCACATGGCAGAAGTGCTCCTTCAAAATTTCAGATCTTGATGAGGGATCTTACTACTACTTCCGTATCTCTGCTGAGAATGACCTAGGTGTAGGTGAGCCTGCTGAAACCCCAGAGCCAATCAGGGTGTCCCAAGCTCCTTCTGCACCAGAGAACTTGTATGTCACAGATGTTACCGCTGACAGTGCCAGCCTTGCATGGGCCAAGCCCCTGCACGATGGCGGCAGCTTGATCACTGGATATGTCATTGAAGCCCAGAAGAAGGACACTGATCAGTGGGTCCATGTGACCACAATCAAAGCTCTGGACTACACTGTCACAGATCTGACAGAGGGAGCAGAATATACCTTCCGTATAATGGCTGTCAATGCATCAGGTAGGAGCGACCCACGTGAGAGCAGACCTGCTGTTATCAAAGAGCAAACTTCTGCTCCCTCATTTGATCTGCGTGGTGTCTACCAGAAAACGGTCATCGCTAAGGCAGGAGATCGTGTCAAGGTAGAGATTCCAGTTCTTGGCAAACCCAGGCCTACGGTTTCCTGGAAGAAGGGAGACACAGTGCTCAAGGAGACACAAAGAATCAATACTGAAACCACTTCAACATCAACTATCCTCAACATCGGTGAGATCAAGAGAACTGATGGAGGCCAGTATTCCATGACTGGAAAGAACATGCTGGGTACTGTGACTGAGACAATCACAGTCCTAGTCCATGACATTCCAGGTCCTCCCACTGGTCCCATTAAGATGGATGAGGTTTCATGTGATTATGTTCTTATGTCCTGGGAGGCACCAGAGAATGATGGAGGTGTTCCTATCAATAACTATATTGTTGAGATGCGGGAGACCACCGGCACTTCATGGGTTGAGTTGGCAGCTACAGTGATCCGTACCACATTCAAGGCAGCTCGACTCACCACTGGAACTGGATATCAGTTCCGTGTCAAAGCCCAAAATAGATATGGCATTGGACCATGCATTGTCTCTGATCCAGTAGTGGCTGCCTATCCTTTTGATGTGCCTGGCCAACCAGGCACTCCTGTAGTCACATCATTCAACAAGGATGCAATGACTTTGAGTTGGAATGAACCATCCTCTGATGGAGGCAGTGCTATCCTGGGTTATCATGTGGACAGAAAAGAGAAAAACAGCATTCTGTGGCAGAGAATCAGCAAAGCTCTTGTTGTTGGAAATATCTTCAAATCAACAGGCCTTGTTGATGGAATCGCATATGAACACCGTGTTACTGCTGAAAACATGGCTGGTCTTAGCAAACCAAGCAAACCCTCTGAACCTATGTATGCTTTGGACCCTGTTGACCCACCAGGCAGGCCTGTGGCACTGAATATCACCAGACATGAGGTCACAGTGTCATGGACCATACCGGAGGGAGATGGTGGATTCTCCATCACTGGATACACAGTGGAGAGGAGAGAGATGCCCAATGGACGCTGGCTGAAAGCCAACTTCAACAACATCCTAGAAACGATCTACACAGTCAGTGGTCTGACTGAAGATTCAACTTATGAATTCCGTGTATTTGCTAGAAACTCAGCTGGTGCTGTCAGTGCTCCATCCCAGCCATCAGAGGCAATCACATGCCGAGATGATGTTGAAGAGCCCAGACTTGATGTTGATGCATCATATAGCAGCAATGTTGTTATTATGGCCGGAGAGGTATTCAAGCTGGAAGCCAATGTGACTGGCAGACCCATCCCATCTCTGGTATGGACCAAAGAAGGAAAAGAGCTTGAGGATACAGCCAAGCTAGAGATAAAGACATCTGACTTCCATACAACTCTAATAAACAAAGATTCTCTCAGGAGAGATGGTGGTGCCTTTACTCTGACTGCCAGCAATCCAGGTGGTTTTGCCAAATTCACATTCAATGTCAAGGTGCTTGACAGACCTGGACCACCCGACTCCCTTACTGTAACTGATGTCACTGCTGAGAAATGTGTCCTTAACTGGCTGCATCCAACACATGATGGTGGTGCCAAGATAGAGTACTTTATCATTCAGAGGCGTGAGACCAGTAGGTTGGCATGGACAAATGTGGCCACAGACCTTCAAGCAAATAGATTCAAGGTCACCAAACTACTAAAGGGCAATGAATACATTTTCAGAGTCATGGCTGTTAACAAGTATGGTGTAGGTGAACCCCTGGAATCAGAACCTGTCATCTGTGCCAACCCATATGTCCCCAGTGATCCACCACAGCAGCCTGAAGTCACCACAATTACCAAGGACTCCATGGTTGTCTGCTGGGAGCGCCCTGAACATGATGGAGGCAGCAGAATAAACACCTACATAATTGAGAGAAGGGATAAGACTGGCCTGCGTTGGGTGAAGTGCAACAAGAGGACTGTAACTGACCTGCGATTCAAGGTCTCTGGCCTCACACCAGGACATGAGTATGAATTTAGAGTTCTTGCTGAGAACAATGCTGGTCTAAGCCAACCTAGTCCTTCCAGTCCATTCTACAAAGCGATAGACACCATCTTCCAGCCTGGACCCCCAGGGAACCCCAGAGTACTGGACACAACCAAGTCTTCTATCACCCTTGCCTGGAACAAGCCTGTGTACGATGGTGGTTCTGAAATTACTGGTTACATTGTGGAAACCTGCCTACCTGAGGAGGATGAGTGGACAATTCACACTCCCAAGAAGGGATGGACAGCCACTTCCTTCACCATCACCAACTTGAAGGAAAACCAAGAGTATAAAATCAACATCTGTGCCACGAATTGTGAAGGAGTAGGAGAGCCTGCTGCTGTTCCTGGTACCCCTAAGGCTGAAGACAGACTGCTTCCCCCAGAAATTGAGCTTGGAGCAGATCTGCGTAAGGTGGTGTGCATCAGAGCCTGCAGCACACTTAGACTCTTTGTTCCTATAAAGGGCAGACCAGCACCTGAGGTAAAATGGTCAAGAGAACAAGGACAATCCCTTGACAAAGCTAACATTGAAATCACCCCATCATTTACCACTCTTCAAGTCGACAATGTTGACAGGTTTGATGGAGGCAAATACATGGTGACTGTTGAGAATGCCTCAGGAAGCAAGACAGCTTTTGTTAATGTCAGGGTACTAGATACTCCTGGAGCACCTCAGAATCTGATCATCAAAGAGGTCACAAGAGATTCAGTATCCCTTGTTTGGGATGCACCTCTCATTGATGGTGGCTCCAGAGTCCGCAACTACTTAGTAGAGAAGCGTGAGTCAACCAGAAAGGCATATTCAACTGTCTGTGCAAGCTGCCATAAGTCAAGCTGGAAAATCGGAGATCTGGAGGAAGGAAAGATGTACTTCTTTAGAATCCTGGCAGAGAATGAATATGGTATTGGGCTCCCAGTAGAAACTGTCGAACCAATTAAAGTGTCAGAGAGACCTTTACCTCCAGGTAAAGTGTCCCTCCGGGAAGTTACTGGCACCAGTGTCACACTAACCTGGGAAAAACCTGACCATGATGGTGGCAGTAGAATCACAGGCTATATTGTTGAGATGCAAGGTAAAGGCAGTGAGAAATGGACCCAGGTCATGGTTGTAAAAACCAATGAAGCTGTTGTAACTGGCCTTACACAAGGAGAGGAGTACATGTTCCGTATTTCAGCCACCAATGAAAAGGGAGTTAGTGATCCACGTCCTCTCAGTATGCCTGTGGTGGCAAAAGACCTTGTCATCTCACCAACCTTCAAACTGCTTTTCAGCACATTCAGTGTGCTAGCAGGAGATGATCTGAAGATAGATGTACCATATGCTGCCTGTCCCAAGGCCACAGTAACTTGGCTTAAAGATGGTGTTGTTCTCAAGGAGACAACAAGAGTTAATGCTGAAGCCACAGACAAAAACCTTCTCCTGGTCATCAAGGAGGCTTGCAGAGATGACGTGGGCACATACACTATCAAACTGACCAACAAAGTTGGAGAGGCATCCACAGACATCAGTGTTGTTGTTCTGGACAAGCCTGGTCCTCCAACAGGTCCAATTAAGTTAGATGAAGTCACTGCTGACAGTGTGGTCCTGTCCTGGAATCCTCCAGAGTATGATGGTGGTTGCGCTATCAACAATTACATCGTTGAGAAGAGAGACACATCTACCACTAACTGGCAGATTGTGTCAGCTACAGTTGCCAGAACCACTATTAAGGCAGCCCGTCTGAAGACTGGATCCGAGTACCAGTTTAGGATTGCTGCAGAGAATCGATATGGCAAGTCCTCAGCCCTGCTTTCTGATAGCATTATTGCCCAATATCCATTTGAGGTCCCCAGTCACCCACGTTCTGTCGTGGTCCAGTCAGCCACTAAGGAAAGCATGGTGGTTGTATGGGAAAACCCGAGTAATGATGGCGGAAGCAAAATTCTGGGCTATCACTTAGAGCTCAAAGAGAGAAACAGCATACTGTGGGTGAAACAGAACAAGCAACTCATCCCAGAGACCAGGTTCAAGGTCGTTGGTCTTGAGGAGGGCATTGAATATGAGTACAGAGTCTATGCTGAGAACATTGTCGGCCTCAGCAAAGCCAGCAAAGTGAGTGAAATGCAAGTGGCTAGAGATCCTTGTGACAGACCAGGAAAACCAGAGGCTGTTATTGTGACAAGAAACCAAGTGACACTCAGATGGACCAAACCTGAGTATGATGCTGGCATCAAGATCACAGGTTATGTGGTTGAGAAGAAGGAGGCATCAGGCCGCTGGATGAAGGCTAGTTTTACCAACATCATTGAGACTGAATTTGTTGTTACAGGACTTACTGAAGATCAGATTTATGAGTTCCGTGTCATTGCCAGGAATGCAGCAGGTGTCTTCAGTCAGCCCTCTGATTCAACTGGAGCTATCACTGCCAAGGATGAGGTGGATCCACCCAAGATTGACTTAGAAGCTAAGTACTCCCAGGCTGTGGTGGTAAATGCTGGGGAAACATTCAGGCTTGAGGCAGCTGTGGCTGGTAAGCCTGTGCCCACAATACACTGGCTGAAGGAAGGTCAAGAGATTACTGAAGCAGCTCGCACAGAAGTCAAGAATACAGACTTCACAGGTTGTCTAGTTGTTAAAGAAGCTATTCGTGTTGATGGCGGTCAGTACACTATGCTGGTAAAGAATGTTGGAGGGGAGAAATCTGTTAACATTAATGTCAAGGTCCTGGACAGACCAGGTCCTCCCGAGGGCCCTATCTCCATCTATGGGGTCACCAGTGAGAAATGCTCCATTTCCTGGAAACCTCCCATTCAAGATGGAGGTAGTGATGTTTCCCACTACATTGTTGAGAGGAGGGAAACCAGCAGACTGGTTTGGACTGTAGTTGAACCGAAAGTTCAGACATTGAACCTGAAGATCACCAAACTTCTTCCTGGTAATGAGTATATCTTCAGAGTGATCCCTGTCAACAAATATGGAGTTGGTGAACCTCTGGAATCAGAGTCGATGATTGCCAGAAATCCATTTGTCATTCCCAACCCACCAACACAGGTAGAAGTGAGCACAATCACCAAAGACTCCATGGTGGTGACCTGGGAGAGACCTACTAATGATGGTGGGAGCCCCATCCAGGGTTACATCATTGAGAAACGGGACAAAGATGGTGTGAGATGGACCAGGTGCAACAAGCGCACAGTAAGCGAGCTGCGCTTCAGAGTGACAGGACTCCTAGAAAACCATAGCTATGAATTTAGAGTTGCTGCTGAGAATGCTGCAGGTGTTGGTACACCTAGCACACCAACAGTATACTACAAGGCGTTGGATCCTATCTTCAAACCAGGCCCACCAAACAACCCCAAGGTAGTTGATTCATCTAGGTCCACTGTTTCCCTGACATGGGGCAAACCCATCTATGATGGTGGCTGTGAGATTAAGGCCTATATTGTTGAGGCCTGCAATGGTGCCTCTGATGAGTGGTTTATGTGCACTCCCCCCACTGGAATCACAGACACTAAATTTACAGTGACAAAGCTTCTTGAGAAGCATGAGTACCAGTTCAGAGTGTGTGCCATCAACAAAGTCGGTGTCGGTGAGCATGCTGATGTTCCAGGAAAAATTCTCCTGGAGGAGAAGCTTGAGGCTCCTGATCTTGACCTGGATGCTGATATGAGAAAGATGATCAACATTAGAGCAGCAAGCACTCTCAGGCTGTTTGTTCCTGTGAGAGGTCGTCCAGCCCCTGAGGTGAAATGGGGTAAGGCTGAGGGTGAGATTAAGGAGACTGCCCAGATTGACAACACAGGCAGTTATGCTTCACTTGTCATTGAGAATGTTGACAGATTTGACAGTGGCAAGTACACCCTGACGGCAGAAAATGCTAGTGGAGTGAAATCAGTTTTCATCAGTGTCAGGGTCCTGGACTCACCTAGTCCACCAACTAACTTCATTGTAAAAGAGATTACCAAAACTTCTGTCACTCTCACATGGGAACCTCCACTTCTGGATGGTGGCTCAAAGATTAAGCATTATATTGTTGAGAAGCGTGAGAGCACCAGGAAAGTTTACTCTCCCATTACCACCTGCAACAGGATGTCATGGAAAGTTGAGCCTCTTCCAGAGGGTGGAATCTTTTTCTTCAGAGTCCTGGCTGAGAATGAATATGGTGTGGGTCTCCCTGCTAAAACTTTACAACCCATTAAGATATCTGAGAAGCCTCAGCCACCTGGTAAAGTCAGTGTTGTTGATGTCACTCATAGCACTGTAACCCTCACCTGGGAGAAGCCTGAACATGATGGTGGCAGTAGGATCAGTCACTATGAAGTTGAACTGGCACCTAAGGACAGTGAGGCCTGGTCTATTTGTGCTAGCGTGAAAGCTTTGGAGACCACAGTCACAAACCTACTCAAGGGAGAGGAGTATCAGTTCAGAGTTGTAGCTGTAAATGACAAGGGCAAGAGTGACCCCAGACAACTGGTTCAGTCAGTTGTAGCAAAGGACCTTGTGATTGAGCCTGCTGTTAGACCCAAAGTGAGCACCTACAGTGTGCAGGTGGGACATGACCTCAAGATAGAGGTCCCAATTGCTGGTCATCCAAAGCCAACCATCAGCTGGACCAAGGACGGTGCTGCTCTTAAGCAGACCACCAGAGTCAATGTCACTGACTCAGCACATCACACCACCCTCACCATAAAGGATGCCACCAGAGAGGATGGGGGCATGTATAGCATCAATATCTCCAATGCCCTGGGGTCCAAGGATGCCACTATTGAGGTGATCACCCTAGACAAACCAGGCCCACCAACAGGCCCTGTCAAGCTCGATGACATAAGTGCTGAGAGTATGACTCTTAGCTGGGAACCTCCTACATACACAGGTGGCTGCCCGATCTCCAACTATGTAGTAGAGAAGAGAGACACAACCACAACCAACTGGGTGGTTGTATCTGCTACTGTGGCCAGAACTACACTAAAGGTGGCTAATCTGAAGACAGGTGCTGAATACCAGTTTAGAATTTATGCAGAGAATAGATATGGAAAGAGCTATGCAATTGATTCAGAACCTGTTGTGGCACAGTATCCATTCCAGGAGCCTGGCCCACCAGGAACACCATTTGTGTCTTCATACACTAAAGATTTTATGGTGGTTGAGTGGCACAAACCCCCATCTGATGGTGGCAGTGCCATCTTGGGCTACCATCTGGAGAGAAAAGAGAAGAACAGTATCCTCTGGACAAAGATCAATAAAATGCTAATCCAAGACTGCAGGTTTAAATCTACTCCTCTTGAGGAAGGCATTGAGTATGAATATAGGGTCTATGCTGAGAACATTGTTGGCATTGGAAAATGCAGCAAAGTTTCTGAGGTTTATGTAGCCCGTGACCCATGTGATCCTCCTGGCCGTCCTGAGGCTGTGATTGTGACCAGACACTCAGTGAAGCTGAGGTGGACTGCTCCAGAGTATGATGGTGGAAGCTTGGTCACTGGCTATCTAGTGGAGAAACGTGACCTTCCTGAAGGAAAGTGGATGAAGGCTAGCTTTACAAACATAATTGAGCATGAATTCACAGTTACTGGCTTGACAGAAGACAGCAAATATGACTTCAGAGTAATGGCCAGGAATGCAGCTGGTGCTATCAGCAAGCCATCTGAATCCACAGGATCCATCACAGCCAAGGATGAAGTTGAACCACCAAAGTGTGAGACAGATCCTCTGTACAACCAGACCCTTGTTATCAGTGCAGGAGAGACTTTCAGTCTGGAGGCCAGTGTGGAAGGAAAGCCCATCCCCACAGCTCAGTGGTTCAAGGGGTCTGTTGAAGTTGAAAACTCAGCAAGGGCTGAGATCAAAAACACAGATTTTAAGGCATTGTTAGTTGTGAAGGATTCCATCAGAGTGGATGGTGGACAGTACACTCTGGTTCTGACTAATGTGGCTGGAACTAAAACTGTTCCATTCAGTGTGAAGGTGCTGGACAGGCCAGGACCCTCAGAGGGACCTCTTACTGTCAGCAATGTCACTGAGGAAAAGTGCTCATTGTCATGGCTGCCACCAAGACATGATGGAGGAGCCAGCGTTTCTCACTACATCATTCAGAAACGTGAAACCAGCCGTCTGGCATGGACTGTGGTCGCCAGTGACTGTGGCGCTACCATGTTCAAGGTTACCAAACTGTTGAAGGGCAATGAGTACATCTTCAGAGTCATGGCTGTCAACAAATACGGCGTGGGCGAACCCCTTGAATCAGCGCCAGTTATTATGAGAAATCCATTTGTTCCTCCTGGATCACCACAGGATCTTGAGATCACCAACATTACCAGAGACTCCATGACTGTCTGCTGGAACCGCCCTGAGACCACAGGAGGCAGTGAAATTGTTGGTTACATTATTGAAAAGAGAGACAGAGCTGGAGTGAGGTGGACCAAGTGTAACAAACGCAGGGTGACAGACTTGCGTTTCAGAGTAACAGGACTGACTGAAGACCATGAATATGAATTCAGGGTATCTGCTGAGAATGCAGCTGGAGTGGGTCAGCCAAGCTCACCCACACCCTATCTTAAAGCCTGTGACCCCACCTTTGAACCAGGCTGCCCCACCAATGCCCATGTGGTTGACACAACTAAAAACTCCATCAGTCTGGCCTGGCATAGGCCCATCTATGATGGTGGTTGTGAGATTCAAGGATATGCTGTGGAAATTACCAAGGCTGATGAGGAGGAATGGGCCATATGCACCCCACCCTCTGGAGTTAATGCTACCAAGTTTACCATTACCAAGTTGATAGAGCACCAAGAGTACAAGGTTCGCATCTGTGCAATCAATAAGCTGGGTGTAGGTGAGCCCACCGAGATCCAGGGAGTCGTAAAGCCTATGGATAAGATTGATCCTCCAGAGATGACTCTGGATTCAGAGCTCAGGAAGGGAATAGTTGTCCGTGCAAGTGGCTCAATGAGAATCCGCATTCCATTTAAGGGCCGTCCTACTCCTGAGATCAGCTGGGCCAAGGAGGATGGAGAACTGCCCAGTAAAGTTCAAATAGAGAAAGGGGAAGATTACACACAGCTCTCAATTGACATCTGTGACAGATATGATGCTGGAAAATACATCCTCAAGTTGGAAAATAGTGCTGGCACCAAATCGGCCTTTGTCTCTGTTAAAGTTCTGGACACTCCAGGGGCCCCTCTAAATTTAACAGTCAAGGACATTAAGAGAGAAAGTGTTACTCTGACCTGGGAGCCTCCTCTTATTGATGGTGGTGCAAGAATCAAGAATTACCTTGTTGAAAAGCGTGAGTCCACCAGGAAGGTTTATTCTAATGTGGATAATAAATGCACAAAGACAAGCTACCGTATCACTGGCCTCACTGAAGGAACTATCTACTACTTCAGAGTCTTGGCTGAGAATGAGTTTGGTGTAGGACAGCCAGCTGAGACAGAGGATGCAGTTAAGACTTCTGAGCCTCCTCTGCCTGTAGGTAAGGTCACTTTGACTGAAGTGACCAAGACTACTGCCTCACTCTCCTGGGAGAAGCCAGACCATGATGGAGGCAGCAGGATCATGGGCTACTACATTGAGATGCAGCCTGTGGGCTCAGAGGAATGGGTGGTGGCCGCTACAACCAAGTCTTGTGAGGGCACTGTTACAGGCCTTAGTGCAGGACATGAATACATGTTTAGAGTGTTAGCCTTCAATGAAAAGGGCAAGAGTGACCCCAGGGCTCTAGCTGCCCCAGTCACTGCTAAAGATGTAACAATTGAACCCAGATTCAAGATAGCATTCAACACTTACAGTTTACAGCATGGTGATGATCTGAAGATTGAGATTCCAGTGATAGGGCGCCCCACTCCCAAGGTTGAATGGAAAAAGGATGGGCAGGCTCTTAAGGAGACAACCAGGCTAAATGTATCTAGCACTAAATCATCTACTAAGCTGTGCATCAAGGATGCAAATAAAGAAGACTCGGGTAAATACACTGTCACAGCCACCAGCAGTATTGGAACAGCTACAGAGGAGATTACCGTTATTATTCTTGATAAGCCTGGGCCACCCACAGGCCCTGTGAAGATTGAAGAGGTGAGCTCTAATTATGTCACTCTCTCCTGGGAGCCACCAGAGTATACTGGAGGCTGTCAGATCAACAACTACATTGTGGAGAAGAGAGACACCACCACAACAGCATGGCAGATTGTGTCTGCTACTATTGCCAGGACAACCATCAAAGTCACCAAGTTGAAAACTGGAGTTGAGTATCAATTCAGAGTGTCTGCTGAGAATAGATATGGAAAGAGTTCTGCCATTATTTCTTCTGCTGTTGTTGCTCAGTATCCATTTAGTGAGCCTGCAGCCCCAGGAACTCCAATTATTTCTGCTGCAACCAAGGATAATATGGTTGTTGAGTGGAAACCTCCTACTAACAATGGAGGCAGTCCCATCCTGGGCTATCACCTTGAAAGAAAGGAGAAGAACAGCCTCTTATGGACCAAACTTAATAAGCTTCTTATCCCAGATATGCATTTCAAGACTGCAGAACTGGAAGAAGGTATTGAGTATGAATTCAGAGTTTATGCTGAAAACATTGCTGGAATGAGCCCAGCTAGTAAGGTCTCAGAGAGCACAGTTGCCAGGGACCCCTGTGACCCACCAGGCACTCCAGAGGCTATTGAAATCACAAGAAACCATGTGACACTCCAGTGGACCAGGCCTCAGTATGATGGAGGTAGTGCAATTACTGGCTATGTGGTTGAGAGAAGGAAACACCCAGATACCCGGTGGATGAAGGCCAGCTTCACCAACATCATTGATACCCAGTTCACATACAGCGGCATGACCGAGGACTGTGTTTATGAGTTCAGAGTTATTGCCAGGAATGCAGCCGGCATTTCCAGTCGTCCTTCTCAGAGCACAGGAGAAATTACTGCCAAAGATGAGATTGAGGCTCCAGAAGCCACCATGGATTCTAAATTCAAAGATTTGACAGTTGTTCGTGCTGGGGAAACATTTGTCATTGATGCTGACTACACTGGCAAACCTCTTCCCGAAGTCATTTGGTTAAAGGATGGAAAGGAGATTGACAAAGCCACACCAAGAATGGAGGTCAAGACCACACTCACACGTACCATCCTGACAGTTAAGGACTGCATTAGAGTTGATGGTGGTCACTTTGTCCTTAAACTTGTCAATGTGGGTGGAGTCAAGATGATCCCAGTTATTGTTAAAGTTCTGGATAGACCAGGTCCTCCAGATGGCCCACTAGAAGTCAAGGGGGTAACAGCTGAGAAATGTTATCTTCACTGGAACCATCCTTCACATGATGGTGGAGCCAGCATCTCTCACTACATAATCGAGAAGAGAGAGACCAGTCGTTTGTCATGGACCATGGTTGAGCCCAAGATCCAGGCCATCAGTTACAAAATCACAAAACTACTGCCTGGCAATGAATACATCTTCAGAGTCACCGCTGTGAACAAATATGGTGTTGGTGAGCCTTTGGAATCTGAGCCTGTAATTGCTCGTAACCCCTTCACCACTCCTAGTGCCCCCTCCACTCCAGAGGCCAGTGCTATCACTAGGGACTCCATGGTACTTACTTGGGAGAGGCCAGATGATAATGGAGGAGCTGAGATTGAAGGATATGTCCTTGAAAAACGTGATAAGGATGGCATCAGATGGACTAAGTGCAACAAGAAGAGGCTGAATGACCTGAGATTCAGATGCACTGGTCTCACAGAGGGCCACTCCTATGAGTTCAGAGTCTCTGCTGAAAATGCTGCTGGTGTGGGTAAACCTAGTGCACCAACTCAATACATCAAGGCCTGTGATGCCATTTATCCACCAGGACCTCCCAATAACCCCAAAGTCACAGACCATTCAAGCACCACAGTCTCCCTGTCATGGTCCAGGCCAATCTATGATGGTGGAGCACAGATCAGTGGATACATTGTTGAAATGAAGGAGGCAGCAGATGATGACTGGATCATTTGCACACCACACACTGGTGTCCAGGCTACTCACTACACTGTGAAGAAACTGAAAGAGAATGCAGAGTACAACTTCCGCATCTGTGCTGTTAACTGTGAGGGAGTAGGAGAGCATGTGGATGTACCTGGGTCTGTGATTGCTGCAGAGAAACTAGAAGCTCCTGAAATTGAACTAGATGCTGACCTTAGGAAGATGGTTAACATTCGCGCCACTGCAACCCTCCGTCTGTTTGTGACAATCAGGGGAAAGCCTGAGCCTGAGGTTAGATGGTCTAAGGCTGATGGCACTTTGAATGAGCGTGCCCAGATTGAAGTTACAAGCTCTTACACAATGCTAGTGATTGAGAATGTTGACAGATTCGACACTGGAAAATATGTGCTGACCCTTGAGAATCTCAGTGGCTCTAAATCAGCCTTCATCAATGTTAGAGTTCTGGACTCCCCCAGTGCTCCTACCAACCTGGAGGTGAAAGATGTGAAGAGAAATTCAGTCTCGCTCTCCTGGGAGCCTCCTCTAATTGATGGTGGGGCTAAGATATCACACTATATTGTGGAAAAGAGGGAGCAGAAGAGAATGGCTTTCACCAGTGTTTGCTCAAACTGTGTGAGGAACTCCTACATTATTTCTGATCTGCAGGAGGGAGGTCGATACTATTTCCGTGTATTGGCTGTGAATGAGCTTGGAGTAGGTCTGCCTGCCTCCACAGATCAGGTCAAGGTGTCTGAGGCGCCTTTGCCTCCTGGCAAGGTTGTCCTGGTTGATGTGACTCGTCATACTGTTACACTTTCTTGGGAGAAACCTGATCATGACGGAGGCAGCAAGATTACAAACTATATTGTGGAGATGCAGCCCAAGGGAGATGACAAATGGACTGTGTGCAGTGAAGTCAAAGCACTGGAAGCTACTGTTGATGGACTTGCAACTGGAGAGGAATACTCTTTCAGGGTGATTGCTGTGAATGATAAGGGCAAGAGTGATCCCAAACCTCTGGCCAGCCCTGTGATGGTGAAGGACATTACTGTAGAGCCCATCATAAACCTGTTGTTCAACACATACAGTGTAAAAGCAGGAGATGACTTGAAGATTGATGTTCCCTTCAAAGGCAGACCTCAGCCAGAGGTGTCCTGGAAGAAGGATGGCCAGGTGCTTAAGCAGACAACCAGAGTCAATGTTCTTAATTCCAAGACCTCATCCAAGATTATCATCAAGGATGCAACCAAGGAGGATGTAGGGAAGTATGAGATTACTTTGAGTAACTCAGTTGGCACCAAGACAGCTGAAATCTCTGTTATAATTCTGGACAAACCTGGTCCACCCAGCAACATTAAGTTGGATGAGGTGAGCGCTGACTTCATCTGTCTGTCCTGGGATCCTCCAACCTATGATGGTGGATGTCAGATTAACAACTATGTGGTGGAGAAGAGAGACACTACCACAACCACATGGCAGATTGTCTCAGCCACAGTAGCCAGGACATCAATTAAGGTGACTCGTCTCACACAGGGAACTGAGTACCAGTTCCGTATTGCAGCTGAGAACCGTTATGGCAAGAGTCATGCGATTGACTCAGCCCCTGTTGTTGCTCAGTACCCCTTCGAGCCTCCTGGCCCACCAACCAACCTCCATGTTTCCCATGCCACAAAAACTGGCATGCTGGTGGTATGGGGCAGACCTGCCAGTGATGGCGGAAGCCCAGTTATTGGTTATCACATTGAATGCAAAGAACAAAGCAGCATTCTGTGGACCAAGGTCAACAGAGGACTGCTGGCTGAGAACCAGTTTAAAATGACAGGCATTGAAGAGAGTCTGCTGTATCAGTTCAGAGTCTATGCTGAGAATATTGCTGGCATCGGTCCATGTTCAAAGGCCAGTGACCCTGTGGCAGCCAGAGATCCATGTGAATCTCCACATAACCTTAGAGTCACCAACATTACTAGGACCTCAGTTTCTCTATTCTGGGAGAAGCCAGAGTATGATGGTGGAGTAAAGATTACTGGCTACATTGTTGAGCGTAAAGAACTTCCCAATGGCCGCTGGCTGAAATGCAACTTTACCAACCTTCAGGAGACCTACTTTGATGCCACAGGCCTCACAGAAGACGTCCAATATGACTTCCGTGTCATTGCTAAGAATTCTGCAGAGATGTTGAGTGCTCCTTCAGAGACCACTGGTCCTGTCACAGTCAAGGATGATGTAGATCCTCCCACTATTATCCTGGAAGACAAGTTCAGACAGCTGGTTGTCATTAAGGCTGGGGAGATCATCAGAATTGATGCTGAAATTACAGGGCGTCCTCTTCCAGTTGTCTCATGGTCAAAGGATGGAAAGGAGATTGTGGCCAAGGCCAGATGTGAAATCACCTCCACCAACTTCACAACCACTCTGATTGTCAGAGATGCTATCAGGAGAGATTCTGGCCAGTATGTCCTGACTCTGCACAATGTGGCAGGAACCAGGTCTGTGGCTATCAACTGCAAGGTTCTGGACAGACCTGGACCAGCTTCAGGACCTTTGGCAGTGTCAGGGCTCACAGCCGAGAAATGCACCCTAACTTGGGGACCCCCTCAGGAGAATGGTGGTGCTGAAATTATGCACTACATTGTGGAAAAACGCGAGACAAGTCGCCTTGCCTGGACTCTTGTCTATGGAGACATGAAAGCAACTACCTGTAAAGTGACCAAGCTGCTCAAAGGAAATGAATACATCTTCAGAGTCAGGGGAGTCAATAAATATGGAGATGGTGAGGCCCTAGAGAGTGAGCCAGTAAAGGCCATGGATCCATTTACTGTGCCTGTAGCTCCCACTGATGTCCAGGTCACCTCAGTAACTAGTGAGGCAATGACCATCTGTTGGGAAAGACCCATCTCTGATGGCGGAAGCAGTATCTCTGGCTATGTCATTGAAAGACGAGAGAAGACTGGTCTTCGCTGGTGCCGTGTTAACAAGAAACCCGTTTATGACCTCAGAGTCAAAGCCTCACACCTTCGTGAGGGCTGTGAGTATGAGTACAGAGTGTTTGCAGAGAATGCTGCTGGCCTCAGTGCTCCTAGCGTTCCATGCCCACTCACTAAGGCTGAAGACCCACAGTTCCTGCCTTCACCTCCTGCTAAGCCTAAGATCATTGACTCTACAAAGACCACTGTCACCCTGTCATGGAACAAGCCACTGTTTGATGGCGGAGCACCTGTGACTGGTTACAGGGTAGAATACAGGAACACTTTAGATGATGAATGGATTGTTGGAGTCCATAACACCAAGAATACAGAGTTTACAGTGGTGGGATTGACGCCAGGGGCTGAGTATGTGTTTGTTGTGAAGTCCATCAACAAGATTGGTGTCAGTGAGTCCAGTCCAGAGTCAGACAAACAAATTGCCAAAGAAAGAGAGGAGGAGCCAATCTTTGACATCAGCAATGAGATGAGAAAGACTCTCATTGTGAAAGACGGCAGCTCATTTACCATGACAGTGCCCTTCCGAGGTAAACCCATCCCCAGTGTTACCTGGACTAAACCTGATGTTGACCTTAGAGTCCGTGCTGTCATCGACACCACAGACACCTTCACCTCCATTACCTTAGAGAAAGCAACTCGCAATGACTCTGGCAAATACACAGTCACCTTGTCCAGTGTAGCTGGAACTTCCTCCCTGACACTGAGTGTCAGAGTCCTGGACTCCCCTGGACCTCCTACCCATGTAGAAGTCAAGGATGTGACTAAGACCTCTGCCACTGTAACCTGGGACACCCCTGAGAATGAGGGAGGAGGACCAGTCAAGAACTACCTTGTTGACATCCGTGAGGCCAGCAAAAAGGGCTGGACTAGGTTGACTGACACGTGCCACAGATTGACTTACAAGGTGACAGACCTACAGGAAGGAGAGGTTTACTACTTCAGAGTGACAGGCGAGAATGAATACGGTGTTGGTGTTCCTGCTGAAACCAAAGAGGGAACCAAGATCACAGGTATTGAATTTTAATTTGGAAACAATATAGCTTTTTATTATTGTGCATAACAATAGCTGATTATTTCTAAAAAACACATTATGTCCTCCTTTTCAGAAAAACCAAGCCCCCCACCAAAGCTTGGTGTGACTGATGTGTCCAAGGAGAGTGTGTCCTTGGCCTGGGCCAAACCAGAACAAGATGGTGGAAGCAGAATTACTAGCTACTTAGTGGAAGCTTTGGAGAAAGGCCAGGAGAAGTGGGTTAAGTGTGGTGTAACCAAGTCCATCCACCTCACAGTGTCTGGTCTGAGGGAGAACACTGAGTACTTCTTTAGGGTCAGAGCTGAGAACCACGCTGGATTCAGTGATGCTAAGGAAATGGTCACCCCTGTATTAGTCAAAGACCAGCTTGGTAAGTTACAGATTTGAAACAGATTTATGAAGATTAACTAATATATTTATTTATTGTAAATATTGTACATAACCAGGAAATAACCAATTGAAACAACACAATATTACAACAATATTGTTTTGNTAGTATGGGTTTTTTTTTGTCCTCAGTCGATGTGAGGGTCTAAGGGCAGAGGATGTTGTTATGATGCTATGTAAAGAACTTTGAGACAAACTGTTTGTAAAAATGCGCTATACAAATAAAATTGCCTTGCTTTGCTTTGCCTAGTAAGGTATAAAATATTATAGTATAATAAAGTATAAACTGTCATAGTATATTAAGGTATAAAAATATCATATACAGTAAAGTATAAAATGTCATTGTATACTAAGATACGATGACATTTTATACTTGGGCTAGAGCAAAGATCAGGGAGTGTTTCAGAAAAGACTATCAGCCACCGAAACAGATATTTGATTGAGGATAAACAGACTTTTACTTTCAGGCAGAATGAATTAATCTCATTGACTTCAACTACGAGACTTCAACAGTGAGCTCAAAATCGATTATGATGCAGATGTTGTATGTGCAAACTATAGTCAAGCTAATTCTGAATATCTGATGCAGATACTGTTAAAGATATATACATTAAATAAAATCTGATGACAGTTCTGTGTAAAAGTCTTATTCCACCCTTTGATGTGTTGTGTTATCAACGCTATAAAGACCATATATAATTATTTCTCTGTCTCTTTATTAGAGAACAACAAGAAAATACAGGAAACGCGTAGCAGGAGTAAAAAAAACAGAAACCTCAGAAAAACAGCTTCTGCAGGATAAAGTGGTGAGTATTCAGTGTGACCTCCTTTTACGCTGGAACAACAGCAGGAACCTGGTTCTTAAAGCTAAAGCAAATGGAGCCATAATTAATGTCATTGCTAACACCTGTATTTATTTCATGTCAACATGAGGCTGTGAAAAAGGTCCATTACACCAGGTTTGAGCAGGACATGATGGAGCTTTACGGACACATGTTGTATGAGGTTAACTCATTGGAAGCTGCTGATATGTACAAGAGTAACTTTCAATCACATCATTCAACATGACAAAGAATCAGAGTCAGACATAAAATCATCATTTAACATCAGCAAGTGAGTTTCTGTCAGTTAAGTTAAATCAATGGATGTATAATAAGAATAGAAACTAAAAACCTGTGGATGTCAGCACTGAACTGTTGTTTCTTTAAACCTGAGATGACAGGTTTAAAGAAACAGTGCATCACTGTGTGTTCCACTGAACTGCATCTTACCTGTGAAGAACTACAGCCAAGAACTCTGCAATAATGACAATGTCCACACTCCTGAGGGTGATAATTGGCTTTGACTTCATTAACAAAGTGTCTGATTAGTCTTTAAACACAGAGTATCTTCCAACTAAATCCCAAATGTTTGTGTGTTATGTCTTAATTTATATTACAGTACCACAACACACATAAAGTCATATTTAATTCAAATAATTTTCACGTTATTAGCAGCACAACAGCTATGCTTAAAAAATTATAATTGTAATTGTAAATTATAATTATAATTGTAATAATCAATAATATAACCAACCACTAAGTATAAAACAATATAAAAAGTTCATCAGGTTGTCTGGCTCTGTGGTTGATGTACTGAGTACAAATAGAAATTAACAGCCAGAGAAAACTGCACCATCCTCCTCATCTAGGTTTTATTTTTCCAGCTGAACCACATTTGTGTGAGTTTCATTATCACTTCATCTGCACATGGTTCCCTGAAGTGATCGAGGTGTTTTGTTAATGAAATGTTTGAAGCTGAGTAGAGGGTCTCCCTCTGTGTGATGGCTGAGGTGACGGGAGGCTGACAGTGGGGTTTATAGCTGGACAGTCAACAGAGGCAGCGGCAGAAGCAGCAGGGCCATCAACTCTGTTGAAGACTCTGCACATTACCATCGTGCTGAGCAGTTGCTTTTCTTGCAGCCTGTAATGTCTGTTGCCTCAGTTCTTTTCACTCCACTCCACTTTCCTTCTGGATGACTCCATGACCTTGACCTTCCCCTGTACACGCTTCAGCTCCATCTGATCTCCGACCTTGAACGTCCTCAACTTTTTATTGAGGAGGTCCTTGTCGTCACTGGTGATCCAAGGCTTGTTATTTGGAAAGCATCGTACAGTCATTTTTGGGCAATTTTGCCCAAATCTGTAGAATCCATATTCTGGGTTCGATCCCATCCCTGGAGGCCAGATGGCCCTGACAGAAGGGAACTCCTCTGAGAAAGAAAAGGTGTATTCTTGTTTCTATTTGATGCCAGGAATGCATAAAAAATCAATCAATCAATCAAATAATCCTGACACATGTTTAATATTTGGTTTCCTGGCGCCTGTGCTCTGCTGGTAAAGGCGCAGTAGAGCCAGTGGTTTATTTTCTCTGCCGTCAGTGTCATGGTGAAACCAGGCAGTTGAACGTGCTCGGGCCCTCCAGGTTACAGCGGTGGAGAAACGTTAGGTCCAGTCAGACAGATCTGAGCAGCAGACATCTGACTTCATGTTGAGATGGACCGCTGCTTTCTGCCACTTCAAACACTGACCGGCCCGGGGTTGCTAAGCAACTGTTGTGCAGCATTGTGTTATTCTGTTGTCTTAAGCAACAAGATGCTGCATTGGTGCTCGTGAACATGACCTCAGCGCTGAGACCTCCACTTCATTTCAGCACATCCAAAGGTCTTTTTGAAGCTGCACCGGTGAGTTAGTAAGTTAATGATTAATGAGTCATCATAACATATTAGATGCTGTTTAACACTTGACAGCCTGCAAATTACAATGTAATTATCTAATACTAACTGGGTTCATGTAAGAACACTGTAGGAAGACAAGGTGAGGAAATGAAGAGCTAACAATGGTTATGTTCTTCACTACTTCTTCTACGTGCAGCTCATCAGCTAAATAAAAGACAGACACTATGCAGGTTGTTAATTATGTCATTGCTGTGGTGCCAGATTGACATTGGCTTGGTGACCTTCAGTAAGAAATACATGCATGCCCTCTATTAATACTGAGCCTATTTTCCCAAAGCACTGAATACAATGCTGCACTTCTTTTATTGTATACAAACTTTACTCTCACACAAACAGAACAGCTGCATCGTACCATCCAGTGTAAAGAACAGCTGAGCTGATCATAAATTCAACCAATCACATCTCATTGTTCTGTGTTTCAATGTGTTTGAAGGACATCAGAAATGAGCAGTGGTTATGGTCTGGAGTTAGCTGTCAAATGAAGTAGTTCAAAAGACAAATGATTTGAATGACTCACAACCAACAATATTGTTAGTAATCAATACAAGTTGGATGGCTTGTGTGTCATTCATTTCCTAACTATTAGGATCTATTTATGAAAAACAAGTTGCTTTGTTAAATAATTCATTCTTTTGTTCAAAATTAGTGTTGGCAGAGCAGTGATGAAATGATATTGCTGCCAGATATTTCCCTACATGGATCACATTATAGAAATATAAGAATTATTTCCCAATGCCAAAGGTTACAGAAGTGAAGAGGAGGTGCAGCTAAAAAGTGAGTTGGGCAGTGGAATGGGAGGAGGGGTAAAACCTGGACAGGTCACCACAGTCCAGTCCACCACACAGACAGCCATTCACACTCACATCCACATCTTTAGACTCTCGTCATAGAGCCAACAGGTAACCTGCATGACTCCAGGATGTGGAAGGAAACCACACAGAGAGGCCCCGACCAGGGCTCAAACCGGGACTGGTCCAGTCACTGTATATTCAAAGTCCACACAATCTTTCAAAAGTGGAGAGAAAAAACATTCGAGCTGAAACAACCTGTTTGAATTCAAAACTTCCAGGTTTTACAATCAATAGACTGTTTGAAGCAGTTTGCACTGAGATCCAGCAGAGGGCACTCTAAAGCTTCACTATCAGCTTGAACTATGACAGGATGCCCTAAACTAAGCTTCTAGGTTAAGGTTATATTTGTTTTATTTAATTTATTTGAATAAACTACCTGTTGTTTGTTTTATCTTTTTAACCTCAAGTTGTTTCTTTTTGTGAAATTATAACTTTATACTTGTTTATACTTATATACTAACATATTGTATTGTATTCACTGTTAGCATATTTATTTTGTCTTGTTATTTTTATTTCACTGTATTCTACCATTTGATCTACTATATTATTTTAAAGGTTTTTAATCACATGGTCATCACTTTTATTTTCCCACCTCCATTGGTCTGAAGACAGAAAACAAGTCATGCAGAGCAACAGTATTTAGATATAGAGACATGCAGAGCAGCAATGAACAGTAGATGTAGATCAAATAATAATAATAATCACCATTATGTTGATTTTGATGTTAAAAGATGCATTTGCCAGCTATGGCTTAGTTTCTACTGTAGACGTGTGTTTAAGGCCACGACAACAGAAACACATGCCAAGTTGTTAATAAGATACTGAAGCATAAAAAAGGCTGGAAGAGGATTCAAACAGAGGCGGGTCTTATAGTCTCAAACCTGTCAGCTGGTCCAGTCAGCTAAGTGTCATTTAAAGCTAGCTAGTTAGTTAGCTTAAACAAGTTATGGTTGAAACCAGTAAAAAGTAATAAATTGTGGGGCTGCAGACCTGGTAGTGTACCCGTCACCGAGCCCCTGTGTGTCGGGCTCAGGAACAGAGGAGGGCGGTGTAGCTCAGCAGGTGGTGGTCGTGTCTCCAACAGTAATGGCAGCCGTCAGCGTCCTATAGGGCCGGAGCCGACACCAGTCGGCCTCCTCTCCGGGCCTCCTCTCCGGGCCTCCTCTCCGGGCCGGAGCCGACACCAGTCGACACCAGTCGGCCTCCTCTCCGGGCCTCCTCTCCGGGCCTCCTCTCTGGGCCTCCTCTCCGGGCCGGAGCCGACACCAGTCAGCCTCCTCTAAAAACGACCCAGGTTGATGGGTTGTCTCTGGTGGACGTGTATTTTTCAGTCCTTCTCTTTGTTGCTCCAACGTTTCCCCTCTGCTCTGATGGTGGTTTTTATTACCGCCACTGCTCCAACTTTTGTTTCCATGGACATTTACAGACGCTGAACTCCCGCTGTCATCACCTGAGTGGCTTTGGTTCAACCTTTATTTAAATAATACAAACAACACAGAGAGTAGTGAAACGGGAGTGATCAAGAGCAAACATTACATTATTAGTGAAAGCAGTGAACAAATTTTTTTTAAAAATTAATGAGAGAATAGAATAAAAAAAGCAAAAAAAGACAAATTGTGATAATGAATGAATGAACGTTACTGTAAAACTATGGGTAAAACCAATAAGGTTGTTTAGTTATTTTATTCCTCTTAGTTTCCCTAATAGTTTGAGACTCTATATATTCTATATTCACCTGAACACCTGGTAAATTTGTGGATGAATTCTACTCTAGAGAAACAAATTTGATATGAATTCAGTCACAATTACTATATTCAAACTGATATTTTAACCCTAATATTAATATTATGTTTGTTTTATCCAATGTTCAATTTTCCATTTATTATTATAATTTATTATAAAAATGATATTTGTGGTCTTGATGGATGTATGTTGAAATTATATAATTATATATATAGTATATATATATAGTATATATATATACTATATATATATATAGTTAATATATAGAATTTATCCAGTAATAGTCAAATCTATCATCATCTGTAAAAGTGTTGTGTCATTATAAAAGAGAGAGTTGAATCTTCTTGTAAGTTTTGTGTTTATGAGCTTTTGGGATTCTTTTAACATTTAAAGTCACACAGTGCATACACTCAGTCCAAAAATGAGCTAATTTAAAATGTTTCAGTAGGTCTGTAAAGTGAAGCCAGTGCTGCTCTATCTAATGACCATCAGGGGGCGACTCCACTGAGTTTATGGTCTCAGTCTCTAGTTTCAAGTCTTCAATACAACATGATGTTCATTTTTTAAATGATGGTCCATTTAGAGGAAAATAGACCAGAAAGCAGGGGAT
>CM076658.1:669390-683162 GCA_038496675.1 Rachycentron canadum
CAACAGACCCACAACTGACCACAACTGACCACAGCAGACCCACAACAGACCACAACAGACCCACAACAGACTCACAACAGACCACAACAGACCACAACAGACCCACATCTGACCACAACAGACCACAACCGACCACAACAGACCCACAACAGTCACAACAGACCACAACAGACCCACAACTGACCACAACTGACCACAGCAGACCACAACAGACCCACAACAGACCACAACAGACCCACAACTGACCACAACAGACCACAACAGACCAACAACAGACCACAACAGACACATAGCAGACCACAATAGACTCACAACAGACCACAACAGACCACAATTGACCACAGCAGACCCACAACAGATGCACAACAGACCACAATAGACCACAACAGACCCACAACTGACCACAACAGACCACAACAGACCCACAACAGATGCACAACAGACCACAATAGACCACAACAGACCACAACAGACCCACAACAGTCACAACAGACCACAACAGAACTACAACTGACCACAACTGACCACAACAGAACCACAACTGACCACAACTGACCACAACAGACCACAACAGACACATAGCAGACCACAACAGACCCACAACAGTCACAACAGACCACAACAGAACCACAACTGACCACAACAGACCACAATAGACCACAACAGACCACAACAGACCCACAACAGATGCACAACAGACCACAATAGACCACAACAGACCACAACAGACCCACAACAGTCACAACAGACCACAACAGACCCACAACAGTCACAACAGACCACAACAGAACCACAACTGACCACAACTGACCACAACAGACCACAACAGACACATAGCAGACCACAACAGACCCACAACAGTCACAACAGACCACAACAGAACCACAACTGACCACAACAGACCACAATAGACCACAACAGACCACAACAGACCACAACAGACCCACAACTGACCACAGCCACAGGAAATATGGCACGTTGAACCAGGGCCTTTAATGCCAGGGTCATGTGACAGCAGGTCTCTCTCCTGTCCTCAGCTCTGTACTTACATCTCACTGCAGCTTCATGCTGTGGACTGACTGACTCTCTGATCCAGAACAGGCTGGTCTCAGACTCAGGACAGGAAGTGATGAGGGTTCTGGTTTGTTCCTGAGAGACTGAGGCCGTTTGTTCTGTCTCACGCTGCCTTTAATCGCTCTGATGTCTGTTCTCACTCTACTTTATCAGAAACATGACGCGGGATTCATACACCACTTCACTGTAACACAACACAAACACACAGACTGGACCACACTCACCTGAGCTCCTCTCAGCAGACTGATGATGATGTCACACTCACATGACCACATTCACATACACAGCGCTGTCACATGATCAGTCTCATCCAGGTCTCAGAGAAGCAGACGTTTGTTTGTATCACCACAGCAGCTGTTGTATTTAATCGAAGGTGATGATGAAGACCAAACTCTCGTCACATGACCTTATATGGATAAAGTTTTATTGAACCTTCTGATGTGATCTTATACTATTGTTTTGATTTTTTTCGGACAGGGAGCATGATCCTGCTGAAAGGGCCACTGCCATTAGGGAAGGGGGGGACTTGGTCTGAACCATGTTTAGGGAGGTGGGACGAGTCAAAGGAACATCCACATGAATGGACCCAAGGTTTCCCAGCAGGACATTGACCACAGCATCACACTGCTCCACCAGCTACATCTTTCTATCAGAACCAGCATGAACTTCTTCATCAGTCTGAGCTTCAGTAGCTCTTCTGTTGGATCAGACCACAGGGTCCAGCCTTCACTCCCCACCACCATCACTGAGCCTTGACCCCTGACCCTGTCTGTGGTCCAGTGGTTCTCCTTCCTTGGACCACTGCAGCCCAGGAACATGAGATGCTCTGACCTCCAGGTCGTAATGAGCCGCTGCTCAGATGGTCTGCAGTCACAGAGCACCATCACACCGCTGAGTTCCTGTGAGCGACCTCATCACCACCGCACAGTGAGTTGAGGATAATGGAGCTGAGGGTGAGACGGATGGTGGAGCGTTGTCATGGAGACTGGGCTGAGATTCTCTCAGAGTCAGTTACTTGCATAGCTTTAAAAAGGTTTCATGGTCTGCACCTCCAGACCCTGCAGCATGGAGGGGGGTGGAGGCAGCAGGTTGAGCTGATGGGGGGTGAGGTGATGGGGTAACACCGCTCAGACTCTGATATTTAGAGCCCAGTTAGCTCTTTTAGCTCAGTTAGCCACTTAGCACTCTGGATACTCTTTGATCTCAGGTTTTTAGTACTTTCAGAGGTGAAGGTTTAATTTTACAGATTGTTCAGATCTAATATATTTTTCATTCTTTCCAATGTCTCTTGTTTACTTTGCTCATTAACAGCTGTTAAAGTTCATCCTCTACATGATGAAGCATCATGGAACATGGAACAAGCTGAACTTACCTCTGTAACTACATAGTCTTTGTCTGGGTCTGGGTCTGGGTCTGGGTCTCCCTCAGCCTGGAAACATGTGTCTGTACGTGTCTGAAACAAAGATGGCTTCTTACACTGTGTTAAAATGGCCAGCAAGGCGTTCTTGAAGGCCTCCTTGGCGCGCTCCATCTCCTCCTCGTGCTGAGCCTTCTCGCTCATCAGCCGCCGAACATGGCTATTGGCCGACTGGATCATGGAGTAGAAGTGGTTGGCAGTGCGACGGTTGACTTCCCCCCGGTCGATCCAGGAGAACAGCACCGCTGTGGCCTCGCTGAATTTATGGTCGTCTGTCGGGGAAAGACAGCTGAAGGTAAAACTATGTCCAAACTGATCAGTCGTTATTGATCAGTGATTTAATGAGTCTAGGCTGTAGTATCAGTATCAGACCTGATCTCTACAGGTTTCTGTTTGAGCTGCAGCCTCACATCTCAAGGGCTGGGAATAGATTTAATGTCACCACTGCAACCCTCCCACACACATTACAATGGAAATCTTATTTAATTATATTTTATTTTTAAGTTCCGTGTCTTACCTCAGTGTCTTACCTCATGTAAAGAAACAGCCAATCACCAGTTTTATTAGATCTAAGCATCATCCTTTGAGGCTGAACCATGAACTAAACCCTGCAGTTCCTCTAAAGTCCACTAGAGTCTGGTTCAGGTCTCTGGAGCTAATTTCCTCCTTCATGAGACTGAACAGGAGAATTTATACGTATAGAAAATTGGGGGTGTGGCCTCTTTGAGTGACCTTATGCTCGTCACAAACATGCACCAAAGTCTCAGCTCGTGCTCTTTGCATATTTTTGGATTAGCTAGGAGTCAGGGGGCAAAGTCAGACGCTGCCAAGATGGCAACAGTGGAGCAGCTCACTCTGCGCTTCAAAAAACTCTGGGTGACATTACATCATATACATCTATGATTCATCTATGATAAAACAAATGACCCCACTGGTGGGAAGAAAGTTATCCACCTTCATCCAATGATGGCGTGTCCACAGGAAGTTACCAACTGGTCCTTTAGAATGGACCTGACCCCAGAGTCAGGCCTCCATTTGTCCCACAGACTTTTAAGTTGTAATTTAAATGCAGAGTCCCACCCCGGCATCTTTTTTTTCATGAAGTTTCACACCAGACGGTGACTGTGGAGTTTGCTGTGAAAGCTGTTTCATGGGACCTTTAACGTTCAGTCGGGCTAAACAAACAACAGAGCAGCTAGCGAGGATTAAAATCCTCCTCTTGGGGCATTCGCTGTTCACGGCTCTCTGAGTTGCACCACAGCCACTGAACACAAAAGGCATTTTTGATTTTCAACTTTTCAACCAAAACCACAAGCTGCACTCGGGTTCAGTCATAAAGAGTTCAGAGCCTCTGCGGGGCCTCCTTCGAGTGCGTTCTCCCCCATTTGAATAATAATTGAACGGTGGCGCGGAGTCACGGACGACGGCAGAACAGAGTGAATTAGAGAGCGTTTAATGAGCTCAATACCCACTGCAACACAACCTGTAAGAAGACACTTTTCCCTGCTCCGATAAAGCTCCATTCACACACACAGCAGATTACAGTCACATTACAGCAAGCACAATGAGGCGCCGCTGAACAGGGACGACTGAGGGAAGAATGGAAATTTATTTCCCCTGCTGTTGGAGGTGAAGAATGAATTCAAAAAGGTTATTCAGACAGAAAACATGCTTGTTTATGTTGGTATTAGAGGATGAATGAGAGACTGCAGCACAGGTTTAGGTTTTGTGGTAAAAAGAAAATACCAATAACATGAGACCTTAGGAAGCAATGAGCTAAATGCTACTTAGTCCTGCGTGAAAGCTCCCATACAGTGTAAAGGTAGATGTTAAAGGTCCATACGGTCTAAAGGTAGATGTTAAAGGTCCATATGGTCTAAAGGTAGATGTTAAAGGTCCATACAGTCTAAAGGTAGATGTTAAAGGTCCATACGGTCTAAAGGTAGATGTTAAAGGTCCATACAGTCTAAAGGTAGATGTTAAAGGTCCATATAGTCTAAAGGTAGATGTTAAAGGTCCATACAGTCTAAAGGTAGACCTCCATGTGGTCTTTGACTATAAAGCAGGTCAAAGTATCAAAGGTCTCAGTCACAGAGAAATGCTCACAGCCTGTATTCAAAAACTGAGCCTTAAAACCAGCCGTCAGGACTAATGGAACTTTGTGATGTCACAACAATGCAGTTGCATCCCTGTATTCTGCCATGCCAACCCCTGCCCACCTGGACCTTGCAGGACTTGGTCTCTCTGAGTGTTTTCCTGAAATTTGATGTACTTTATTGGATCACTCAGAAAACAGTCAGCTGACTAACCAGTTATAAATATTTTAATATAAGTAAAGTAAAATATAAGTAGTCATAACTTGTCATGTATAAGTTTCACACTGTCTAACGAGCTATTGTTGTTGAAGCAGATTACATCAGAAGTGAAAACCTTCCTGTGTTTATGGATCATTTCCAGATGTGGAGACAAGAACCAGCCTGAGCAGAGTGAAGGAACATTGAGGAGGATGATGATGAAAAAGAGTGACCTTCACACTCCTCCACAACATCTCTCACCATCGCCTCTTAGTCATCCTCCACTGCCCGTTCACTCCCATGTCTCCTGTCTCTGAGACAGATTCTCAACCTGCTGTTTAGCCCTGAGTTCTGTCTGCAGGAGGCAGCGCAGCTTGAATGAGACTGAGAGGTCAAACCCAGGGCCCATAAGGCCCGAAGGAGATATCAGCAGGACCCTCATCTCATCCTCAGAGGAAGAGCTGCCTGTGATCATGTCACAACAGGTCTGTCACACACTGTACCTGCACACACCTGTTCGTGGTTTTCATGACATCACTCTGCAGCTCTCCTGCTGCACAATGTGTGACCAACTTACCGACCGACACAAACATCAATAATTGTTCAGGTTCCTGTGTGATTCACTATTAGTTATCACAGCAGGAGACAACACACACACTGATGCAGCATCAGTATAACCTCTTGGAACACTTCTCACTTTCAATGGTTGTGTGTGTGTCAGAGCGTTGGCCCAACATAGGGCCAACATTGGCCTAGGGTTTGGCCCAGCATTGGCCCTTTATTAGCCCTATGTTGGCCCAGCGTTTGTGCAGCTCACCTTTCAGTCTCTCTGCCAACAGCATGGCCTCATGTTCAGAGTAGTGGACAATGGGCGGGGGTGAAGGCGGGCGCAGGCGGTCCTCATGGACCTTGCGGCGGTGTCTCTCCTCTCTGGCGAGCAGCCGCTGCTTACACTCCCACTCATACAGGTCGTCTCTGGCCTGAGCGAAGTCCACGTGGATCCTTCCCGAGTCCTTCTTATCAGTACTGGAGCCAATACGCATCCGATACCCTGGAGGACAGGAAGTGTGTTCAACTCAGTCCTCATGTCTGTGCTTGTGTCTCTGTGTGTGTCTGTGTGTGTCTCTGTGTGTGTTACCTGACAGGTAGATGGCCTTGTCCACCATGAACTCCTCACTGAAGCGGATGTGACAGAAGTTCTTCTTGCTCTTGCGAATGGCCGTCACCTCCCCACACGGGTCGAACACCTCCCTGATGATCTCCTCAGTGGCGTTCTCTGGCAGACCCCCCACAAACACTGTCTTACAGCCGGGGGGGCGCTCCCGTGTTGAGGGGGGGGGCAGGTCTGAAGCACAATGATAACATTGTCATCACAACTGTAGTGTGTGTGTTACAGTGTGTGTTACAGTGTGTGTCTCACTGGGGTTCTGAGGGAACAGGGTGCAGCTCTTGCAGTGGATGATCTCCTTCACGACCGGCAGGTCGGGGGGTACGGGTGGGGGAGGGACCAGGCTGATTCCCGCCATCATGGGGTTGATGGGCGCGATGAGGCCCAGGCCGGGCTCGAACCTCTGGATACACAGAGAGTCTGAGGACACAACAACACAAACGTGAACACAACAACACAACCAGTTCAGTCCTCTTACTCAGGACCAACAGTGGCTGATACTTGAAGATACTTGTACTTGACTTCAGTGTTGATACTTTTTTTGTTCATATTGTTTTGTACTGACCCATGTACTTCAGGTGTCTTATGTTATATTGAGGCCTTACTTTAAGTAAAAGACAGGAGTACTTCTCCCATCAATTTCCCTCTGCTCCTGATACAGGTTTAATCAGTGGCAGGTGAAACACATCCACTTTGTATCTAAACAAGCTGCTCCACAAAAATGTGTCTGTTGTGTGTGGTTCAGTTTGTGACCTAGTTCAACGGAACAGAAACTGTTTTGGTCTCTGGAGATAATTCCTTCCTTCATGACGACTGAACAGGAGAATTTATAGAACTCACCTGTTTATATTTTATTCAGGAATAAAGTTTCAGAGAATTGGGGCGTGGCCTCTTTGACTGACAGGTGAAGCTGTCACAGTTAGCTAACTGTCAGCTTGGCGTCACCTCACTGAACGTGACCCCTTTGCGTTTGTGATGTAATCTGACTGGTTGTTGGTA
Organism: Rachycentron canadum; assembly: GCA_038496675.1. NCBI lineage: Eukaryota > Metazoa > Chordata > Actinopteri > Carangiformes > Rachycentridae > Rachycentron > Rachycentron canadum. The sequence goes on from CM076658.1 coordinate 676,343, forward strand.
GTTAGTGCTAATTAGCAAGTATCATTGCCTGTGTTCACCATACCTTGTTTGTTAGCTTAGCTTGTTAATAGCTAATTAGCTGGAAATGAATTAGCCTTAGGTTAGCCTTTGAGCAAAACCGTCAACTGTGCTTTTGATGCTAACAGGGGTGTTTGCTTGCCACAGTTAAAACAACTCTGCACAGGCTCAACCTCTTTGCCCATTTTTGCATTAACTGGGAGCTAGGGGGCGGAGTCAGCCACTGCCAAGATGGCAACGGTGCAGCTGACTCTGAGCTCTTCAGTAACCCGTGGGTGATATCACAGTCTTCTCTGGGTCTCCTCAGTATCTTCTGGACAGAGATCTCAGATGTTGTTCCTGGAATCTGGAGTCACAGCCCAGAGTGTTCATCACCACAGGGACCAGCGTTTCTCCAGATCTTTTCTAGCTGTGTTCCTTCTTCCTGATGTTGCTGCTACATCTATCACTCCTGTCTTCTTCTGCTGTTTGTCCGCTACTATGTCTGATTGGTTCACCATCACCAGTTTGTCTGTATCTGCACGTCCCACAGGATCTTACCTCAGTCATTCTCAACCACCTTTGAAGATGTATCCATTTTGACCTTGGGACTTTCAGCCTATACCAGCACTTGGTTATGTCGTTCTATCTACTTCCTGCCTGCCAGCATCTTAAACCCTGCTGTGCTGGATTGTTTCAGGGGTGTTTCTGCACAGCCTGCAACCATCTATATATTTACCCTTATTGATATATTAGCAGCCTCTTTAGTCTGGTTACGACATTTGTGAGGGAATTAGGCATCAGACAAGAAAAGGTTCTAAAACTGTGGCTCTAATATATCAAATACAGAAAAACCTCAAGGACAGGGCCGGAGCCAAAAAGGCAGAGGAGAGAAATAAAGCATCACTATCTGGGAGAAAACACAGATAAGAGAAGACAAAATGGGGACTGGATCTGTGTGGAAAGAGAAGAAAATATCATCTCCAGTCGGCTAATGGGAAACATCGAAAAGAGGAGAGAGGCGCGGTGAGAGAGGAGAGGAGGGAGGGAGGGAGACAGAAAATGTCTGTTCTCCGGGACAAAGAGAAAGTGAGGAAGAAGGGAGAAGATAAACAGTGAGCGGACAGAGGCGACAGGAGCAATGTTTCAGCTGTCTGGGTGAAAATAGAGCGGGCAGGTTGGAGGAGGGCGGTGCAGCATCGCATGTTCCTATCTTCAGCTCTGCAATAACAAGGGAGCGGGAGGAACAAAGCGTCAGCAGAAAATCCTTACCACCCCCCACAACCCCCTCTGCTGCCCACGCAGCCACAACAACAGGAAGAATAAAGTGATTCAAATCACAGGCGAGGGAGGCTGTCACACCACGAGAGGACAAACGTCCGTCATTTAATAGAAATAAATGTTTGAGCTGCTGCTCAGTGTAGACAACTGATAGAAGCAGGGACTCAGTGTGAAGGATTTTACTGCTGCTCTGCACAGTCTGTCTTCACCTGAACCAGTTCACATTGAGCTGAGCCTGAACACAGGGGCCTCATCCCTCTAAGGATGGGGTCTACGAAGGTGTGGCCCAACACATACCCTATAATTAAAACTGTCTGCTTTCATCACTGGACACAACGATCCAATCATCATAGTTTCACATATTTAAAACTGTCTAGATGTTGTTCAGTGCCTCTGTCCACCACTTTGTACAGATATGCTGTGCAGACATTCATGTTCTCCAGAGGATGAATCCCCTTAAATCTAGTTAAGATTAAAAACAGTGACAAGGTTGAATGAGATGTCAAATACACAAAGTTATTTTGATGCACAAACATTGCAACACTGACTCTGAAAATAGTGAGGCTTTCACCAGCAGAACCTGGTGAAAAGATTATATCTGTGGGGTTGAACCAGAGCATCCCAAGGGACCTGAACAAGGATGGATGGACATTCACTCTGAAGGTCTTAGCGTTGCATCTCAAATCACAGCTTTGCAACCTTGACAACATGTAACTTTTTTTCACAGGAACCTGAGGTTTTCAGGCCCTTGGTTGTTGTTTTAGCTGAAACTGTCACTGACATTTAACAGTGTGATCCACAGGCTCTATGCTGGCATTTTTTGCTGCCATGTTATTTTCATTACTGGCACGTAATGAATCTTGGGATATGTTGGGCCGTGAAGGATCATGACTCTGTTGGATTCTTTATTTCCCAGGAACCTGAACTGGGACACAGCTACTGAGTGTCTGGACTTTTAGATCTAAAATAAATGGTTTTTCAGCAGGTTTTGTTCAGATCAGCACAATCTCAGTGATTCCTAACATATTCTCTTTTTCACCCAGACTTAGGAAACACAGGGAGCTGTAAGCTAAACAGCTACAAAACACTTCCTACAGAGTTTTGTTAGCAAAAAGAAAGATGCCCGCACTTTTTACTGAAGATAAAAAAGAGAAAAATACACTTGGAGAGATAATCTCCCATAAATCTGAGCATCTGTAGCCGGGATGCATTCTGAGATTTTCCAGGTCTTAGGAAAACTCATTAAAGCGTCGTCTGCGATAACCCCAACAGGTAAATTACAAGTCTTTGTGCTGCACATTCATCATAATCACATAAGGCAGCTTTTTCTCCCAGAGCCAAAATGACTGGAGCCAGGTTCATTTCTCTGGCTCGAAATCCGCTGCTGCTGCCAAGGACAAAAACAGAGGAAGAAATAAAACACACGGAGGAGAAAAAATATTCAGTAGAGCCAACGCAGCGAGAGAAGAAGAAGAAGAAGAGGAGTATTTATGCCTTTAATTGTAATGGTTTTATGACTGTTTATCACCAGAGCCATGAAGAAGAGCTGCATCAGCATCTTCAGGAAACATCTGGCTGTCAGGTGTCATCAGTCAGGACACACCTATCAACAGGGGTCAAGGGCTAAACCGGTCCTAATCAAAACTTTAACCCTAATCAGCCATTAATGAGCCATTAGCAGGTTTCAGTAGTTTTCAGTGCGTTTAAAAACATCCATAATGATTGACAGCTTGGAGCAAGGACAAGCCAGAACCAGAGACAGGGTCATGGGGTCTAAGTCCAAGTCTCTGTGAATCCAATGGAGTCTGTGATGGTCTGGCCTAAACTGACAGATTAGCTCCTGTGGCTCCAGACCCTGGTGTTTAATGCTGGTCACCACGATGACCCCTGTCTACTGCTGAGAGACGACAGTGGTCACAGGAGGATCAGAACTAATGAGTCCTGCTTTGCACTGTGGGAAGAAGACTAGCTGGTGGAGGGATGCGATGGTCTGGGCCAAGCCCTGCTGGGGAACCCCGGGTCCAGGTCTAAGGAGTAAACACTGTTTTGGACATCAACAGGGAATGTCTGAACGATTCAGTGGAAAACGTTGATGGAGGATGTTCTTGTTGTTCTTCTTGTTCTTGATTCTTGATCTTTCAGATGTGGTGTATCGAGGCTTTGTGGTCAGGGTCCTATGAGGGGGGAACAGTTCACTCACTGTTTAGGAAGGTCTGAGGACCAGGAGTCAGCTCCGGGTCGGGGTGTTGTCCTGGACTCCAGATTCCCCAGATCTCAGTCCATTATATTTACATTACATTTACGACCAGGAGTTGAGTCTCAGAGGTTTAGTTGAAGGTGTGTTTCTTTCAGCATGTGGATCTTACAGAGATCAAGTATCTGTGGGATGTTCTCCAGTTGCCAGGACTTAAAGATCTGCCGCCCTCTTGGCCCCTCCACAGGGACCTTCAGGTCTCTGGAGGGGTTCAGTAGGTGTGAACATGTCCTGGTGGTTTTGGTTGAACTGACCCTTTGACACAGACTCTGCTGGTGTGTCTCAGTATTTCATCATCTAAATGTTCCCACATGTGGATGAAGGAGGGAGGAGCGCTGCAGCTGCTGCCAGAGGTGGAGTCTCATCACATCAGCACTGTAATAATCTCATGTCATCATTATGATATGAGCTGTGGTCCGGTGGAGGCTGCTGTCCGTCTCTCCTCAGCAGCTCCTGTCTCCTCCACAGCTTCTCTCTGTTAAATCCATGCATTCAATTATTCTGGGTTTAACAAAAAAAAAAAACTCAACAAATCTCCCAGTGTGCTCATTTAATAAACCCCCACAATGCAGCACTTATACAATGATGAACCCCCCGGGCCTTGATACAGCAGAAAGACACACAACCAGGACGCTCAAACAAATCCCTCATCTCACAAAAACAATTTAATAAATAGATTCCAAGGTGAAGCAGAGACACTGAGCTCAATGTTGAGGAGGCTCAGCTCCATTCACACCAGGATCCTGGACTGATGTGGTTCAGATCAAGACCAGACCACAGGGTCATCACATCCAGATGTTGGAGCCTCTGTTGAGCTGATTCCAGCGGCAGCAAAGTCTCTCTCTCTCTCTCTCTCTCTCTCTCTCTCTCTCTCACACACACACACACACACACACACACACACACACACTCAGGTGTTAGCAGCTGAAGGTAATCAGCTGCTAACACCTGAGTCATCAGTGATTCAGCAGCATTTTCCTGCTGTAGCTGCTTCACTGGACACTTTAGTCCAGAGATTCCCAGAGACCAGAACAGTTTCTTTTCCAGGATGGAAACATGTTGATGTGAACATGGAGTCTCTGGACTGACTCAGTGCTGGACCAGACTCTAGTGGACTGTAGAGGAACTGCAGGTCTTGAAAACTTTTTCATAAAAAAATATTTCTTCCCATGTGATCCATCACAACTAAGTCTTTATCATGTGTAGAGCACATGAAGGGAACATGAATACATTTAAATCCTGACTAAATACTTCCCCCACTACTTCCTCCCCCTACGTGAGGGTCTGTATGTGGGGGGGGTAATAAAGACAGTACCTGACACCAGCTGCTGCCCACTGATGCCCACGGGCATGATGCCCAGGTTGTTCATGGCCGTGGTCCAGGCTCCGTGATCAGTGATGGGGACGTTCAGGTGGTTCTGCTCAGCTCCCAGACTCCCTACACCATCAGCTGCTGCACAGAGACAGACACACAACATTATGGTTATGATTATACATATCTTAAAACCCGTGCATGTTCATTTATTTCAGTCTTGTTATTTGGCAATATTTAGAAATTAATATTAATTATATCATATAATTTATATTAAAGTATTATTTCAGCCCACAGAAGTGTCTACGCTTCCAAACATCACATGATCTTTAAAGTGTAATTGTTCCCAAATGGTTTGACCTCTGATGCCTCTGAGGGGGCGGGGTCTTATATGGGGGTGTGGCTATGCTTTTTAAAAGTGGGATTATAATGTTGTTCTGTACCACTGGCCATAGCAGGAGGTCTCTTCTCTTCTCTGCACTCCTCTCATCAGATCCTGCCTCTGGCTGATGGAGGGACGGGTCATGCACAACCACACCTCCGCCTGTGGGGGGAAAGAGTCAGAGTCAGAGTCACTGAGGATGAGTCAGAGAGTGAAGAGCTGACGCAAAAACCCAGGAAGTCTTTAGGTAATTAAGAAGAGATTCAAGAGGGAAAGCTGCTTAACACACACACACACACACACACACACACATACCCTTGATGTGTGTTGTTAGAGGGCTGGCATCTCGCTCATTAGCAGTTTCCCGCCCCTGTGCTGAGCCGAGCTGTCGAAGCCACATGGAAAACATCACAGGGACAAAGTGAAGCGGAGCTCTGAATCCCTCATTTCTGTCTGACAGGAAACATCACACGGCAGAGGCTGAACCAGGACACACTGACGCTGCTTCCTCTATAGATCTGACACTATCAGTCCACTACAATCCACCTGCCTGGACTGTCTCTTCATCTATCTCATAGAGAGTTTGTACAGGCATTCATGGGCCCCAGAGGATAAGTTCTCCTGATGCTATTGATCCTCCAGTTCCACTGTGAGGTGTCTTCATTTGTCACTGAAAACCTCAATGACCCACAACAGGATAATCAAGAAAAGCTTTGTTAGCTCTGTTGGCTACATTAGCTCTGCTAGCTATAGGAGCTGCACTAACTCTGTTAGCTCCATTAGCTCTGTTGGCTACATTAGCTCTGCTAGCTATAGGAGCTGCACTAACCCTGTTAGCTCCATTAGCTCTGTTGACTACATTAGCTTTGTTCGTAACGAGCTCTGTCAGCTCAATTAGCATGGTTAGCTCCAATAGCTCTATCAGCACTGTTAGCTCCATTAGGTCTGTTAGCTCTGTTAGCTACATTAGCTCTGTTAGCATACACTGAAATATAACTGAAGAGTTACAGCAAGTAAAACTGGTTCTTTAAAGCTTCACAGTTGGTTTCACATCTGCAGTAACAAGGTCAAAGGTCGTCTGTCAGCAGGTCACTATGACCTCATTGTCAGGTTGTGTTGCTCTGGTCGTAGTGATGACGACAGGAGCGAAGGGAAAAGTGCAGTGACATAATTTATAGAGTGAAAGTCCACGTCTGGAGGAGGATCAACAAAACACAGGAATACGACACAGGGGAGCTGTGTTCGATTCCCATGTGACGGTAGTTTATGTTGTTTCTATTATCTATGACCATTTGTTGTTATTCTACCATGACAACAGAGATCGACTGATGTGGAGGAAGAACTTTAACGCAAAACACCATCTTTCCCTGAACCTGACCACGACATGACTGTTGTCATAGTAACCATTGTGACAAGGGAGGTACCCTGCTCTGAGAACGATAAGATAATCTCTCTGTCCACCCCCCCTCTCTCTCTCCTCCCTCTCTCTCCTCTCTCCTCCCTCCCTCCCTCTCTCTCTCTCTTCCCTCCCTCTCTCTCCTCTCTCCTCCCTCCCCCCCTCCCCCTCCCTCTCTCTCCTCTCCCCCTCTCTCTC
>CM076658.1:695261-711218 GCA_038496675.1 Rachycentron canadum
CACCATCATCATCACCATCATCATCATCATCATCACCACCATCACCATCACCACCATCATCATCACCACCATCACTATCACCACCATCATCATCACCACCATCATCATCATCATCACCATCATCATCATCATCACCATCATCATCTTCATCACCATCATCAGCCCCTGTGTCTTCCTGCCCTTTGCTGATTCTGCAGACGAGCTGCAGCACTAACTAAAGCTGTGGTGAATAAAGTGAAGAGATATTTTACTGCTCCATCACTTCACGTCACTTCAGCTTTTATTGCTGAAGAACAGGCCGATGGCGTCACAGCAGGGGGCTCTTATTTTGTAATCACCACCAACACACTCCTCTGCTGTGAGCTCAGAGTCATTCTGTCGCAAGAAAACACAGAAGAACAATAAAGTTTATTCAGCTGGTTGGTACAAGCTGCTGCGTAGTCACACAAACAACCACAGCTACTCTCAGCTAAAGCTGCTGCCGCATCACTTCCCCGCAAACACACACTGCTACATCAGTGCATACACACTCATACATATGCATTCACCTCGCATGCAGGGGTGCACACAACCACAGAGCTACACAAGCAAGTCGCACATTTACACAACAACTAGGAAGAGCCTCAGTCTGCAGCTCTAAAATACAACGGGTCCTCACAAAGACACACAAATAGAAACACACACACACAGACACACACACACACACAGGCCTTCAGAGATGTGTCTCTGGTGATTTTTAATGGAAGCACTGTTGCATGGAGGCGTTTAGTCAAAGAACACAGCAACTTCTCATCTGATTCACACCAACAATTAAAGAGCAGCCACATGCCTTTGGGGGAGGGGAAGGGACGAGAGAGGGAGGAAGAGACTGGAAAAGAGAGAGAGCGAGAGGAGGGCGGAGGATCAGAGGAGGCATCAAATCGAGGCGATAAGGCTTCTTTTTGTGCGTACCCAGCCTGCTTTACGTCCTCCTACATGCAGATCGACTCTTTGTGAGCCGCTGGTGCACGACTCCATTGTCACACTCTGCATCTCTTCGGCTGAGGTGATGCATGTGTAGCGAGCGGCGTATTGTGCCTTGATCAAAGCGATGGGAGGTGGAGAGGCGTCATTTTATAAAAGAAAACCCTGCAGATCAGATTCATGTACAATAACAACCTGATATTCAGCAGGTACAATATTACACGTGTCCCTGTCAGAGCCGGAGGTTGTTTGTCTGAGCTGAGATCAGGTCCTGGTGAAAAGATTCATTGTCCTATTTATTCCAGGAAATAACACAACCACCATTCACTCAGCTGAAACAACCATCAGTCAAATAACAGAGAAAACAATCAGCTGATTGATCAGTAATATGAATTAACCTGAGCTGCAGCCTCAGAGAGTTCACCTGTTTCCTGTTTCTTAGCAACAGTCAGTTGGTTTCATTTAACCATGATGTCATCGTTCACTAACTCACCAAGGTAAACCAACAGCGCCACAACAGACTCCTGACGAGTCCCGAACGAGTCCAGGATTCATGCTCTTTTAGCTCTGTTTGGTCTCCACCAGCTGCTCTGACTGAGTCTGTCTGCTGTTGGAGGACAGAGGCTTTTTCCAGTTAAGCTAACAAATGTTAGCTAGTTTCTAACTTTAGCCTTGAGCTACGGTTTAGCTGCCTACCCCTTAGTGTAAAGCTACAGGTTGGGCCGATGGTCACCTTCATCATCATCATCCATCATCATCATCTGTCCACAGGCTCCTTTTCTGCTTCTCTGTTGTGTAATAGATCCACGCTGATGGTCTGTCAGCTGATCATCAGCCTGAGTCAAGCGTCAGGTGACCAGACACCGATGGGCAGTGAAGACCAGTGAGCTGGCCACAGCAGGACTGGCTTCCATCCTGAGAGGACAGTTAAGGTGACGTGTCAGCGATGGCCCCATCACAGGTGGATCGATGCCTTGCTCCACAACGAGCCGCCCTCAGCAGCTGTGTTCAGGCTGCTTTCAGCTGCAGTGTTTGAAGTTACTGCCCTGACAGTACAGGTGTGTGTGTGGGTTGTTTGCTGTCATGCTGCTGCTTCTCGGCTCTGCCGTAAAATATAAATGAAAAGCTACTTCAGACCTTTAGTGTCTTGGCTTTGAAAGACATTTTTCCAAAGGCGAGACACGTGTAACATCGTCCCTGACAGTTTGCTAACATGGCTGATGTTCTTCTGCATGACCACGTTCATGGATCTGACACCGACGTCTCCCCCTGACATCAAGTATTCAACAGAGCCCAGAGCCACAGGAACAGCCCAGGCTGAGGCTGAGGGTGTCAGAGTGGGACATGTCCACAGAGTCTACACCCAGTGATCACTTTATTAGGGACCCCTCATGAACTCTGAGCTGTTCCTCAGGTCTTCAGGTCCTGGATCCTCTGAGACTCTGCTCCATGTTGACTTGAGTCCATCACATTCATGCTGCCAGTCTCGTGGTCTACCACGTCTCAGAGGGGGTCGACTGGATCCAGGTCTGGATCTTCTCTTTATCTTTGGGACCTGGAGCATTATCCTGCAGGAAGTAGCTGTTAGAAGATGGTGAAAACAGCCCCCAAACTATCAGACCATCAATACCAGTCTGGAATGGTGACCCTACGCTGGTTGGATCCATGGATCCAGACTCTGACCCTCAGACCAGGTCTTACACTAACACACTGTGACACTGACTTCAGTGATAAACTCATGAAGGAAGTTAGCAACACAAACAACACAAACACGTGTGGAACTTCCTGTGTTGAAGTTTTCTTTGGTTATTCTGGTTTACAGTGTTTTTATCTAGAAAATAAGGAGAAATTCAGTGTTTTTAGTTTCCTCTTGTTCTCTGAGCTACTATCCCCTATTACAGTGAACAGAGTCTTTACTGAGTCTCAGATATAATGAGCTGAGGTTGAGCTGAGTCTGAAGATGAGGAGACTTGGGGAAAAGCACTTTGTAAAGCAGCAGTAAAGGCAGGAACAGCTGGTGACGCAAAGTAAAATCCTCCATAGAGCAGACCTTCCCAGTATGAAGGACTAGACCCTTGTAGACTAGGTCCTCTGAAGGATGTGGTCTCTAAATTGAGAGGCAGCTCATACACATTGTCTCACGTGGGATCTGGGCTGGGGGAGGAGGGTGGGGGTGTATTATATGAGGCAGCAGCAGAAATCTGACTGTGGTGGACGTTCAGACCACAGAGGACACATCAAGGTTGAACCACACACAGTGGTAAATTATTCACCAGCCAGGGGAAACACACACACCTCCCTCCTCACTCTGCAGCATGTGTTTGTGCACGACCCCGTCTCCTAGAAATGACATTTATAACCAGCTCCTGAAGCATCAGACAGTAGGTCAGAGATGATGCTGCTGCAGGTTTTATACCAACACAATAATGAGTTGTGATGGAGTCAGTGTCCTCCTCTAACATCTGCTCCTCTCATGCAGCATCTGATGACGTTTGAGCGCTGGTGAGTTCGACCCTATATCCAAGATGGCTGCCTGAGACTGGACTCTACCTGACGTCTTGAAAAGAGGATTCGCCTCAGAGATGCAGCTCCGGATGGATCTGGATCATCCAGACCTTTGTCTGATCCCTGGACCAGGTCGTCATATCACGGCGTCATTGAAACAACAGTCCAGAGGAGCCTCCAGCTGTTTTATCTCAGCTCAGCGTCTCATCCCTCAGAGGCACTGGCTCCTCGGCCAGATGACAACGAATGTTTGAAATGGCACAAGTGTCTGGTCCTTTTCCAGCAGGTAGATCCTTCGTAGCGTATCCCAAGATTCATTGTGCCAGTAATGAAAAGAATGCAGCAGAGTCTGAGGATCACACTGTTAACTGTCAGAGTTGGGTTTCAGGTGACAACACAAGCTGAACCTTGGAGCTCACAGTTTACAACAGCTATGAAGGACCAGACCTTCGAAGGTTGTGGCCCTGAACTGGGACAGTTTATCTCTAAGGTGTTAATAAAAGATTACTGTCAAAACAGTCGGTAAGTCTCATTTACTACAGGCTGCTTCAGGTAAAACCCTGATGACTAAGACTTCCTGTATGTGGAGAATGATGACGATGATAAACATTAATATGTGTGACACCTTCTTTTTACCCCTATAATCCAAATATTCTGGCGGCGTGACAACTTTCCTTCGTAGCACGACCTTTTGCTTGGCTAGTTCCTCTCTTGGCTTCCTCATCCTCTGCCTCAGTAATTCTGTCCCCATGTTCCTATCAGTCTCATTTAAGGTTCTGCAGTTTGACTGAATCTCCTGTTGTCTGAAGACCTGTTTCACTGGTTCTGATGGGGACTGTTTGTAAAATAGTGACTTTTCTGCACCATTATTTCAGTTTCACTCAAAATCAATGACCTTCAATGTAGTTTGCCGGGTTCTGTTATGTTGGCTGTGTCCCTGCTCTTCCTACACATCCATCCTCCTTCACATAAAGAGAACAAAGCTTCACGGGACTGAAGCAAGACAACATAGTGAGTCTGAGTCTCCACAGTAAGGAAGCCACATTGTGAGCGTGTCGGTCGCCCCTCCCTGTATGAACCTGGGCTTCCTCCCTGGTCCTGACTGTCTCCTCCCTCACAGCAGAATCTGTAACTTTCCACTTTAATGAGACAAGCTGCCCGGCATCGATCTGTTTTTCCTCAGGTTTTATGGAGGGAGGAGGACATGTCAGAGTTTCCTCGGCTGGATGGCAGCAGCTGGTCCAGACATGAACTCACCAACCACGGGGCAGGAGGAGGGAGGGGCTGCACCACCTCCGACAACTACAGCAGCTCAGCCACAGCTGAAAAGATCCTGGCATCACACTTATCGTTTGTGTTCCGCCGACACTGTTTGTGTTCACACATTTGTGTTGTAACTACATTTTTATATCAATTGGATGAAAAAATGCAGCTGAACACGCCCCCTGATAAAATCTGAAAAATGCATTCAGATCCTGACTTGCCCCCTCCACCCTGCAGCAGCCTCCGTCCCCTCAGAGCATCTCTGCCCCGTCTCAACCGGTCACCCACAATTCATAGATCCACAGCTGCATATTTAAAACCCTCAGGAAACATGAGGATGTCAGTCACAGGTGGAGGCAGCGTTAACTAACTGCATCTGATGAGATCTGATGAGCAGATGGTTTAGAGTTTACTGTGAATTTTGATGGAAAATCTTCACAATGAAACTTCATTTGTTTCTCAAAATGTTTCAGACCAGGGACCGAACCTCTAAAATAAAACTCATGGACCTCCTGACTGGCTTCTTCTTCAGTAGCGTTGTGGTTCTTTATTGAACACGTCAGTGACAAAGCAGGAAACGCAAGATTAGAAAAGCAAAGCAGCAAAGAGTCCAGACAACCGGGAATCAAACTGGGGCCTAAATCACTCAGCTTTTCATTCACCACCGTAACACTGGAGACTCTCTGTGTCCTGTGCGCCTCTTGGTTTTCATTTGCTGCTGATGTTAACGGATGAGGACACGTTGACTGTGTGATGTAGAGATTTGGCTTCTTGCCTATTTCAAACTAGCATTAAAATGACCTGATGTCATTTAGACACCGCAACAACAATATGACATAAAACTGATATTATAACATAATATATATAATAAAAAATATAAATACCTTACATTTTTAACCATTTCAGCAGCTGCATGTGGAGACATTTACTGTCAAAAACAAACCAGAAATCAACTTAAAGTGAAGAGAAGCTGAACATAACGAATCCAGTGCCTCTCAAGGAGCAGTTAGATGTTTCCCTCAGGAGCTGGTGGAGACCAAACACAGAGCTAAAAGAGTGGGAATCATCAAGAGGCGGTTGTGGCGCCTCTGTAGTTTAGCTTTGGTTAAGTTTGGTGATGATGGGTAAAAGATGACGTCATGGTTAAAAGAAACCAACGCTGACTGTTGCTAGGAAACAGGAAACAACATCTCCTTCCTCTGGCGCTTGGGGTGTAGATGCAGATTTGTGCCTCAAAAATTGCAAAACATCAAGTGGAGCTCTTCATGCAGCATTGTACTAAACACACACATTCAAACACTATTCAGATGCCACTGAACGCACCACAAGTCTCAGTCATGGTGACAGCCTCTGGTCAATGTGTCCATTGTCAGTGTTAGCTAACTGTTAGCTAACTGTTAGCTTCATCCGCATTTCCTCTCTGCTGTCAGCTGATCATTTCTGACATATGTGGTAAAACATAAACTGTGACTGATGAAGCTACGTGAGGAGACAGAGTCACTGAAGAACAACACTGTAAATCACTTTGAACTGACAGGGTTATGGTTGTGTCTCTGCATGACTCAGTAGCTCTGAGCTCACTCTGTTTGACAAACACATTAGATTATTAGATATTTTAAGACGTATTTAAGACACAGTGGACTGACTTTTACTCTGGGCTCGACCAGCAGACGCCATATTTGTCCCATCTTTTTCACAAAGTTAATGCCCTTCAACAGTCTTTATGAAAACGTGTCTGAATCCTTCACCATCCTCAGAACGTCTTGTTCTCATTGGATGAGACTGGTGTGTACTCACATCCTGTTTCCTGCCTGAGGACCGTTTCCCTCCTCCAGCCTCCTCTAATGATCCTGTTCCTGCCACAACATCTCTCCTCCACTGCTGTTTTTCTTACTCCTGTTTTTCTGCCCCTCTCTCCTTTTTCTCTCTCTTTTCTTGCCTTCCCCTCCACCAGTCACAGTGATGAAGTGGCCAGTGAGTAGCCGTCTCTGTCGGTAATCACCACGGTAACTCATGGCAGCGCCGCGGTGCCGGCAACACGCCATCCATCACCGCCTCCGCTGCTGCAGGAAACTGATACATCAAGATGTAAATTGTGGCCCTGCTGCTCCCTGCGCTCCTCCACTGTCTCCTCAGAGGGGGAGGAGGGGGAGGAGATAGTGGGGGAGGAGAGAAGAGGTGAGAGGGGTCGAGGAAGGGAATAATGAGGAATGTGGAGGAGAAAGGAGAGGAGAGAGGAGGAAACAAGGTGGCGGGGGAGGAGGTAAACATGAGGGAGGGGATGGGTGGAGAGGAGAGAGAAAGCAGGAAAACAAAGGGAAAGAATGAGGAAACATAAAGGTAGGAGAGAGGAAGTAAGGAAGGAAGGAGAGGAGAGGAGAAAGTAAAGGGAGGAGAAAACAATGTATAACGACGACTGTGGTGCTAATCCATCCTAATCCAGCTTTATTGCTTTCTCTCAGTCTGTACAATGTGCATCACACACACACACACACACACACACACACACACACTGTCACTGTGTGTGTGTGTGTGTGTGTGTGGTTCCAGTAGGAACCACACACACCAGAGCTGCCTCCACGGCAGCAGGTGAACCGGACCTTTGTTGTCATGGTGACAATAATAAACACATGGACCGTACCAAGACTGTACCCTCCCAACAGACACATCGTACCAACTGTATTTTTCCTGGTGTCAACCAACTGTCAACTCTCTGTCACCATCGTCTGTGAGCCACCATTTTGAAGCCTCCAGTTTGTTGTCTGTCGGCCATCTTGGTTTGTTGAAACCAGTAGAAACCATCTTAGTAGCAGAAGGTGGAGCTGAGGAGGAGTGAGGGGTGGAGCTGACCTGCTCTGTACTCTATCCTGATTGGGTGGTACAGTCTGTCAATCACACAGTAGCCACGCCCCCTAATCCATCCCCTGCTTTCTGGTCTATTTTCCTCTAAATGGACCATCATTTAAAAAATGAACATCATGTTGTATTGAAGACTTGAAACTAGAGACTGAGACCATAAACTCATTAGGAAAACGTTTACTGAGCTAATAAATCAAGGGAGAAGTAGGGACATTTTCCCATAGACTTCAATACAATCTGACTTCTTTAACAACCAGTGGAGCCGCCCCCTGATGGTCATTAGAGAGGATGAAGGTTTAAGGCTCTTCAGCTTCAGGTTTAGATCAGCGTCTGGATGTACAAACACATTCAGGCCAAAAACTGTCTCTTCATCAGCCAAAGATTTGTGGTGGTGCCATCTTACATCACGTGAGGTCACATGGACAGAGCGTTATGCAGTAATGACAGAAATATGTCGGCCTGATGTATGACAGTGTACAGACATGATACGAAGCAGACGTCACACATGGAAAGAGAAGAGAAGGATGAACTTACTGTCTCAGGGCAGCAGTTCTCCTCCTGGTCCCTGTGGAGACAGACACAGCTCATCACTTAGATCCTGTACCGAGCTCTTCATGGCAGAATAATGAAGCAAACGTGTGTGTGTGTTGGAAATGTGTTCAGGTTTGAGCCATGACATCATCTGAACCCTCCCAGTCCCCTGAAGCAACACGTCGGCTCAGAGCGAGAGCTGGAGTCAAGGCTGGTGGAGGAGGTGAGTCGCTAATAACACCACTGCACGATTTACAGCATCCTGAGGGCAACACACACACACACACACAGCAGCTGACCTTTCTAATTAAAGGGCAAACAGCAGAAACAAAGGCAATAAAACCACACAAAGAGCTGAAAAATCTGTCACTTCACTTCAATCACACGCACGTGAACCAGCCAATCAGAATCAGCAGTGTATGACATCACAGAGGTTTTACTTGGTTTTACCAGCAGGTGACAGGTCTCATTCGGTCAGTTGATCAGGGAACCGCCTCCTCCTACACCAGCTGAGCCGTCTCCTGTGCAGTGATGTGGGGGTTTGATGCCACTTCCTGTCCCTCAGACCTGCAGCTGGAGGCACTTTGAATACTCATCCTGTGGTCAGCTGGCAGATCTTTACCTGCCTCAGGTGTCCTAACAATTTAATTAAGTCCTAACAAGGGTTTTACAAGTAGAAACCTGCTGCATCTTATACACACGCCCCAAACACTGCTGTATTTTTATCCTCATGAAATAAAAAGGCTACAGTCTCATTTGTCTGTTTGCTGCAGAGGTCGTGTGTTCACCTCGTTTCACTTCAAAAATCAACATTATATTTGTTCACAGTTTGGAAAATGGAGAGCGCTGAATTCACCTTTAATAGCTCCTGTTTACTGTGAGTCACTGGATGAACACACAACTCTCCCTGGATCACTGTGGCTCTGGGGGAAAGATAAAAACCTCAGGATCCTCAATGAGGTTCTGCAGCTGTCAGGAGCATCTTCTGGATCTTCTGGATTTATGGGCGTTTAAATTCTCAGTGGATGTCAGACATAATGACTGAAACTGTGAGTCACAACAAATCTAGAAATGTGAGTCTCATGTGTTGTGTGTTTGATCTCCAGCTGCAGAAAGTGTCCCAGATTATTTACAACAGTGGATGTTTTTAAATGTAACCTTCAAGACTCAGTCCACAAATCTCAAGAGCAACTGCTGCACATATTGTAGATAATAGAATTCATTTCTGTTCTGTGCATGTACATATAGTCGCTGCTCATTGTATTCATCATTATATCATTATCTTTACTTATTTTAGATTCTGTTTCTATTCTTAATGTATTTCTGATTAAATCTAAATAGGGATGAATAAAGGTTCATCTTATCTTCTCTCTCTCTCATTTTCTACAGTCGGTACGAGGCTGTTAAAGACAAACAGGTTTTGGTTTTGGTAAAGCTAAAAAAAAAAAAACCTCCTTCTCCTCCATCTGTCTGACTCCTGCTGTCTCTACTTCCTGTTGCTAAGCTATTATTGGACAGTTCCTGTTTGGGGGAGGGGCACATTCACAGCCTGATATAATAGAAAATGAATGTAATGTAACATCATCTAATCTCATCTAATCTAATCACATGTTTTCTGATAAGAAAATACTCATTACATTACAGCATTAAATGAAGCTAAACTCATTCTAAACCTCATCTAAAACTAAATCTACTCTAATCACATGTATTCTGTAAAGAAAATAGATTAAAACATATTGCAGCATTAAATAAAGCTCTAATCTAATCTCATGTTTTGTGTAAAGAAACTATTTTAAACACATTACAGGATTAAATGAATCAGTGTCTGACAGTTATGGAGCAGCCTGAGAATAGAAAGTGACTGATTGTTGTTTATTGTTCAGCCGAGTGAACAGACCTGTGTGTTACTGCCAGACTGGGACATATGGTGGAAACAGATCTGGGTCAAACCGGAGCAGTCAGGACTGGAACCAGCAGGCCCGGCTCCCAGCTGCCCCAGCTCCCAGCTGCCCCAGCTCCCAGCTCCCAGCTGCCCCAGCTCCCAGCTGCCCCTCCACACACACCCTGCACGGTATGACTGGACCGCACTGAGCGCGCTCCACAGGTGAGTGACAGGTGAACACTGCTGCAGAGGCTGCGTCTTTACATTTCCTGTGTCACGTTCTTTAAAGAGAAAAGATCCTTAATTTCCCATAATGCACCTTGTTGATGATATCTTTAATTATGCTCTCTCTGCTGTAGATCTGTGTTTTCAGACCCTTTAACATGGAGGAAGAAATGCTGTTTTCACAAAATCAGTCGATATAATATAATAGAGTCTGACGGGACTTTGTCTCATAGAAAATGAGCGTTGGTGCAAACAGTGACACCGTTTAGCAGAATAAATGAAAACACACCTGAGCAGCAGGTGAGCTGTTAACCTTCCCTCCGTCGCTGTTCTTTCATTTTTCTTTTCTGTTCAAAGTTTCTTTTATCTGCTTGTTGTCTCATTACGAGCTCGACACTAAACGGGTTCGTTATGTAAATGAAACCTGTGTCTGACGACACTGAGGCTGATCCAGCTCCATCACTTGTTCTTCTCTCGTTTAAAGATGCTGCTGGTTTTCATTTGTGTTTATTAATATGAGCGCGTGACCTCAGGCGTCCACAGCTGAGCAGACAGTTCCCACACATCACTGAGGCGTCCACGGCCTTCGCTCTAATGGAGCTGTGCATCTGCAGATTCTAATATTAGAAGCATGAGACTCAGTTAAATAAAGGAAGGGTGGCAGCAGCACAGAGCTGACAGCTGATCAATCAGTCAGCTCATCAATTGGATTCGTTCTAATAACTAACTAATAATTTACTGATGTTTCCTTCTTAAATGTGAATATTTGACAGTTTTCTTATGTCTGTGAATTTTACTGAACTAATACAAAACAAATTCTTTAAACCTTTAATTATCAAATAAGACAGAAACAATCAGACTATTGGAAATAATCCAGAACAAACCAGGTCACAGGTCGTCAGCTCGTTATGACCTCATCATCGGGTTCTGTTGCTAGGCGACATCCAGTGGTCGCAGTGATGACGACAGGAGGGAAAAGTGCAGTGACGTAGATTATAGAGCGACAAAGTCCACGTCAGGTTGGGGTGGATAAATATGACACAGGAGCTGTGTTCGATTCCCAGGTGACGGTTTATGTTGTTTTTTATTGTCCATGGCCGTTTGTTGTTGTTGTAACCATGACAACAGAGATCGACTGATGTGGAGAAAGAACTTATTTTATCCCAGATCACCATCTTTTCCTGAACCTGACCAAGACATGACTGTTGTCATAGTAACCGTGATGGTGGGTACGCCTCTGTCAGTACAGTCCATGTGTGTTTGTTATTGTAACCATGACAACCAAGGTCTGGTACAATGGCTGTAGGCGTGCTGTTCCAGGAGACAATGGGATGGATCTGAACCCTCAGTCCTGAGGGGCCTGGTTTCCTACTTCGCCCAGTTTTACATTATAAAATGATGATTTTAAATATGAAGAAAGATGAATTAACTCTGGATAAAGAAAATACTCAGCGTTTTGTTGATTTCAAGTAAAACAGAACAATGTGAATATTTTCCTGTGAAAATGTTCGTATTCATCTTGTGACTCAGTTTAACTGCTCATAATGATTCAGTGGCTTTGAACCAGAGCAGCTGAACAGGATTTAAATCCGACGGACTCACGAGCCGACACCTTCATAATTAGTGGATTTAGGCTGCAGCAGACGTGAGGCTCATGACGAGCTGTAATACATTAAACATCCTTTCATTAATATCACACAACAGATTTCATGCAGCGTCTGGATGTATACGGCTGAGCTGAATAAATGCAGCGGGGCTGTTTGTGTTGGCACAGATGTTTGAGGAGCAACAGAAGAAAAGCTCTGCTTTCCAAAATAAAGCTCCAGGTCTCTGCAGACCAGCCTCTCCATTCATCACACGCCGCCGCACACAGCAGCCATTGTCTCCTGAAACAAAAGCTCACCCACTAATTGTGTGTTTCCGTGTGTGTTTCCGTTTTACGGCCCTGTGCTTTGTGTTGTGTTTGTGTTGATCAATCACCGGCGGCGTGGCGAGCAGCAGGGTGAGCGGGGAGGGGCGGGCGGCGGCGACTGGGGCCATGTACCCGCATCCCACCTATTGGCACCATCCGTGTTCCAGAGAGGCCTCAAATAAATCACTGTTAATGACACTGGGACGAAGAGAGAGGAAAAACACCAGGAGGGGGAGGAGGGGGATAAATATTCAGCTCGGAGCTGCTCAGGAACAACTTCCTGTGAGTTTAGGAGAATTTTACCTGCTGAAAGAACTGGAGACAGAATCCCTGTTGGTCCAGAGGGTCCAGAGGGTCCAGATGGTTCAGATGGTCCAGAGGGTCCAGCTGGTTCAGAGGGTCCAGAGGGTCCAGCTGGTTCAGAGGGTCCAGATGGTCCAGAGGGTCCAGCTGGTTCAGAGGGTCCAGATGGTTCAGATGGTCCAGAGGGTCCAGATGGTTCAGAGGGTCCAGATGGTCCAGATGGTCCAGAGGGTCCAGATGGTTCAGATGGTCCAGAGGGTCCAGCTGGTTCAGAGGGTCCAGATGGTCCAGAGGGTCCAGATGGTCCAGAGGGTCCAGCTGGTTCATATGGTCAATATAGTTCATATGGTTCAGATGGTCCAGAGGGTCCAGAGGGTCCAGATGGTCCAGCTGGTTCAGAGGGTCCAGACGGTCCAGCTGGTTGAGAGGGTCCAGAGGGTCCAGCTGGTCCAGGTTCAGGAGAAGACGATGATTTTGGTTAAAATAAGTTCTTCCTCACCATCAGATGATCTCTGTTGTCATGGTTACAACAAAAACAACATGGCTAACTTCACACTAGCTGTCACCTAGCAACAAAACCTAACTATGAGGTCATAATAAGCTGCTGACAGTCGACCTATGGGCTCGTTTGTTACAGGACAGGCTCAACAGGCTCGATATCGGACTTCGAACTGGTTTCTTGTCGACAGCAGCAAAGGCTCGTGGGTATTGTAGTATTTATAGTCGTCCATCAGAATCGTGGATTGAACAAGTTAAAACAGCCTGCAGGGCTAAATTACCAAGGTCTGTGTGTCCAGTAACACTGAGGATGTGAGGAGAAACATGGTGAAACAGGCCTCTCCCTCCCCCCAGGGAGGGAGAGGCCTGTAGAGAGTAAAGTAGAAAGCCGGTGGAAAATAGCTCTGATGAGGATTTTCCTCAGCACAATGAGGACGGACAGACTGTGTGATTCCATATGAGAGAGGCTGGTTTGCTGGGTAAGTGGTAATCCAAACGGGCGGCTGCTCCCGCTTTAACGCCGGCGGCCTGAACCGCCGTGACTCAGACCGTTATTTAACAGCTGAGAGGACGGAGCTGCAGCCATGACACGCTCAGCGTTCACACTGAGGGCTGGTGTGTCAGAGCTGCATCAGGTTAGTGTCTAATGTAAACGCACACACACACAGAGCTCAGAGAATGAATACACGAAGGCATCATTTCTAATCAGCCGACCACGGCGACTACACTCTTCTTCTGCAGATTTAAAAAGGGACAGTGAACTGCTGCCTCTGCCTTTGGTTTATATACTGACATTTCTCTTCCTGGACGTGGTGTGTGTGTGTGTGTGTGTGTGTGTGTGTGTGTGTGTGTGTGTGTGTGTGTGTGTCCTCCAGCTCAGTGTCACTGTCATGGAGCCTCTCAGCAGGTAGATCAACCTCTCTGAGCCTGTCTCAGGAGCTGATAGTGGGTGGAGCAGAGTGTGTGTGTGTGTGTGTGTGTGTGTGGTGGACACTGACAGTCAGGCCTGAAATAACCAGTGTCAGCTTAATTATCTGTGGATGATGGTTCGTGGTGTCAGGATCTAAATCTGGACAACAGTTTATCA
The DNA here is from genome assembly GCA_038496675.1 of Rachycentron canadum. Classification (NCBI taxonomy): domain Eukaryota; kingdom Metazoa; phylum Chordata; class Actinopteri; order Carangiformes; family Rachycentridae; genus Rachycentron; species Rachycentron canadum. The sequence continues at coordinate 709,290 of CM076658.1, forward strand.
GACAGTAGTTTAACCCTTTAGAGACACATTCAGTCTTTCCTGTTTTTCATTTCTTTGTGTTTTTTCTTCTAAAGTCGTCCTTTTTAAAAACATCTCCAAGTCTCCTCATCTTCAGACTCAGCTCAACCTCAGCTCATTATATCTGAGACTCAGTAAAGACTCTGTTCACTGTAATAGGGGATAGTAGCTCAGAGAACAAGAGGAAACTAAAAACACATGAATTTCTTCTATTTTCTAGATAAAAACACTGTAAACCAGAATAACCAAAGAAAACTTCAACACAGAAAGTTCCACACATGTGTTTGTGTTGTTCTAGAGCTGATTTGAAGTTTCTCTCTTTATCTGATCTGAGTTCTGCTCATTCTTTGGAGCAGTAATGATGAAAAATCAGCTCCAAAGCCTCTAATGCTCTAAATATCTTATTGTCCATGTCTCTCTGTCTTTATTCTGTCACTACAATAAACTCAGAGCAACTTCTCCTCACTCTGAGATCAGAAAAATACAGGATTGATCCCATTGACTTTGGCTACAAGCAGCTGACAGCTAGGCCTCTGAAGGAGACACTCTGATTGGCTGTACAAGCTGTGTGTGTGTGTGTGTGTGTGNAAAAAAAAATATATATTGAAAACACCTCCACCAGCATCAAACCAGCTTCCCACACACAAAGGAAGGAAAAAAAACATAGATTTTTATATTTATATATTACTGTAACACTCTGTCTCTTATCACACTAAACCATTTTATCCAAAAATAGATAGGTGCAGCTGCTCCTGTTTATCTTATTGCTGACTCTTCATGCTGCTGAGCCTCTGATACGTCATCACATGAAGAAGCACTGAATCATCATCATCCTCATTTGTATTGATCAGAGGTTTTCTCACTTTTCTTCAGGTCCTTAAACTGTGGGAGTTAAAGGAGCCTGGATGTTTGTGGACTTATAGTTTTTGCTCAGATTTTTATATTACTGGTTGTTTTCATTGTTTTCCACAGGTCTTTAACCCCCCCCCCCCCAGGAGGACCACGTCCCTGTCTGTACAGATTCTTGGGGCAGTTTTCAAACTGATTAAACCACTTGAGTTTCTCAGCAGGTCTGGACTCTCAGACTCCTCCAGCTTCATCGTTTTGAGTTTGGACAAAAAACAGTGCAAATGAAACATCAGCTCCACCAGATGTATCTCCTGATCTGACAGGTGGAGCTCCTCGTTTGGCACAAACACAACATGACAAAAAACAAACAAACAAACAAACACTTGGACCAGTATCGTAATCTGCACAACCTTTGACCCTGACTCTCCTCCCCTGGACTTTTAGTCTGTACAAACAGAGCGGGCATTCCTCCGACCTCCACCTCTAGGCGTCTGTGTTGCCGTTCTCCTCCGGCTGCAGCTGCTCCTTCTCGGTGCAGTCCTCCTGGGGGGGGCGCACTCTCTTAAAGAAACCCAGCTGAGGAAGAGGAAGAGTCGTGATTCATTGTGCTCTGATCATAAAAATAATGTGTCAACAAACAGCACTAGCAGTGTCATGTGACTCGGGTGTGAATGCGGAGACTGAGGACCTGAGGAACATCATCATCCTCAGTGTCACTGTTCTCACCTTGTACATGATGAAGATGAGCAGAGCCAGCAGCAGAAGTCCTGCCAGCACAGCCAGGGCCACCACCCAGCCTGGGACCTTCTGAGGGACGTCGATCACCCACATCACCGACACACTGACCTGAGAACAGATACACACACCTGAGAACACACAGTGTCACATTTAAATTAGCAGCTCTGACAGTTTCTGCCCCTTGTTGGGGTCATTGGGGTTATTGGAGGTGTTGGGGTCATTGGAGGTGTTGGGGTCATTGGGGTTGTTGGAGGTGTTGGGGTCATTGGAGGTGTTGGGGTCATTGGGGTTGTAGAAGGTGTTGGGGTCATTGGAGGTGTTGGG
>CM076658.1:711718-740686 GCA_038496675.1 Rachycentron canadum
GGAAATAACCAATTGAAACAACACAATATTACAACAATATTGTTTTGCCTGTTGTAACTCTTGTCACTTTTTTGTTCCAGAATCTCCTGAGATCAACATGAAGGACTTCCCTCACAATACAGTGTATGTTAGAGCTGGCTCCACCCTCAAGTGTGAGATCCCACTGACAGGCCGACCTTTGCCTAAAGTCATTTTGTCCAAGGATAATGTGCTGCTGAAGTCAACCATGAGATTCAACTCTGAAGTCACCCCTGACAGCATCAAGATCACTTTGCGTGAGAGCATTGCTGGAGACTCAGGACGCTATGATATCACTGCCTCCAACTCCAGTGGAACCACCAAGTCCTTTGTAAATATTGTGGTTCTGGACCGCCCTAGTGCCCCAGTTGGACCTGTGGAGCTGTTTGATGTCACAGAGGACAGTGCTAGCCTGAAGTGGCTCCCACCGGCATATGATGGTGGCAGCCCCATCACCAACTACATCATCCAGAAGAGAGAGACAACCACAGCTAACTGGATGGATGTGTCTTCTGCTGTGGCCCGCTGCACCATGAAGATCATGAAGCTGACTACTGGTCTGGAGTACCAGTTCAGAATCAGGGCTGAGAACAGATATGGAATTAGTGAGCACATTGATTCACCAACTGTCACTGTCAGCCTTCCTTACAGTAAGCAGTCTTTGTTTTGCTTCTCTCTTTTATCATCGTATTTATTACCTTTTCTATTCCGTTTTTCACAATAAACATTCAAACCCTCCAACTCTGCTTCTTACCTGCCAGCTATTCCTGAGGCTCCATCAACTCCAGAGATTACTGCTGTAACGAGGGAGAGCATCACTGTGGCCTGGAAGGAGCCAAAATCAGATGGTGGCAGCCATGTGTTTGGCTACCATCTCCAAATGAAAGACAGGAACAGCATCCTTTGGCAGAGAGTCAACAAAATGGTGATCCGTGCTACACACTTCAAGGTCACCAACATCAATGCTGGACTTATTTATGAGTTCAAGGTGGCAGCAGAGAATGCTGCTGGAATCAGTGCCTTTAGCAAGGTTTCAGATGCAGTGCTGGCTATTGATGCCTGTGGTGAGTGCAATTCCAAAAATACTCAAAAGTCAAGGACGTTTGAGTTTACTGTCTTATGATGAGTTCCCATTGTCTCTTCCTGCAGAGCCACCAATCAATTTGCGCATCAGTGACATCACCAAGAACTCCATTAGCCTGGCCTGGCAGAAACCCAACTACGATGGTGGATCCCCGATCACTGGCTACATCATTGAGAAGAGAGAGGGTGTTAGTGCCAAGTGGTCCAAGGCTAACCTCACCAATGTCACAGATACCCGCTTCACTGTGACTGGCCTAACCCAGGATGAGACGTATGAGTTCAGAGTCATGGCCAAGAATGCTGTTGGTTCAGTGAGCAACCCATCCATGACTGCTGGACCAGCAACTTGCGTGGACACCTACGGTAGGTCTCTTCCCAGCTTTTGAACATTTTATTCCAGACTGTTTGGACCCTGTGGACTTTCCTCTAGTGCATGATTTTTGTCTTAGATTGGACAAAACAGTATTTAAAACAACAATCTTTTCTAGACTTGTCCTTTTGCACACTCGGAACTTGCCAGAACTTGAACTCACCTGTTGTTTATTTTTCATTTATCATTCAGGTGCCCCAGAGATTGAAATTCCTCAGGAGTACCTTAATGAAGTCAAACACAAGGCTGGCTCTAATGTGGAGCTCAGGTTTAATATCATAGCCAAACCCGCTCCCACTATTGAGTGGTTTAAGGATGGCAGAGAGCTTGAACCCAATTCCCAGCTTTCTTTCAAACACACATTTGAGTACACCAGTTTGTTCTTGAGGGAAACCACTCGATTGAATTCTGGTACCTATGAGGTCAAGGTGAAGAACTCCCTGGGATCTGCATGTGGTGTTGTCAGGCTCCTCATTCAAGGTATTCAGATATAATTTAAAAATGATCATTTCCATCTTGTATGAAATTGATTTTACAGTATTTGCCTTATAAACCCTGACGTTCATGGACATATCCCTTCATTATTTAGACAAGCCAGGCCCCCCTGCTGGAGAGATTCAGTTTAAGAAGGTGACTGCTGACAACATAACCATCATGTGGTCCCCGCCTGCTGATGAAGGTGGTGCCATGGTAACTCATTACATTGTGGAGAAGAGAGAGACCAGCAGAGTCATGTGGTCCATTGTCTCTGAGAAACTCGTCGACTGCATCGTTAACATTCCCAGACTCATCCAGGGCAATGAGTACATCTTTAGAGTCCGTGGAATAAACAAGTACGGCATTGGAGACCCACTGGAGTCTGAGCCTGTAATCGCTAAGAACGCATTTGGTAAGCAAACTAAATAAACTCATCATTTCCCACAACTGCTCAATCCAGAGTTGAATATTAGATTATAAAAACAACTAAACTGTGAGGTAATATTTTTTTATCATGTTTTTTATATAAATATAGCAATTTTTTTAAAATAACAATTTAGAACAATGTAGAATAGTTTGATCTAACCTGGTCATTTTTTTTTCAAACAGTTCCTCCTAGCGAGCCATCCAAGCCTAAAGTGACAATGATCACCAAGTCCACCATGACAGTGATCTGGGAAAGACCAGCATTAGATGGAGGCAGCGACATTGACGGCTACTACCTGGAGAAGAGGGAAAAGAAGAGCCTGCAGTGGTTCAAGGTTTGTTGGTGGACTTTTCTTCACAGATTTTTCTAAGCATATAAGAATCACACTTCAAACGTGTGTGCAAGCGTCATGAAATCCATTTCTTTGTTTAGGTGGTGAAGGGTACCATCAGAGACACCAGGCAGAAAGTTTCCAATCTGGTGGAAAACAACGAGTACCAGTACAGAGTTTGTGCTGTCAACAAGGCTGGAGCAGGAAACTACTCTGAGCCCTCTGACCTCTACAAGGCCTACGACCCCATCGGTATGCTTTTCATTTGCACTTCATTATCACCAAGACAGCCTTATAGAATTTTCTTCCTAGGATCTCTTATTGTTAAACTCTTCACATGGAACCTCTGAACACTCCCAAAACACCCTTTGGTAAATGCCCATTTGTCTTCTCCAGATCTGCCTGGTGAGCCATCTAAGCTGCGTGTAGTGGACTCCACAAAGACTTCCATCACCCTCGGCTGGGAGAAGCCTGTCTACGATGGTGGCAGTGAAATCACACACTACACTCTGGACCAGATGAACGCAGAGGAGAGAGAATGGGTGACCATAAACCCACAGGTCAAGACCTGCGAGTATGTTGTGTCCCACCTCAAACCTGGAGCCTACTACTTCTTCAGAGTCTCTGCTGTCAACTGCAAGGGAAAAGGAGAGGACATCAAAATGTACCAGCCTGTTCAAGCCAAAGATATCTTGGGTTTGTATTCATATAGACTTATATATGATATTCCACAGCCTTTTATTTTTGTTATATGATAAAGATAAAACCTAAAAAAGCTTCAAACTGTTGCCTTAAATTTGATTGTTATGCGGAGTTTCTGTTTGCCTTTGATTATGTTATTGCTACCATTAATGCTTTCCCCATTTTCTCTAACAGAGGAGGCTGATTTGGACTTGGATGTTCCCATGACGACCCAGTACACAGCCAGGGCTGGCCGTGATGTGCAAGTGTTCATTCCGCTGAAGGGACGCCCGGTCCCCAATGTCACCTGGCGCAGAGGTGACCGCAACATGGCTGGTGACAACCACTACACCATCACTAGCACTGAGCGAGCCACCACACTACTCATACCCAAGGTTACCCGCGATGACTGTGGCAAGTACCTGCTGGAGATTGAGAACGGCGTGGGAGAACCCAAGATAATTACTGTTTCCCTGAAGGTTCTGGACAGTCCATCCACCTGCCAGAAACTGATGGTTAAGAATGTGACAAGAGGAAAGCTGACTCTCAGCTGGGAGGCTCCTCTCATTGATGGTGGTTCCCCTGTCACTAATTACATTGTCGAGAAGAAGGCCTCCACCATGAAGGCTTACCAGGTGATCACCTCTGAGTGTGCCAACACAACTTACAAGGTGTCAGGCCTGGAGGAGGATGTAGCTTACTTCTTCCGAGTGTCTGCTGAAAATGAGTATGGTGTTGGTGACACCTGTGAGACTACTGAGCCTGTCAGAGCCACAGAAACTCCAGGAGCAGTCAAACAGTTGGTGATGGTGGATTCCACGAAGAGCTCTGTTACCTTGCAGTGGAACAGACCTGACCATGATGGTGGCAGTCATATCACTGAGTACATAATTGAGAAGAGAACTGAGGAAGATCCCACCTGGACTTTGGGTGCTACATGCAAGCGCTGCAGTTGTGAGGTCACAGGGCTCAAGGAGAACGATATCATGGACTTCAGAGTGTTTGCCAAGAACGAGAAGGGAAACAGTGATTTCTCCCAGATTGGTCCAATCATAGTGATGGACTTCATCATTCCACCAGAGGCCATCCTCAGTGACTACCCCAACGGAGAGCTTGCTGTTCGTATTGGTCAGAACATCCACATTGAACTGCCCTTCAAGGGAAAACCAAGACCTGTAATTAGCTGGCTGAAGGACAACTTGCCACTGAAGGAAAGTGAGAAGATTCGCTTCAGGACCACTGACAACAAGACTGCAGTGACAGTCAGAGGAGCGAAGAAGGAGCATGCTGGCCAATACACTTTGGTCTTGGACAACAGAGCTGTCAAGAACTACTTTGACATTAATGTGATCACCCTGGGACCCCCCTCAGCACCTGTTGGCCCCATTCGCTTTGATGAAATTAAAGCTCAGAGTATCATCATCTCATGGGATGAGCCAAAGGAGGATGGAGGTGGTGAGATCACATGCTACAGTGTGGAGAAACGTGAGATGTCACAGGCCAACTGGAAGATGGTCTGCTCCAGCGTTGTCAGAACCACCTTCAAGATTCCCAATCTTGTCAAGGGAACAGAGTACCAGTTCCGGGTCCGTGCAGAGAACAAGTATGGAGTCAGTGAACCACTCAACTCCTCAGACATTGTTGCCCAGCATCAGTACAAACCTCCAGGCCCCCCAGGAAAGCCAGTGGCCTTCAACATCACCAGTGATGGTATGACCATTAGGTGGGAAGCCCCAGAATTTGATGGAGGATCCCCTATTTTGGGATATCATGTTGAGAAGAAGGACAGAAACAGCCTCTTGTGGCAGAAAGTGAACTCCACCATCATCTCCAACAAAGAGTACAGAATCATTGGTCTCTTGGAGGGACTGGAGTACTCCTTCAGAGTCTATGCTGAAAACAACGCTGGACTCAGCCCTATCAGTGAACAGAGTAAACACGCACTCGCTATCTCTCCTGTTGGTGAGTACACTTCATCTTTTGTCTTTGTTCATCCAGTAAAATCAGGAAATATTTAAAGATCACATTTAGCTTTAGGGGGACAATCAAACTCTATCAATAAATTGCTTCTTTCTTGTCTCATTAGACCCACCTGGCACCCCGCTCTGCATTGATGTAACCAGAGACTCAGTCACCCTGCAGTGGGACATCCCCAAGAGGGATGGTGGCAGCAAAATTGTTGCCTACAGTGTGGAGAGGCGCCAAGGCAGAGGCAAATGGCTGCGGTGCAACTTCACTGATATCAGCGAAACCCAGTTCACTGTGACTGGTCTGTCTCCGGGAGACAGATTTGAGTTCAGAGTCATTGCCAGGAATGCTGTGGGCACAGTCAGTCCACCATCAAACTCATCTGGATACATTATGACAAAGGATGAGAGCAGTAAGTATTCCCAACTTCAAAATATATAGACCAATCATCAAAGACAGTGTGTTTCACACGTACCTGTGATTGTGCACATCCCTCATTTGTTCATTCTCCTTGCATCTCCAGTTGTTCCTGAGATTGAGTGGTCACCAGACCAGGTGGTCACCCTGAGGGCTGGAGAGAACGTAAAGCTCAACTGCAGAATCACTGGGCGTCCTGTCCCCCAGGTTGTCTGGTACAAGGATGGAAAAGAGATTGACAAGAGGACCATGATCGACATTGAGGTCACCACCGGCATTGGTACCAGCAGTGTGTTCATTCGTGACGCTGACAGGAACCACCGTGGAATCTACACTGTAGAGGCCAAGAACAGCTCTGGAACCAGGAAAGCTGATGTCAACGTGAGAGTACAAGGTTGGTGGACACTGATGAATATTATTTCAATATATGTAAGAGACATTGCCTGGGACAAATATATCCAAATGTGTTTCTGTTGACATCTATGAATTACAAATGTTAATAGTACAGCTTGACAACTTTTAAGAAATCTACCTCTTGTTTGCAACAGATACCCCTGGACCTGTCGAGGGGCCTATTCGTTTCACAGGCATCACGGCTGAGAAATGCACAGTGTGGTGGAATCCACCAGAGAATGACGGCTGTGCCGCCATCACCCACTATGTCGTGGAGAAGAGGGAGACATCCAGGATCTCCTGGGCCATGGTCACCTCCAAGTGTGAAGCATGTTCTTACAATGCCACAAACCTCATCAAGGGCAATGAGTACCAGTTCAGAATCTCTGCTGTCAACAAGTTTGGTGTTGGCAAACCACTGGACTCTGATCCTATCATCGCACAGATGCAATACAGTAAATAAAGTCACTCACATAGTGTCTAAAATGCCAAGCAAACTTTAAACATTAAGTCTGTCTATTGCACTTTAATAACTTTTTATAAGGTATAATATCTTCCCCTCTCTTCCTCAGCTGTGCCCGATGCCCCTGGGACTCCAGATGCCACCCATATCACTGGAGACAGCATCACTGTGTGCTGGACCAGGCCAAGGACTGACGGAGGCAACGAGATCAAGCACTACATCCTGGAGAGGAGAGAGAAGAAGAGCCTGCGCTGGGTGAAGGTTTCCTCCAAGAGACCCATCACAGAGCTGAGGCACCGCGCCACCAACCTCACCGAGGGCAATGAATACGAGTTCCGTGTCATGGCTGAAAATGGCGCCGGTATCGGACCAGCCAGCGGAACCTCCAGACTCTTCAAATGCAGAGAGCCAACCAGTGCTCCCAGTGCTCCCACAGTGATCAAGGTAGGGTTGCAGGAACAGAAGCATCATTCATTCATTCTTAAGTATCACTCTCAACTGAAATCTGAAAACATGCTGTTAGTACAGAAAAGCCTTCAGTAATAAATACTGTATAATATATATATATTGCAAAGAAATTAGAACAAAGAAAAGAATATATTAGAAATCATAAATAAATAATCTGCTCTTTTCTTCACAATCAGGTTATTGACTCCACTAAGTCCTCTGTCACCCTGGAATGGACCAAGCCAGTCTTTGATGGTGGCATGGAAATTATTGGCTACAACATTGACATGTGTAAGGCCAGTCTGGAGGAGTGGCACAGAGTCAACAGCCAGATTTGCATCCATACCAGGTACACTGCTAAGGGCCTGGTGCCTGGAGAGCTCTACAAGTTCAGGGTCAGTGCTGTAAATGGATCAGGACAAGGTGAAGCCTCAATGATGCCCAATGCTGTTCAGGCTCTGGACAGACTCACATCTCCTGAGATTGACATTGATGCCAACTTCAAGCAAACTCATATCGTAAAGAATGGTGGCATGGTCACCCTTCACATTGCCTTCCGTGGCAAACCAGCTCCTCTTGCTACCTGGTCTAAGGCAGAGGGTGAGCTTCCTGTCATGGCTGATGTCAACACCACAGATTCCTTCTCTACTCTGACCATTGAGGGCTGCACAAGGTATGAGGCAGGCAAATACACCCTGTCTCTGGAGAACAATAGTGGGCGCAAGTCCATTACATTCACTGTCAAAGTGCTGGATACACCTGGACCACCAGGAGCCATCACCTTTAAAGACGTTACCCGGGGAGCCTTGACAATGATGTGGGATGCCCCCAGCAATGATGGTGGATCCCGAATCCATCATTATATCATAGATAAGCGTGAGGCCAGCCGCCTAGCCTGGCAGGAAGTCAGCACCAAGTGCTCTCGCCAGATGATCAGGGTAACTGGTCTGGATATTGGTGTGCCATATCTCTTCAGGGTGATTGCCGTTAACCAGTATGGCCAGGGAGAACCCCATGAGTTGACAGAGCCCATCATTGCCACAGAAGAACCTGCACCACCAAAGAGACTTGATGTTGTCGACACCACCAACTCTACAGCCTCGCTGGTTTGGATGAAGCCAGAGCATGATGGAGGCAGCCGCATCAGAGGCTACATCGTTGAATTCAGAGCTAAAGGAACTGACCACTGGGTTGTTTACGGAGAGACCAAGTCTCAGAAGATGCTGGTGGAGGGTCTGATCGAGAATACAGAGTATGACTTCAGAGTCAAGGCCAAGAACGATGCTGGGATCAGCGAGCCTCAGGGAACCTTTGGCTCTGTGGTCATTAAGGAGCCTCGCATTGAACCAACTGCTGACCTCAGCAGCATCACCAACCAGCTCATCACCTGCAAGACCTCCAGCACCTTCACCATTGACATCCCCATCAGCGGCAGGCCTGCACCCAAGGTCACCTGGAAGTTGGAGGAGATGAAGCTGAAGGAGACTGACAGAGTGTCCATTAAGACCTCAAAAGAGAGAACCACTCTGGTGGTGAAAGACAGCAAGAGAAGCGACAGTGGAAAATACTACCTGACTCTGGAGAATGCTGCCGGTGTGAAGACTTTCACAGTAACCGTCGTTATTGTTGGCAGACCAAGTCCACCTACAGGCCCTGTGGAAATTTCTGGAGTTTCCTCAGAGTCCTGCACCCTGTCTTGGTCTGAGCCAGCCGATGATGGCGGCACTGACATCTCCAACTACATTGTGGAAAAACGTGAGTCTGGCTCTGCCTCCTGGCAAGTAGTTAACTCCAGTGTGAAGAGAACCACCATCAAAGTGACTCATCTCACCAAGTACATGGAGTACACCTTCAGAGTGTGTGCTGAGAACAAGTTTGGAGTCAGCAAGTCCATTGAGTCTGCTGCTGTCGTCATCGAGCATCCATTTGGTAAGTTCTGTTCAATTATAACACAAAAATAAAAACATTGATTTTGTATGTATGAATATTTTGTAAATGTGTTTAGGTTCAGGTCAAATTAAGAATCCCTGATCTCCACTTCATTTCACAGTTCCACCTAGTCCACCAACTCGTCCAGATGTGGTATCTGTGTCTTCCAACGCCATCAGTATCAAATGGGATGTGCCCTATGCTGACGGTGGCAGCAACGTGACTGGCTACTGGATTGAGAAGAAGGAGAGAAACACCATCCTGTGGGTGAGGGAAAACAAACTGCCCTGCCTGGAGTGCCATTACAAGGTGTCCAACCTGATCGAGGGCCTGGAGTACCAGTTTAGGGTGTACGCCATGAACATCGCTGGACTCAGCAAGGCCAGCGAAGCTTCCAGACCTGTCGTTGCACTCAATCCTGTTGGTGAGGGAAACTTTCATGTCCTGTCCACAACATTCATTATGTAAACTAATGATCAAAGCCATAACAACTGATTACTGTTTGTCTTTCTCGCTAAAACCTCAGTACAACTTTAAAGAGGGTAAGCAGCAGTTTTATGATAACACCCCCCCCCTCCTCTCTCAGATCCTCCTGGTAAACCTGAGGTGACAGACATCAGTCGTTCCTCTGTGTCATTGTGCTGGACTGTGCCATTCAATGATGGTGGCAGCAAGATAGTTGGTTACGTGGTGGAGAAGAAGGTCTACAGTACAGATGAATGGGATGACAACCGCTGGCTCAAGTGCAACTACACCACGATCACTGAGAACTACTTCACTGTGACAAACCTGGGAGAGGGAGAGATCTATGAGTACCGTGTCATCGCCAAGAATGCCGCCGGTGTCCACAGTGCTCCCTCAGAGTCCACCGGACCAGTCACATGCAAGGATGAATACTGTAAGTTAGCATTATAATTACCTTATGTTTTCACTTTGAATGTAGATTTAGATCCCATGGAAGGTCTCAAACTTAAATAACTACTTCTTGATTCCTCTTTGCTGCAGCTCCTCCCAAAGCTGAGCTGGATAGCAAACTGGTGAGCGAGACAGTTATCATTTCTGCCGGTTCTGACCTCGTCCTGGATGGCGCTGTAGGTGGTAAACCAGAGCCTACAGTGTATTGGTCTAAGGGAGACAAGATTTTGGAACTTGGAGAGAAATACTCACTGACCTACACCTCCACCAGAGCTATGGCTGTCATCAAGAACTGCGACAGATACGACACAGGCAGATACATCCTGACCGCTAAGAACGCCAGCGGAACCAAGACTGCTGCTGTCAACGTTAAAGTTCTAGGTGGGCAGCCAAAAACCATGTTAATCATACTGTAATCATATTATTTTAGACACTGATGTTAGACTCTATCACGTTGACTAGTAGAGTCACAGTAGACAGGTGTATCATAGGACTGTCTGATGGGCTTCCCTCTTTTAGACACTCCTGGAGCTCCAGCTGATAAGATCATAATCAGCAGAGTGACTGAGGAGAAGTGCACTGTGTCCTGGAAGATTCCTCTTGAGGACGGCGGGGACTCTGTCACTCATTACGTTGTGGAACGTCGCGAGACCAGCCGCCTCAACTGGGTCGTCATGGAGACCGAGTGCAAGACTCTGTCCTGCGTCAGCACCAGGCTGATCAAGAACAATGAGTACATCTTCAGAGTCAGAGGAGTCAACAAGTTTGGACCTGGAGTTCCTCTGGAGTCCGATCCCGTCATCGCTAGGAATGCTTACAGTATGTCTAACTTTACATCACTGCTATAATCCTTTGTAGTCATTGGTGCAGCTTTACAATTCAGACTCCAATGTCAAAGGAGCTTCATTTTATATTTGAGGCAAAACCTGTTCCATCTTTCCCCCAGCAATCCCATCCCAGCCAGGAACACCTGAAGCTACAGCGGTAGGCAAGGAGCACATCATCATCGAGTGGCTGAAGCCTGAGAGCGACGGAGGCAGCGAGATTAAAAACTACATTGTGGAGAAACGAGAGAAGAGCAGCACAAGGTGGGAACAAAATCTTAAAGACAAAATGGCTGTATTTTAGTTGCCATGATCTGAATTATTGATGTCTATTATCTCTGTAATGCTATCTTTTTATTTTCTCTCTGGAACAGGTGGACCCGGGTGAACAGAACTTACACCATCTATGACACCCGTCTGAAGATCACAGGCCTGCTGGAGGGAAGTGAGTACCAGTTCAGAGTGACTGCTGTCAACACTGCTGGAGACAGCCAGCCGAGCGACGCCTCGCCATACATCTTCTGCAAAGACCCCACATGTAAGAACTGTCTGCTTAGAGTCTTTTCTTTCAAACCTTAACTGGTGTGAAAGATTAAACTAAGAACTTCATCTTAAATTAGTAAATTATTTATTATTACTTTAATATTATTAATATTTCAGTAATATTATTTTCCACTTGAATGATGTTTGAAACAATGTATAATATATCTGTATTTATCTTCATCCACTCCAGACACACCAGCTCCTCCATCAATGCCTCGCATCACCGACACCACGAAACACAGCATCAGCATGACCTGGACCAGGCCCATGTACGACGGTGGCTCGGATGTCACTGGCTACGTGGTGGAGATCCTAGAGGAGGGCTCCGAGCAGTGGTACCGCGCCACCACCAAGGCACTCAAGACCAATGAGTATGTGGCTGCGGGCCTGGCAGCCAATAAGAAGTACAGGTTCAGGGTCGCTGCTATCAACAACAACGGCACTGGGGAGTTCAGTGAACCTAGTGCTGAGGTTGAGCCTCTGGAGAGAGTTGGTGAGTTACTGCAGACTTAGACAGTTTTATTTTTATCAGCATTTCTACACAATTTCATAAAAACAAGATAGGGCAAGGCAAGGCAATTTTATTTGTATATTTTTTACAAACAGTTTTTTACAAACAGTTTGTCTCAAAGTTCTTTACATAGCATCATAACAACATCCTCTGCCCTTAGACCCTCACATCAACTGAGGAAAAACTCAAAACAAAGAACCCTTTTAACAGGAAAAAAGCAGTCTAAGCCTATAGCAGCATAGCTATAAAATGGTTCAGAGCTACCTGAACCGGCCCGAATTAAAAGCTCTGTCGTAGAGGAAGGTTTTAAGCCTAGTCTTAAATGTAGTAAGAGTGTCTGCCTCTCTGACCCATGGAGAGAGTTGGTTCCACAGTAAAGGAGCCCGATAACTGAAGGCTCTACCTCCCAGTCTGTTTTTAAAGATACTGGGAGTCACTAACAGACCTGCATGCTGGGAGCAAAGTGCTCTGGAAGGATAATAAGAGACTATGAGGTCTTTCAAATAAGATGGAGCTTTGTCATTAAGGGTTTTATAAGTCAGCAGAAGGATTTTGAAGTCGACTCGATATCCTACAGGAAGCCAATGGAGAGAAGCTAAAGTGGGAGAGATGTGTTCTCTTTTACTAACTCCTGTCAATATCCTTGCTGCAGCGTTCTGGACTAACTGCAGACTCTTTAGAGAGTTTTTCAGACATCCTGACAACAGAGAGTTACAGTAGTCCAGCCTAGAGGTGATAAATACATGGACTAGTTTCTCAGCATCACTCTGAGAGAGGATATTCCTAATCTTGGCTATGCTGCGCAGGTGAAAAAAGGCAGTCCTAGTCACGTGTTTTATGTGTGAGCTGAATGTAAGGTCTTGGTCAAATATTACTCCGAGGTTCCTTGAGTGAACATGTTGAGGTGAGATCGCATCAATGTTAAATTTCTTTATCACAACAAACGTCTTTGATCTGATCTTTGGACACATTATGGTCTGATTCTAAAATCATAGGGAAGATTTAATCAGTTAAAATGTTCAAGCTTCAGATGTTTCTGCAGCATAGTCTGACTCTCCCCACCTTGTGCTCAGAAATGCCCGACCTGGAGCTGGCTGACGACCTGAAGAAAACAGTGTGTCTGCGTGCCGGAGGAACCCTGCGTCTGTTTGTGTCCGTTAATGGACGGCCAACACCAGTGGTGGCATGGAGGAAGACAGGTGTGGAGCTGCAGAGCCGTGGCTACATTGAAACCACTGACAGCTACACTTCGCTGATGGTGGAGAAGGTCAATCGCTACGACTCCGGAAAATACATTGTGGAGGCCGAGAACCCCTCTGGCAAGAAGACTGCCACCATTCTGGTTAAAGTCTATGGTATGTCAAACTACGTCTCTACAGACACCAATCATATTGGGGATAAAAAAGTAATAATTTCACTCTTTGCTTGGATTGATCAGTTTTGGGCCGTTCGTTTACCTCTTTTTCAAGGCTCCTGTAAACTGATCTCCTCTTTCCCACAGACACTCCTGGACCTCCAGGTTCAGTGAAGGTCAAAGACTACACCAAGGAGTCTGTTGTGATCACCTGGGATGTTCCAAGCATTGATGGTGGTGCTCATGTCAGCAACTACATTGTTGAGAAGCGTGAAGCCAACATGAAGTCATACAAGACTGTCACCACTGAGTGTAGGAAGACCCTGTACAGGATCACTGATCTGGAGGAAGGTACACACTACCACTTCAGAGTCCTGCCTGAGAACATCTATGGCGTTGGTGAGCCCTGCGAGACAACCGAGGCCGTGCTTGTGTGCGAGGTGCCATCGGTGCCTGTGCAGCTCCAGATTGTTGATGTCACCAAGTCCTCTGTCACCCTGCACTGGGAGAAACCAGTGCATGACGGTGGCAGCAGGCTGACGGGCTACATCATCGAGGCCTGCAAGGTTGGCTCAGACAGGTGGAGTGCTGTGGCCACGGTTAAGGCCTCAGTGTCCCAGCACACCATACAGTCCCTGATGGAGAACGACCAGTACCTCTTCAGAATCCGAGCCACTAACAGCAGGGGATCCAGCGAGCCCATGGACATTGTCACTCCAGTCACAATCCAGGACATCAAAGGTAAGATAATACCTCCACACATCCTCAAAACACTTGCATTTCGAAAACTAAACTAAAACATTGTGAACACATCACATCCTACCTGTGTATTCCAGTGATGCCCAAGATCGACATGACCAGCATCCCTCAGAAGATCGTCCACGTGCACCACGGCAAACCCATCGACCTCAACATCCCGATAAAAGCCAAACCACAGCCTGTCTGCTCCTGGTTCTTTGGTGGCATCAAGCTGAAGGACAGCCTGGACCGCATCAAGATTGAGAGCAATGGCAAATACACCCACCTCATCATCCGTGAGACCACAATCAATGACACAGGAGACTACACGCTGGAGGTGAAGAACGCTATCGGCATGGCAACCGAGGTCATCAAGGTCATCATCCTCGGTAAGGAGATTTTCTGCACTCAAATGTAGTTGTAAATAGATGAGACGTGTTCAAATGTAGTTTTAGTAACCGCTACTATCTTCAGTGTGTAAGAGTCGAGTGATGTATAATGCAAGTAAATTACATTCAAGGACTAACCAGCCACCCTCTCATGTCCATCCAGACAAACCTGGCATCCCAGTTGGCCCAATGAAGATCGAAGAGGTTGATGGTGTGTCAGTGACAGTGAGCTGGGAACCTCCAGAGAAGGACGGTGGGGCCAATGTCAGCGGCTACGTGGTGGAGCAGCGCGACGCCCACCGCCCAGGCTGGACCACCATCTCAGAGTCAGTGACCCGACCTTGCTTCAAGTTCACCAGACTCACGGAGGGAACTGAGTATGTGTTCCGTGTGGCCGCCATGAATCGCTTCGGTGTAGGTGGCTTCCTGCAGTCTGAGGTGGTGGAGTGCAAGAGTGCCAAGAGTGAGTTCTCTTCCCATCAAAATCACGGTCTCCGTGTTCCTGAATAATTTTTATTTAGTGCGTTTTCTGTGCAAACAAACGCTGTCACTGTCTTACAAGCTTCAGATTATTCTTCCATTTCTTTCTTCCGTCTTTCCTTTTGATGTCGCTTTGTTTGCAACCACCAAATAACCCTATTGACTACTTAGAATTCCATGGCAACCATTATGAACAGCTTTGCAGCTATTCTGAAGACTCTTTGGTGACAACCGAATAACAACTACCTAGTTGCACCTCAGTGGCCATGTAACAACCAAATAGTAACATTTTATTGGTGGCCTTCAATGAGAGAGCAACCTTCTAGTCCAAGCAACATCATCCACCCATTATTAAACCATTTTTACTTTAAGAGCATGTGATACAATTAAATAAAGAGGGTACGTACTGTGATTGATGCTCATTTATTACACAAATATATTACTATGAACAGATTAGGGTTAAAATTATTGCATAAGCCTCTTGCCCCTCTAGCTGGTCCTTTCTCTTATCTGTAACTCCTCTGATTTTCCTGTGTAGCCATCCCTGGACCTCCAAGCAAACCAGAGGTGCTTGATGTCACCCACGAGGGCATGACTCTGACCTGGCAACCGCCCGAGGACAATGGTGGCTCCACCATTGCTGGCTACATCATTGAACGTAAGGAGGCCCGTTCTGACAGGTGGATGAGGATCAACAAGAACCCTGTCACCATGACCAGATACCGCTCCTCTGGCCTAATTGAGGGCCTGGAGTATGAACATCGCATCACCGCCATCAATTCAAGAGGAGCTGGCAAACCCAGCGAGAGCTCCACTATCACCGTTGCCATGGATCCCATTGGTATGTGACAAAACTGCTGTGTTCCTGTACTGATACTTAACAAATTAACACATCACCACCTATTTTAAATAAATATCACCAGTCTGGAGTTTGTTTTTTTTTACCTGATGTCTCTGTGATATTTAACAGAACCTCCAGGTCCTCCTGTTCAGCCCAGAGTCACTGACACCACCAGGACTTCAGTCTCTCTGGCCTGGTTGCCACCTGCAGAGGAAGGTGGTGCTGTGATTACTGGTTACTTAATCGAGATGCAGAAGGTGGACCAGGTGGAATGGACACTGTGCAACACCACACCCACCAAAATGTGCGAGTACACCCTCACCCACATGCCCCAGGGCGCCGAGTACAAGTTCAGGGTTATCACCTGCAACGCTGGTGGTTCTGGAGAGCCGGCTGAGATTCCTGGAGTGGTTAAAGTCCAGGAGATGCTTGGTAGGAGAACATAATTCCATAATTAAGTCAGATTTTTATCATCAAATAAACAACTTTCTGTCACTTGAAATACATGATACATAATTCCGCTGACAAAAAGATTGTCTGTGTCATCTTCAGATTATCCCGACTATGAGCTTGATCGTAAATACGAGGAGGGCTATGTGGTGCGGCAGGACGGAGTCATCCGCCTGTCTGTGCCCATCAAGGGTAAACCCATCCCTACATGCAAGTGGACCAAGGATGGTCGTGACATCTCCCACCGGGCCATGATTGCCACCCATGATGACATCACCGAGCTGGTCATCAAAGAGGCACACAAAGACGACACTGGTACCTATGACCTGGTGTTGGAGAACAAATGTGGCAGGAAGGCGGTGTATATCAAGGTGAGTGAAATTAAATGAATTAAAGTATACAATTAAGAAATACATCTTGGTGGAATGGTTTGAACTTACATTTCTGTATATCTGCCCCTCTAGGTGAAGGTCATCGGTCGCCCAGATGCCCCAGAAGGTCCTCTGGAGTTTGACGACATTCAAGCCAGATCAGTCCGGGTCAGCTGGAGGCCACCGTCAGATGATGGCGGCTCCGACATCTTGGGATACATCGTGGAAAGGCGGGAGGTACCCAAGGCTGCCTGGTACACTGTAGGTGCCCGGGTCACAGAGAATTCTCTGGTGGTGAAGGGCCTGAAGGAGAATGTGGAGTATCACTTCAAGGTTTCTGCCGAGAACCAGTTTGGTGTCAGCAGATCTCTGAAGTCTGAAGAGTCTGTCATACCAAAGACACCACTTTGTGAGTATTGATACTATTGATTCACTCAATAGGCACTTTGGAAATACACCTTTAACACATTATATATTCCAAGTTGTGATGCCGATTAGGGTTGTAAGTACTGACTTCATTGACAATGTGCTTCTACCTCCAGGTCCACCAGAACCTCCCAGCAACCCACCAGAGATCATGGATGTGACCAAGTCCACGGTGGCTCTGTCCTGGGCACGGCCTCGTGATGATGGCGGCTCCCGGGTCACAGGATACTATGTGGAAAGGAGGGAGGTGTCGACAGAGAAGTGGGTCCGCCACAACAAGACCCACATCACTACCACCATGTACAATGTCACTGGTCTCATCCCTGATGCAGAGTACATGTTCAGAGTTGTGGCCCAGAATGACATCGGTCAGAGTGAGCCCGGTCCCTCCTCAGAGTCCGTGGTTTGCAAAGATCCATTTGGTGAGTCAACAGCACATGATACCTGTTTCTGCAGGATTATACTGATGAAAATAAATATATAAGAGATAGGAAATGTATCTGTGCTCTGAGCCTTTGTCAATGTAAGTTATTTGTAGAGTTGTGTAGAACTGTGACTTTAAATCTCTTCTGTCTGCTTCCTTACAGATAAACCCAGCCAACCGGGAGAGATTGACATCATTTCTGTCACCAAAGACTGCATCACCATCCACTGGCTCAGGCCAGAACATGATGGAGGCAAGGAGATCCTTGGTTACTGGATTGAATTCAGGCAGGCCGGAGAGAGTGCCTGGAAGAAGTGCAACAAGGAGCGCTCCAAAGATCGTCAGTTCACGATGGGCGGCTTAATGGAGGCCACAGAGTACGAGTTCAGGATCTTTGCCGAGAATGAGACAGGACTCAGTCGACCTCGTCGCACACCTATGGGCATCAAGACCAAACTGAGTGGTGAGCTGCTGTACAATTTACATCCCATCAAACAGGCCAACCTGGTCTTTATATATTTATGTGATAATTGCATAATTAGCAATCGGTGGATTTGCTTCCAAAATAAATCTCGTTATCCAGTATGATCTCAAGTATCAGCTTCAAGAAACCAAGAATATCACATCTGTTCTACCACAAATAGCCAAAAGCTTAGTAAATTCAGTTTGATGAACCTTTGCTATTCTTTCTGCAGTTGGTGAGGCTCCAGCTTTGAAGGAAGAGATCCAAGACGTAACCACCAAACTTGGAGAGTCAGGCACTCTGACCTGTGGCATTATTGGAAGACCACTGCCTGAGATCAAGTGGTACCGCTACGGCAAGGAACTGATCCAGAGTCGCAAGTACAAGATGAGCTCAGATGGCCGCAACCACTCTCTCAGCATCCTGACGGAAGAGCAGGAGGACGAGGGCCTGTACACCTGCAGGGCCATCAACGAGGCTGGGGAGATTGAAACCAGTGGCAAACTGCGCCTGCAAGCGCCTCCTCAGTTCCACCCTGGCTTCCCACTTAAGGAGAAGTACTTTGCCGGAGCTGGCACCAGCCTCCGCCTGCACGTTGTTTATATCGGGCGTCCCATCCCCCAGATCATGTGGTTCTATGGCAAGAAGCCTCTGAATCCATCAGAGAATGTAATCATTGAAAACACAGAGAGCTACACCCACCTGGTGGTGAGGAACGTCCAGAGAAAGACAAACGCTGGCCGCTACAAGGTGCAGCTCAGCAACGTGTTTGGAACCGTTGACACTGTGCTACGTGTTGAAATCCAAGGTAAGCCGGACTACCAAGAACTTAAAGCTGTCCTGTGCTACAAACTTCAGCTGATTAGACACATTGAAAGTTCATGTCTTAGTTAATATTATTAAATACTAGTAGTTAAGCAAATTAATGTGTTTCTAGTTTCAGTGAATGCACCAAGTTGTTACTCATTCCTTCTTTTGGTTTTTCCAGATAAACCATGCACCCCTGAGGGACCTATGGTTGTTGAAGCCCTGCTGAAGAGTTCAGTTGTCATCAGCTGGAAGGCTCCCAAGGACGATGGAGGCTCCATGATCACAAACTACATTGTGGAGAAGCGTGAGGCCAAAGAAGGTGAACAGTGGCACCTGGTGTCTTCCTCCGTCTCTGGCACCACCTGTCGTGTCCCCAACCTAATTGAGAGCGCTGGCTACTACTTCAGAGTCTCTGCCCAGAACCAGTATGGAGTCAGTGAGCCTCTGGAAATCCCATCAGTGGTCATCGTCAAGAGTCCATTCGGTAAGTCCATTCAGATTTCAGATTCAGATTCAGACACGTTTTTGCTTTTTTAGCTGCAGTGCAGATGAACTTAAAACATTTGTGGAGCACTACAGTAACCCTTAGTTTTTTTCTCAGAAAAACCTGGCATCCCACAGCAGCCCTTCATTATCAGCTCCACCAAGGACTCCTGCGTCGTCTGCTGGAAGCCTCCGAGCAGCGACGGTGGCGCCAAAATCACCAACTACTACTTGGAGAAACGTGAGAAGAAACAGAACAAGTGGATGTCAGTAACCACAAAGAAGATTGTGGAAACCAATTATGAGGTCACAGGCTTGATCGAGAGCTTCGAGTACGAGTTCCGTGTCAAGTGTGAGAACGTAGGCGGTGAGAGCGACTGGAGTGAGATCTCTGCACCTATCATCCCCAAGTCTGATCAGTCTCCTCGTGCTCCTGCATTCAGGGAGGAGATCAGGGACATGACTGTCAAATACCAAGCCAATGCCACCTTTGTCACTAAGGTACTTCATATAAAACTTATTTGCTTTCAAGAGTCTGCATGTGGTGCCTGTTTTTGCGTGAACCTAAATATGTAAGAGAAAGGTAGTAATTTCCCCATTTCCAGTTTTGGTGATAAGATTCAATTCCTGTTCCTGCTAAGTTCCACTTGTAGTGGATGTAGATATCTAGATATCTAACCAGCTTATTTTTCCTATGACAAGGTGGTGGGACATCCAAAGCCTGTGGTGAAATGGTACCGCAGTGGAAAGGAAGTCCTGGCAGATGGAACCAAGATCAAAGCCCAGGAGTTCAAGGGTGGCTACTACCAGCTGGTCATCACTGCTGCTGATGAGAACGATGCCACAGTTTACCAAGTCAGAGCAACCAACTCCTCAGGATCCATCTCTACAACAGCCAACCTGGACGTGGAAGGTAGTGAAATTATTATTGCAAATATTGTATACTAGAATCCACTGAGTCAACATTGTAAATAGAAATCTTGACAAATGTGTAATGTTTTTGTCATTTTAATCCTAGTTCCTGCTAAGATCCACCTGCCCAAAGAGCTCCAGGGAATGGGAGCAGTTCATGCTGTCCGTGGTGATAACATCACCATCAAGATACCCATCTCTGGCAAGCCCGAGCCAGCAGTCACTTGGCAGAAGGGTCAGGAAATCCTCTCCAACTCTCCTTATCACCAAGTCATCACCACCAGGTCTTTTACCTCCCTGGTCTTCCTTAAGGGAGTGCAGAGGAAAGATACTGGCTACTACATTATTACTGCTAAGAACAGGTTTGGAATGGACAAACAAACCATTGAAGTGAATGTGGCGGACATACCTGAAGCTCCAAAGGGACTTGTGGTCAGTGACATTGCACGGGACTCCATCACCCTGTCCTGGGAGCCTCCTGCCAATGATGGTGGAAGCAACATCATAAGCTACATCGTGGAGAAGTGTCCCACCACTGCTGATAGGTGGATCCGTGCTGGACAGACCACTGACTGCAGCATTACCATCATTAACATATTTGGAAAGACCAAATACCAGTTCCGAGTCATTGCCGAGAACCAGTTTGGCCTGAGCTCTCCTTCTCAGCCAACTGAGCCCATCACTACAAAGGAAGACAAGTCTGTGATCAGGAACTATGATGAGGAAGTGGACGAAACCAGAGAGATCTCCAAAGAGGAGGCTCTATTCTACAAGGTGAAGGAGCTGTCCTCAAAGTACATAATCTCTGAGGAGCTTGCTCGCTGCCAGTTTGGAGCAGTCCACCGCTGTGTGGAGATTGCCACCAAGAAGACCTTCATGGCCAAGTTTATCAAGGTCAAAGGAACTGACCGTGAGCTGGTTCTTAGGGAAATTGAGGCCCTCAATGTGGCAAGGCACAAGAACATCATCTACCTGCATGAGTACTTTGAAAGCATGGAGGAGATTATCCTGATCTTTGAATTCATTTCTGGAGTTGACATCTTTGAGCGCCTTGGCACCAGCAACTTTGAGCTAACAGAGCAGGAGATTGTTCGCTATCTGAGACAAGTCTGTTCTTCACTCAAGTTCCTGCATAGCCACAACTTCGGCCACTTTGATATTCGCCCAGACAACATTGTCTATACCACAAGGAGAAGCACCACCATAAAGATTATCGAGATGGGCCAGGCTAGGCTACTGGTGCCAGGAGAAAACATCAGAATGTTGTTCTCATCTCCAGAGTACTGTGCCCCTGAGGTCCATCGCCATGACCTAGTCACAACAGCCACTGATATGTGGTCTGTTGGTGTTATGGCCTATGTTCTGCTCAGTGGCCTTAATCCATTTGCAGCAGAATCCACTACAAAGATGATTGAGAACATTTCCAACTGCGAGTACATCTTTGACAGTGAAGCATTTAGGGACATCAGCCTTGAGGCTATGGACTTTGTGGACAGACTTCTTGTCAAGGACAGGAAGCTCCGTATGACAGCCCATGAAGCTCTGGAGCACCCATGGCTGAAGATGAAGATTGAGCATGTCAGCAACAAGACCATCAAGACCCTGAGGCATAGAAGGTACTACCAAACTCTGGTAAAGAAGATAGATACCATTGTATCAGCATCTCGCATAGCATATGGTGGTGCCTTCAAGAACCAGAGAGGATTGGCTGTGGGTAAAGTGAAGATTGGAACTGAGTACCATGGCCTTCGCGCTGGTCCAGTCATGCATGGCTCAGCTGAGGAAGGTGGCCATGTCAGATTCACTTGTAGCATCGCCAACTACGACAAGAGTACACAGGTGTTATGGTACTTCGGAAATCGCCAACTACACCCAAGCCCCAAGTATGAGATCACTTACAGTAATGGTTTTGCCAGCATCTATGTGAAGGACATTGAAGAGAGTGATGATGGTGTGTACAGATGCAAGGTGGTGAGTGATGATGGAGAGGCCAGTGCTTATGGAGAGCTCTTTGTTGAAACAGTGAGGAGCATCAGAGAGCACTACATCAGCCGCTCCATCAAGAAACTGAGGAGGAGAGTTGACCAGACCAAAATCCTGAGAAGACCACCGGAGTTCACTTTGCCTCTCTACAACCGCTCCGCCTACATTGGTGAAGATGTCCGCTTCGGTGTCACTATCACTGTGCACCCAGAACCTCAAGTAACATGGCTGAAGAACGGAGAGAGAATCAAGCCAGGTGACGATGACAGCAAGTACACATTCACCAGTGATAAGGGTCTATACCAGCTGATGATCCATAACCTGGATATGAATGATGATGCTGAATACACTGTCATGGCCCACAACAAGTTTGGAGACGACAGCTGCAAGGCCCGTCTCACTGTAACAGCTCATCCTGTGTTGGAGGAAACGATGAGGCCCATGTTCAAACGTCTTCTGGCAAATGTCGACTGCACTGAGGGCCATAGTGTCCGTTTCGAACTCAGAGTCTCAGGAATCCCAACTCCTACTCTGAAATGGGAGAAGGACGGAAAACCACTTCAGTTTGGTCCCAAGGTGGTTGTTATACAAGAGGATGTTGACTACCATGTCCTACACATCAGAGAGACTCTGCTTGAGGACTCTGGTGTGTACAAGGTTACTGCAACCAACTCCACAGGTTCTACAAGCTGCCAGGCTACACTAAAGGTCGAGCGCCTGACCTACACCAAGAGAGAGTATAAGAGTGAGGAGGAGAAGTACAGACACGTACAGAAACAAATTGAAAAGACGAACAAGATGGCTCAGCAAATTGTTGCCACAGCTGAGCTTGTACCATTCAACCCCACAGCACAGGAGGCCCTCAAGTTCGCTGCAGAGATGTACAAGCCTGCAGTCAGCACCAAAAATGTAGAGGGTGAGTTCAACATCACAGAGGAGAAGTCTGAGACCAAGAAGCTGGAGGAGGAGAGGAGGATCTTCATGCCATATGAGATCCCTGAGCCTTTAGTTCATGATCCCAGAGTCCTGGATGAAGACAAAGCCATCAAACAGTTTGTACCACTCTCTGACATGAAGTGGTACAGAAAGCTTAGAGATCAGTATGAGATTTCGGAGAGGATGGAGAGGATTGTGCAGAAGAGGCAGAGACGTATTCGCCTGTCCAGGTGGGAACAGTTCTATGTCATGCCCCTCCCCCGAATCACTGACCAGTACAGGCCAAGATGGCGTATTCCCAAACTCAGTCTGGATGACCTGGAGACTGTCAGGCCTGCACGCCGCTCTCCGTCCCCCGAATCCGAGGTTTCCTTCAGATCCAGGAGGAGATCTCTGGGAGACCTTAGTGATGAGGAGCTGCTGATGCCCATGGACGACTACCTCTCCATGAGGAGAACAGAGGAGGAGAAAATGATGCTGGAGGATGAACTTGAGCTCGGCTTCTCTGCCTCTCCAGCTGGCAGCCCTGTCCGGGTTGAGCGACGCGCTATGGAACACGAAGAGAAGAGGAGGGAGGTTAGACATGAGGCCGTTGAGGTTTCTGAGACAAAGAAGAAGCGCACTATTTCTCAGTTCATGAGGAGAAGAAGGTCGTTGTCTCCCACATACATCGAGCTGATGCGTCCAGTCTCAGAGCTGATCAGACCACCACGTGCCAGGCCTCCTGTGGAGATAGAGGGAGAGATCGTGGAGAGGAGGTCCCCCACCCCAGAGAGGACCCGTCCACGTTCTCCCAGTCCCATTAGATCAGTTGAGAGGACGTCCCGTTCATCCTCCAGGTTTGAGCGGTCTGCCCGCTTTGACATCATGTCCCGCTATGAGGCTAAAAAGGCTGCTCTGAAGTCTGAGAGGAAGTATCAAGTAGTTAGCCAGACACCTTTTAGCCTTGACCATACCCCCCGTGTGACTGTCAGGATGCGCTCTCACCGCATACCGATTGGCCAAGACACCAAATTCACCCTGAACATCCAAGCCAAACCAGAGGCTGAGGTCCAGTGGTTCCACAATGGAAATGCAATATCTGAAAGCAGCGAGAAATATGTTTTCACCAACATGAGTGGAGTTTTGTCCATCAGTATCCTGGACTGCCAGGAAGAGGACAGCGGCACATATCGTTGTGTGTGCTCCAACTCTAAGGGAGAGGCGTCAGACTACGCCACCCTGGACGTGTCAGGTGGGGGCTACACCACCTTCTCCTCTCGCCGCAGGGATGAGGATGTTCCTAAAGCATACGTCCCTGATATTACTCGAATTGACCACTATCACACCTCCCACTTCAAAGCTGGCTATGCCTCCGAGACCCACTTTGAGGTGGAGGAGAGCAAGTCAAAACTAACTGAGACACATGAAGTTGTGACACGTGAGAGATACGCTGCTTCCTCTGAGCGGTACTCCTCTGCTGAGCGATATGACTCCGTCAAATACGCCTCCACCGAATACCTGTCATCTGGTTCCTCCTACTCATCTGATAAATTTTCTCTAACTGGGAAGCAAGCCATATCTGAGACAAAGCTTAAGTCATCCACAGCTGCTGTAGCTGAGGAGGTGTCTGTCCACAAGGTGAAGCCTTCTCTTCCAGCCAGAATCCTCACCAAGCCCCAGTCTGTGACCATCGCAGAGGGAGAAACCGCACGATTCTCCTGTGACATTGATGGAGAGCCTGCACCCACTGTAACATGGATCCATGAGAGCAGAACTCTGGTCTCATCTCACCATGTCCAAGTCACCACGACTCAGTACAAGTCCAGCCTGGAGATCTCCTCTGTGACGTCCTCTCATGAGGGCAGTTACACAGTGGTTGTAGAGAACTCAGCAGGCAGACAGGAGGCACACTTCACTTTAACCATCCGCAGAGCAGCTCCCAAAGAAGAGGTGAAGGCTGTCAAATCCCCCGAGCCATCTGTAAAGTCACCCACTCTCAGTGTAAAGTCACCCGAGCCCTCAGTTACATCACCTACTCCCTCTGTAACTTCCCCTGTCCCCAGTGTAAAATCACCTGAACCCAGCATCAAGTCCCCTGAGCCTTCAATTAAATCACCAGCTCCAAGTGTGAAGTCACCAACACCGAGTGTGAAGTCTCCAACACCGAGTGTGAAGTCTCCAACACCAAGTGTGAAGTCTCCAACACCAAGTGTGAAGTCTCCTGAACCAGAGGGAGTTAAATCTCCTAGGAGTCTCAAATCTCCTGAACCAGCCTCTTCAGCCCCCGGCTTAAAATCACCAGCTCCAAGTGTCAAATCTCCTGAGCCTGAAGGAGTTAAGTCTCCACGTGGTATAAAATCCCCAGAACCCAGACTCAAGTCACCACCACCAGTTAAGGCTCCAGAGAGAGTGAGATCACCTGAACCTGAAGGAGTAAAGTCTCCTCGAGGTGTCAAATCTCCAGAACCTGCAGGACTCAAAACACCAAAAGGTGTGAAGTCCCCAGAACCGGTTGGAATCAAAACACCAAAAGGCATCAGGTCCCCAGAACCTTCAGGCATCAAATCACCCAGGGCCTTGAAGTCTCCTGAGCCTGAGGGAATCAAATCACCTCCAAGGATGAAGTCTCCTCCACCCATTATGTCCCCCAAGAGGGTCGTGTCTCCACCCACTGTCAAATCACCAACCCCAAAACCTCCCAAGGTCCTGAGCCAACTAACAGCTGAGGCCTACGAGGGCTCAGTGAGGATGTCCTGTGCCTGTGAGAGCAGCGTCAGGGAAGTTGTGTGGTATGTCAACGGAAGGAGACTTTCACAGAGCAGCCACTTTGAGATGCACTACTCTGAGGGCTCCTGCAGCCTCGTAATACATGACCTGGTGGACAGTGATCAGGGAGAGTACACCTGCGAGATGACATCAGAGGGAGGAGTGTCCAAATCCTCGTTCTCCTTCACTGGACAGGTGTTCCAGTCCATACGTATGAAGGTCACAGCCTACTGTGAGCAGCAGTTGGCACTTAAAGGTGAGCAGCTTCCTCAAGTGTACAAGAAGATTTCATTTACACTTTGAGTCATGATGAAGAATTATATATTTATTGTTTCCATCTCTACCCTCAACAGGATCCATGATGATGAGTCACAAGGAGTCATCATCATCCATGAGCTCATCCACGATGATGAAGAAAGAAATCCGCACCATGGAGGAGTCATCCTCCTTTTCTTCCTCTGCCCAGCAAGCAATGATGTCGTCCATGATGGAGTCCAGCTCCTTCAGCAGCATGGCAGCTGAGATGAAGTTTGAGACCATGTCCATGTCCAGTATGTCATCAATGGCATCTGAGACATACGCAATGAGCTCCAGCAGCCTCTCTGAGATGACCTCCCACATGGAGGGATCCTCCTTCAGAGCAATTGGTGAGACTGTAACTTCAAGTATGTAACTTGTTCATTAAGCAAAGCTTCTTTTTGTACTTGAATTTTAAAATTCTACACTTTGTGTAGTAAATGTTGTGTTGGTGAACATTTAATTACAAACACAAAAAAGTACTGGGCTCTGATGCATGTGCACTTTGGTCTTCAGGTTCAGGTTCTGCTCCCAGGATTGAGGCTCTGCCCGAGGACATCAGCATCGAGCCGGGCAAAGTCCTGACAGTCGCTTGCGCCTTTTCTGGTGATGCCAAACACATTGAGTGGTCCCGCGGCAGTAAAACCATCCAGGTGACCGCTGGTGGACGTTTCCACATAGAGACCACAGAGGACCTGACCACGCTCATCATCACCGGAGTTAAGGAGGAGGACGCTGGAACCTACACCCTCAAACTGTCCAATGAGCTTGGATCGGACACAGCAACTGTTCACATTAGCATTCGATCAGTGTAAAAAAAAAAATTCTAACCTTTCCCTTTCCCTTCTTCCATGCCTTTTTATTTATTAATTGAGCGAATTAATCTACTTGATAAAGATCCGGATTTCTCTTCTTGTAAATATGAACTATTTTTGTACCAATCTTGACATTAATTTATGCCAAACTAGACTAAAGTCTAAAGTTGTTATAAAATGTGCCATATTGGACAATTATGACTTAGGATTATTGATCCGTTTTTCTGTGACATGTACATAATGTATATAGCCGAAGTTAACGGTTATGGGAAATGTATGCATTGTTATTTATGACAATAATATGAACTGAAACAAAATGAAACTAAATGTAGTTTAACAGGAGAAAGTTTCAGCAGGAACGAATACCCTGTTAAACTGAGAAACTAAACTCTGTGCCTCAACAATAAGTTGAAGTCTTTAAGATTGCCTCAACAGGTAGAGAGGCTCCCTGTTGATGTTAACTCAATCAGAGACAAAACTATGAACGCACTGCTGGAGAGAGAGAGCAGTGCTGTTACAATCTAACAAGAGAGTGAGATCCTGAGTGCTGTTTGCATTTACCCTCATGTAAGCAGGACGACTGGACCTCGCTCTCTGACTGATTATGTCATACCGCCATTTTGATGACATGCTCACAGTGCGAGCGGCCTGCACTTCCTGAGCACAAATTTTTCTTTTTTTTTGTGCTCTGCTTCTGGCAAACAACCACTTGCTGAGGCTCTTCAGTTGTACCATCAACCTGGCCAATCACATGAAATGAGAGTCCAGCCTGTGCTTGTTTGCAGAGGCAGAGCTTTCTCTTGGAGGTCTGCAGTGTGTTTGTGTGTTAGCTGTTAGAAGTTCACCTGTCAGTCAAGCTGGGCGTCACCAAGGAGCTGTACTGCAGCCAAAACCAACTGCTGCTGCTTTCACTCAGGACAAACTGAAGCGGGGTCTTGTGTGTTGCCCTGCACTTTGGTTGGATTGAAGTTAGAGTTATAGAGTAGATTATTTTTGCAGCCTCCTTGAATTTTTCTCCAATTATTGATTTAATAAAGCATGATTATCAGCACTACAGGATGACTGCTGTGGTTTTTTGTGTCTTGTATTTTACGATAGTGATTTTTCGCTGATAGATGACATCGTGCTTTAATACACTTAATGCAATACTATGAAATTTCATATCTGACTATACTATGATATTTTATAGTAAAGTATAAAATGTCATAGTATATTAAAGAATAAAAATGTTATAGTATAGTAAAATATAACGTAATACTATAGTAAGGTCTAAAATGTCATAGTATATTAAATTACAAAAAAGTCATAGTATAGTAAGGTATACAATGTCATAGTATAGTTAAGTATAAAATGTTACAGTAAAGTATAAAATATTATAGTATAGTAAGGTATAAAAACATCATAGTATAGTAAGGTATACAATGTCATAGTATAGTTAAGTATAAAATGTCATAGTAAAGTATAAAATATCTTAGTATAGTAAGATATAAAATATCATAGTATGGTAAAGTATAAAATATCATAGTATATTAAAATACAAAAAAGTCATAGTATAGTAAGGTATACAATGTCATAGTACAGTTAAGTATAAAATGTCATAAAGTATAAAATGTCACAATATATTAAGATATAAAAATATCATAGTATAGTAAGGTTTAAAATGTTATAGTAAAGTATAACATGTCATAGTATATTAAGATATAAAATGTCATAGTATCGTCAGGTATAAAAATATCATAGTATATTAAAGTACAAAAAAGTCATAGTATAGTAAGGTATACAATGTCATAGTATAGTTAAGTATAAAATGTTACAGTAAAGTATAACATGTTATAGTAAAGTATAAAAATGTCATATTACAGTAAGATATAAAATGTCATAGTATAGTAAGTATAGTAAAGTATAAAATATCATAGTAAAGTAAAGTATAAAATATCATAGTAAAGTGCAAAATGTCATTATATTAAGATATAAAATGTCATATAATAGTAAGATATAAAATGTTATAGTATAGTAAGGTATAAAAATATCATAGTATAGTAAAGTATAACATCATAGTATAGTAAGGTCTAAAATTTCATAGTATATTAAAGTACAAAAAAGTCATAGTATAGTAAGTAGTATACATGTCATAATATAGCGAGTATATTAAGATATAAAATGTCATAGTATAGTAAGGAGATTAAAGTATAAAATATCATAGTATAGTAAAGTATAAAATGTTAAAGTATAGTAAGGTACAAAAATGTCA
>CM076658.1:741186-756664 GCA_038496675.1 Rachycentron canadum
GACCAGACCAGACCCGGTCACATCATAGAACCAGACGTTGCCTAGCAACCATATCAACACCTCTATGTTGTCAGGTCCTTGGTTTTAACAGCTGTTACTGATGAACTGAGCTGAAACATTAACAGTTAAACCCTCAGACTGTCTGTGTGTTTAATGACAGAG
Organism: Rachycentron canadum; assembly: GCA_038496675.1. Taxonomy (NCBI): domain Eukaryota; kingdom Metazoa; phylum Chordata; class Actinopteri; order Carangiformes; family Rachycentridae; genus Rachycentron; species Rachycentron canadum. Next base: position 741,349 of record CM076658.1, read on the forward strand.
CAATGAATCATGGGATATGTAGGACAGTGTTCAGGAAAAGGTCTGTGTGTGTGAAGAGCTCTGAGGCCAGTGTGTGTGTGGTGTATTTAAAGAAAGGGAGGGGTGGGCTGAGGTCTACCACAGAATAACAACCAGGCTACACAATAGGCTCAGTCACACAGTGTTTGACACAACAACAATAACACAACATTAACACAACAACAAGACACACACTGCTCTGTTGCTGTTTCCATGTATCACTAACCACAGTTTGTCCTCTTTAGAGTTAACTGGTTATTAACCATTAATGAAACCAGACATTCCAGCCTATTGATCGTCACATGACAGTGAAGCGTTGGTGTGATGTCACCGCTCTGTGAATGATAACAGACTTTATCTTTAAATGATGATGTGTTAGTGATAAAACCAATAACTGAGTGATCGATCAGATTATCAGTTAATGAAAATAACAACTATGAGAGCATGGTGTCTGAATCTGACGAACCATGAGTCAGCTGTTGCTACGTGAGCGGAGCTGCTGTCATAGGATCACACACCATGCTGGGTGCTGTCTCTTCAAGGTCGACTGTATTACAAGTGTATGGGGAAATGGCCATACTCACGTGATTTATGTGTTTAAAGTTAGTTTCTTTTCTACTTTACAGGTGTTTGACTGTGGCAGTGGAGATAAAGACAGGAAACGTGGATGAAGACTAAGGGCCACAGCTGGACTCAATCCGGTTCTGTTTGTAGCATCTTTATCCCTTTAAGAGCCACATTCAGTCTTTCCTGTTTTTCATCTCTTTGTGATTTTTCTTCTAAAGTCGTCCTTTTTCAAAATGTCTCCAAGTCTCCTCATCTTCAGACTCAGCTCAACCTCAGCTCATTATATCTGAGACTCAGTAAAGACTCTGTTCACTGTAATAGGGGATAGTAGCTCAGAGAACAAGAGGAGTTTTGTCCAGACCCTGACAGTTTCAGTTTTAATCTGTTAAAACATGGTTCTCCTTCATTCTGTTCTCTCAGCCCACCAACTGAGTTCAAATGTCACCAGGAAACTGAACTATCAGCGACACTTAAAAACACCAGGAAATAAAATAAAACATGTTGGTTCTTTAGCTAACGTTCTCCTCACTGTTTGCAAAGCCCTTGAAAAGTTGGTTTCAGTTTTTGCACTTTTATTTGCAGTTTTACAGCAGAAATACCAACTTTATCCACTACAATTGAGATAGACCAGACTTCAGTAATAATGTTGAGGACATACAGAAAACGCACAAACCAACAAATTACCATATAATCTAAGATGAGGTCCACACGGTCTAAAGGTAGATGTTAAAGGTCCATACGGTCTAAAGGTAGATGTTAAAGGTCCATACAGTCTAAAGGTTATATATTTGTGGTTTTTCTTAAAACCACAAATATATCTTCTTATGGACATCAACACTTCAAAATAAAAGACTGGAGAAGTTAAAATATGGAGCTTTAATATTAAACATGGACGATTAATATAAAATATTGATGGGAAAATGTATCTGAAGGAAAAACACAAATGTGACTGTATTATTATTATACAGTCGTGACAGAGCAGTCCTCTTCCTTTTCCAAGATCTTGAAAACAATAAATCTTAAAGACATGTCTAACCCCTCGGAAGAGATGCATTCTGGATGTATTAGGTGGAGTTCATGCAGACGAGTCCACACACCTCCTGTTTCACAACACATTCCTGAATGTGTCCTAACACGAGACACCAGCAGCTGAAGCCTCATTATCCCATCAGTACTTCACTGTTACTGCAAACTGACAGACAAGGAAATGACCATGTGTCTGTGAGGGACTGACCGTCCTGTCTGTGACCCCACTGCTCATTCAGCTTTTCAGTCTTTTCAACTGGTTTTGTTAAAATCCTTCAAGTCTGTTGTTGAGACTGTTTCTGGAATAGCTGCTCAATATATTAACATGCAGTGTTTATGATTATTATTCAGTTATTGATGGAGTCTGCCGTTCCTCTCCTTCAGCTGGTTTTCTTTCTGCTGTGTCACATTAAAGGTCCTCAACTGGCAAAACATCAGATGTACATTATTGTGTAAAAACCACAGGAAATGAAATGTGATTTTCACTATGGCGACTAAACTTTCACCAGAAATTCATCTTCAAACCAAGAACTTTGTCAGCATTTGAATTTTTGAATAATAACAAAGTCAGAGTGGCCTTTGACCTTTGCCCAGGCGCATATACGCTGCCAACCACATGATCTTCAGAGCCTCGTTCTCCTGATGGAGGAGCTGTTTGTTTCTCCTTCAACTAGAGAATCAGCTCTTTCTAACAAGCCCTGATTTGTCCTGTGTGACACTGACTTCAGTGATAAACTCCTGAAGGAAGTTAGTTCAGATCTGGATCAGTCTGAGCCTTTGACTGGAGCATTGCTGCTTTACTTCTGTGTGTTTATCCATCCATTCTCATCCTCCATCTTTGATAGAGACGTCTAGAGTCACGTCTCTACATGGGACGCTCCTATTGGCTCCAGTGGGTGATGTCACAGCCAATCAGAGTGTCTCCTTCAGAGGCCTAGCTGTCAGCTGCTTGTAGCCAAAGTCAATGGGATCAATCCTGTATTTTTCTGATCTCAGAGTGAGGAGAAGTTGCTCTGAGTTTATTGTAGTGACAGAATAAAGACAGAGAGACATGGACAATAAGAGATTTAGAGCATTAGAGGCTTTGGAGCTGATTTTTCATCATTACTGCTCCAAAGAATGAGCAGAACTCAGATCAGATAAAGAGAGAAACTTCAAATCAGCTCTAGAACAACACAAACACATGTGTGGAACTTTGTGTCTTTACTGAGTCACAGATATAATGAGCTGAGGTGGAGCTGAGTCTGAGGATGAGGAGACTTGGGGACATTTCTGAATCCAACTTGAAGAAATTCCCAGAGTGTCAGTGAGATATACAGAACGACATAACATCATTTCTGGTTCATTCATCTATGATTAAGATGAAGACAATTTCTTTGCTGAATGTAAAAAATAAATCCACTGTTGCAGAAAGCAGGGGGTAATTCAGGGGGTGGGCCTCGGTCTCCAGGTGTTTCAGGTTGCTCTCAGTGTGTCAGCTGCCCTGAAATGAAGATAAATGAAAAAGTTTTCAGTACCTGATTGGTCGAACTGCAGCTGCTGACAGGACGAGCTCCTCCAGGGGCAGCTGTACACCGCTCCTCTCTCCACAACACTGCTGAGGCCCGAGGTGTTGGCCCGAGGAGCTCCAATCAGAATGCCTGACCTGAGGAGGAGGAGGAGGAGAGTGTTACACCTTCACATACAGGACGGTCAAACATGATGCAGCACAGGCTGAGATACCCTGACTCTCATTCCCCAGTCAAACACAGGCTGAAAGGGTCTGTGGGGTCCATGTCCTGCTCCACCCTGCTGCACCAAGGTGGCTGTACTGTCCAAAAGACATGAGACATGTCCTCGTCAACGCCTCAGATCCAGCATTGTTGTGATGTATCCTCCTCTCTTGGTGCTCGACTCATTAAACACAACAGTTTTTACACCAGAGCCTTCTTCCTGTTGCCAAACAAACTTTTACTGCCTAGTGTTTGACAAAAACACTGGACACCACAACTCCCATAATGCAACAGATTGCTTCATTTATCCATGATCACAGGTTGAGCTCTGACTCATATTCTGTTTTCTGATTGTGGTTATATTTAACTGCACAATGCAGGCCATGCTGACGTCACATTCACAGCTGGCTTCAAATACCTGAAGTACAATGTGGACATGTAATGACAATAGGACCAGAAGGTGCAGTGACAGGTGAGTCCCCACCTTGGTGTTTAGAAAGTACAGCAGAAACCTGTGATGGAAGATGAGAGTATAAATACAAGTGTTATTCCTGGATGTTCAATTCCTTTGCAAATAAACTTATTCAAATCCACAAGTTTTCACCTCATCTGTTAGACGCAGTATGAATAACCTGGCCCTTTAAAGAGAACAACATCCACCATCTATTTGAGAGAGAATACCAGGACGACAGTCCCTGAACGCACCACCTGAAAAACAGATTCTGACTAACAAAGGAGATGAAACTACCCGTTGATACAGAATAGTAATTGTTAATCAATGAAGACGCTATTGTTCTCCTGTATACAGAGATATAAACCCAGACTGGGCCGAGAGCAGCTCAAGGAAACACAAAGTCTTTGTTTCCCTCACACAGGATTTATCTGAACTTGTTCCTGAAATTAGCAGAGCTGTTCAGAGGATTATGACTCACAGGAAAAAAGTTAACGGTTTACTCCTGGTGGGGGTTGGGGTTTGGGGGGGGCTGTTTATGGGACACTGGATCAGTGTGATTGATTTACTTTATCAGACCTGAGTCAGTGGACCGACATTAAAACATCTGAGAGGAGCTCATTTCCTGTCTGAGTTCAAAACTGGATTTTACTACAAACCATAAACTCTACACAGACACTGAGCTGGTTGTTCACACTGATGCTCTGAGTCTTACACAGTGAAACAATTATTAATGATGTTATATCTACTGTGATGAAACATCTTCCATCGCTGCTGTTGGTTTGTTATCAATCAGTTTTTAACACTGAGTTTAACCAGGACACATGATAAAATACTAAAACTACACTATGAACTAAATTTACATAACATTTACTTGTCTGTCACACGCTTTGATCCACAGTGACTCAGTGAGGGACGTCCCTGCTCTGAGAGAGGAGCTGGTTCATCCTCAGGGAACACAGACCAGAACAGTCTGGACTCAGATGGTCTGGTTTCAGGGATGGTGATGACAGACCACATTCATGGAGGGACAGAGGCTGAGAAGGAGCATAGGGCTGAAGGACTGAGGTCCAGGAGCTGGTTCAGACCCAGAGTCTCTGAAGGAGCATAGGGCTGAAGGACTGAGGTCCAGGAGCTGGTTCAGACCCAGAGTCTGGCTGGGTGTCGTCAGTGTAGCAGTGATACAAGAAGCTGTGTGAGCTGATAATTGGACCTAAGGAGGTGGTAGATATTGCAAAGAGGAGGGGTCCCAGAACAGTACCTTGGGGCACTCCTGGGGGGAGAGTGCTATCGTAAATCAGTGCGATATGTGATTTCCTGCCACGTCTCTCAATCGCAAAATAAGAGACAGTTTTGTGGCTTCATGAAGCAGCGAGAATTCATGGGAGTTGTTGTCAGTGAGCGGTGCTCTTCAATGGACTAGACTTCCTCTAGTTACAATACAAAATTAAAAACAAACAAGATCTAAAGGTAAGGATCAACTGATTATCGCCATTTTCCATTTATTGGCATCATTATTTTATTTAAACCAATATACTACATTAATTTAAAATATGTGTCTTTGGCTGCATTTACTCTGAGTAAACTTACTGTAGAAGAGGAAAAAGATGTTATATGGTGGTAATAATGATAAAACTATTAAATTAAAGAGCATCTCTAGGCTACCAGTTGTATATACATTGATATTTCGATGCTTTAGACATGGCTCCCAGGTGAGAACAGCATGAAAACCAAACAGTAAATTCTAGTCAGGCACTTTGCAACCATATAACTGATGTCAAATATATACTGAGTTGGCAGTTTATTAGGAACACAAAGAAAAAACTGATGTTGTTTCACACTTAAGTCCTGCAATAAATCTTCCTTCTTCAGTTTTTTTCAAAATTGTTTGAGAAGTTGTTTCAGATGGATAAACCAAAGAAACGCTGTAAAACTGTAGTATTTTTACTTCATATTAGTTCTGAACATTGGTCTCTGATCGCCTTATTTCTAATGACCGTATCAATATCGGCCCTGAAAAGTCAACATTGGTCAACTCCGACTAAAAAGTACCTTAAAAATGTCAACAACCACTGAGCAATGAAACGGAGCATTCCCATGATCAAAGCCACAGGTCTGGTTGTCTTACACATTAATACAGAAATGTTTTCTTATCATTTCTAACAACAGGAACTAACAACAACAGGAAAACTAATGACACATAGGTGTGAGAGCGAGCGGTTATATGTAGATATAACTATGTTAGCAGTGAGACGCAGGCCGCCTTCACTCACTCTGCCTGGCTGTGTTTTTCCTAAAGTTTGCACATTTATGGGAGCGGCTGCTTCAACTCAGCTTCAATTTATGGGTTCGCTCCTTTAATGCTCATGAGCGCAGGCAGGATTTACAGTTACCTACACAGAAACACTACAGAAACCTTTTATTCAGCTTGTTTACATTAAAATATAAAGCCTGCACTTCAGTCAAAGTACCACGACCATATATTCATAGTCATATTATTTTAATTCATGGTATCAGATAGATTAAGTAGCAGCTGATGTACATGTACAAGAGTCAGAAAAGTTATTAGGGAGGAAATAACCATCCCAGGATCTGTAGATAAATGTGTCTGTCTGATATTTTTCATTGACCTTAATCATTGAAGCATGTGAAGCTGAACTAAGACACTGTCCCGTTTTTAAAGTTAAATCTTAATTTGAAAAGTAACAGGAAGTGTCACATTAAGTGTAGTGAAGTAGGAAACTTTGGTTCAGTTTAAGTTTCAAACCCAAAGAGTAAAAATGTTTAATGGGCAGAAACAGGAGCATCTTCCTCCTCCTCCTCCTCCTCCGCCGCTCTTACTGTTGGTTTTGCCGGGGCTTGAAGAAGTCCACCGAGAAGCCGAAGTAGCTGCCCTCGGGTCCGGAGAACACGGAGGGTCCGTTCACATCCAGGTTGAAGGAGCCGCAGCGGTGGAAGTGACCGCAGACCAGGACCAGGACCAGGACCGAGACCGGACCGGGAGCAGACCGACCTCCCGCCATGGCTGCCGCCGAACGAGCGCCGCAAACACCGAGAAGGCTTCCGTCCGTTCGCCTGCTGAGGAGTCTCACTTCAAACGGCTGGAAAAGCTCAGTGTCCTCCGGAGCCGCGGGGAGAACGAGTCATGTAAAGCGTTAAACGAACCGCATTTCCGGCTCCAAACGAAGCCGTTGAAACCGAGCGCGGCGGCGGCGGAGAGTCTGGATCAGACCGGGGCTCGGTCGCTGGTTTCAGCCGATAAGAGCCGCAGGAGCCCGGGAACAAGCCGCACAAGAGGCCGCTGTTTGTGTGTGTGGGGGAAATTGTGTGTAATTGTGTCAGTGCGGGTTTGTCCCAAACAGCTGATGTCAAGACTGGACATCAAAACCCACATCCGGTTCAATCCTTTCAAACGAAAGGCACTTCTGCCTGGTTACTTTGGTCTACAGACTTTTATTTTAAAATATATTAAATATATATCAGCTGACATTAATTGGCTTTAATGCCACTCGATCAGCAGTTTAATAAATCAACTACTTTATAACAAATTCAGACCAGAGGGCTCAGTCCCACCTGTCGACCCTCGGTGGCGTCATCGTCGTCTGCGAGCTGCTGGTTAAAGCCTCCAGTTTGTCATGTGTCCGTCGGCCATCTTGGTTTGTTGAAACCAGGAGAAACCATCTTTGGAGGAGAAGGTGGAGCTGAGGAGGAGTGAGGGGTGGAGCTGACCTGCTCTGTACTCTATCCTGATTGGGTGCTACAGTCTGTCAATCACACAGTAACCACGCCCCCTAATTCATCCCCTGCTTTCTGGTCTATTTTCCTCTAAATGGACCATCATTTAAAAAATGAACATCATGTTGTATTGAAGACTTGAAACTAGAGACTGAGACCATAAACTCATTAGGAAAACGTTTACTGAGCTAATAAATCAAGGAGAAGTAGGGACATTTTCCCATAGACTTCAATACAATCTGACTTCTTTAACAACCAGTGGAGTCGCCCCCTGGTGGTCATTAGAGAGATAAAGGTTTGAGGCTCTTCAGCATTAAGTGTGACCAACATCCATTTTCACAGACAGGCCGTTGTTGGGTGTAGTTTGTTTTATTTAGCAGTTCGACATGCTTTTATTTTGAAGACTGGGCCGTTTTCCTGTGTTTCTCGGTCTGTTTACGTTTAACTTGATGCAGCGCACAACAGGAAGTTCATTCCGCCTCATCAGGCTGAGGGAACACACTCAGTGGGGGGGTGGGGGTTAACATGATATGTTACTGCTACAACACAAACTGAGTCACTGGTGATGTTGTTGTGTGTCTGTCTGCAGGGAGTGTGTATAATCAGTCCTTCTGTCTGGGCACACTTTATATCTCTGTGACCACATCTAAATATGTCATTGTCAGTTGATTGTACTTGTGCTTTGCCCATATTTGGTCATGTGGTCCTGAAACACTCAGACTCAGCAGTATTTTCTTCTCGACCTTCCTGGTATTTAAAGGGACATTACAATCAAACTGAGCCAGTCAACAGCCAATCCTCCAACCTTAACAACCGTCTGATACGACCCTCAGGAGCGTCGCCCGAATCGCCGCACCACGGTTGCCACGGTTACAATAATAAACCTTGCAACTGTACCGAGACAAACGTAGCTACCTTTCCAAGTCAGGTCCCAGTTTGAGACAAGTTGTCAAGTGACAGGACAATGAAGTCAAGTCCAGGTTAGAACAGACGAGTCTCATGTCTGGTCCCAAGTCAGGAAAAACTAGACCTCAGTCAAGCTGTCGGGTCTAAAGTCAAGTCCAATTCAAGCTTGGCTTCACTTTACAGACCCAGAGTCCAGGTCCAGGTCCAAGTTAAGTCAAAGGTCAAGTCCTAGATTAACAAGTGGTTCCCACGTCCCCACATCAAGTCCTGGGTCAACAGAAAATCCAACGTTAAGTTTTATTTAAGTTTTAAACCACAATGGATCCAACGCAAACAAGTTCAAGTCAAGACCATCGAGTCCAAAGTACAGAAAGACAAGCGCTCAGTCGAGTCAGGTTCAAGTCCCAGGTGGAGTCTGTGGTTGTTTTCTCCTCAGTGCTGGTTTTAGAGACGTCATCCCAGCAACAGTTCACAGAGAGGAGGCGTCTCACAGATGAAATATCTGTCGGTGTCACACAGAGTGTGAACCTTGTGCGTCTCGCGTGTCGATCAGCAGCAGTCGTGTCGGTGCACGGCGGCAGACTCAGAACAAGCGAGTGGTTTTCGTCTTATTTGGCCATGAGCTGCTCTGATTCACTGCTACAATGAAGTGTGCTCTAAAGAATGTGTGGACTCCCATGGGTTCACAGGAAGGGGAGGGAAGGTCTGAGTGTGTGTGTCCATCTATCTTTGTAAGGACCAATTTACAGTTCAGCCCTTCAGTGCCTCGTCCTCACTGTGACAGACCAACAAAGGCCGTCAGGGTTTGGACTTGGTTCATTTTCAGGACCGGTGTCAGCTGTGTTTAGAGCGAGGGGCTCATTAGTTTAATAGTTCAAATGTGTGCGTGTGTGTGTTTGTTAGGGTGGTAATACACACACTGTGGGAGTGAGGGAGCATTCTTGTGTATTTGTGTAAGAAAGAGAGAGAGATGGTGTAATAGACACGCTGCAGGCAGAACTATGGAGATTACGTACCATGGTACCATGTAGAGCAGCTGTGTGTGTGTGTGTGTGTGTGTGTGTGTGTGTGTGAGTGTGTTTCAACAAATGTGAAACATAAACAGCAGATGTGAAATAATGAGTGAACGTACCTGAGCACCGCTGCCTTCAGACGAGCTCCATACTCTGATGGAACTGAATAAACGTACAACTACAAGTCCCAACTTTCTTCAACCTCCTATTTTTGATGAAACATCAACAACAACTTAGTGAACATGCTAAGTTCAGTGGCTCAGTCTTGTTACCGAAGTGTAACAGAAGGAAGCAGCTGGGTTCAGCCTCAGAGAAAGAGGAGGAGAGCGGCTGCTCCTCACGTCCAAAGGAGCCAGTTCAGGTTGATCTGATGAGGACGAGGACTCAGATCTGAACTAACTTCCTTCAGGAGTTTATCACTGAAGTCAGTGTCACACAGGACAAATCAGGGCTTGTTAGAAAGAGCTGATTCTCTAGTTGATGGAGAAACAAACAGCTCCTCCATCAGGAGAACAAGGCTCTGAAGACCTGATGGAGGAGGAGGAGGCTCTGAAGACCTGATGGAGGAGGAGGAGGAGGCTCTGAAGACCTGATGGAGGAGGAGGAGGAGGAGGCTCTGAAGACCTGATGGAGGAGGAGGAGGCTCTGAAGACCTGATGGAGGAGGAGGAGGCTCTGAGGACTGAGGAGGAGGAGGCTCTGAGGACCTGATGGAGGAGGCTCTGAAGACCTGATGGAGGAGGAGGAGGCTCTGAGGACCTGATGGAGGAGGAGGAGGCTCTGAGGACCTGATGGAGGGGGAGGAGGAGGCCCTCCTGATGGAGGGTTAATCATATCCAGGATGATGATGACGAAGCCTTAAAAAGTCACTTATTCTTATTAAATGTCTCTGAAGATGAACGACCAGTCTCAACCTGGACACTTCAGCTTGCTCTTATTCTGTTTTACAATAGCGCCACCTAAAGGCAATAGAAAGCACAGTTTGCTGCAGCTTGATGATGTTAAATGATGAGAGTTTTCAATGAAGATGTGGCTTCAGCGAGAGAGTTACTATTAACTTCCTGTTGCAAAATTCACTGTGTTCCACATGGACTTTTCACCTTGGTGACGTCACTGTGAGTTTCCATTGAACGACATGGCTCCAGTGGTGTGAGTTCTGATGTTTCACCATGAAAGCAAACAATCTGCCTGTTGTTGCAGGGCCTCAATTTATCCTCAGCAAAGACAAAAGCTTCAGTGGCTCAGCTTTGAATGGAGCAATGGAGGCAACATCCACAACGTTTTCATTTCAAAACTCATCTCTTGTTTTGTTTTCGCCTCCTGTCCACATTAATCTGGAGGCTTCGAGCCCAGAACGGGGGTTTGGAAACGTCGCTGACCCTGTTTCAGATCCCTGTCAACACAGCTAATCAGTTTGATGATGGTCCCAGAGAACAAGTGGTTTTCAACAGCAAAACACTAAATAACAATCAACAATGAACTTGAAACACATTTAAATTCCAGATTCTGCAGCCGATAACAAACAAAGTTTTATTTCTCTGTGTTGTCACAGACAGAACTAAACAGGAAAGACATATAAACACTTCAAATAGTTTGGGTTGTAGTGAATCACAGTTGTTTCATGATGAGATAGAGTTTAACAGGAACAAATAAGAATATTAATATTGTTTAGTGCAGGGTGATTTATTCTCTTACTGGTAAATTACTTATAAGTATTAATAATTTTTAAAAGTCTATTTATTATATATTTATGTTCATTCTCTTTTTTATTTTGATACTTCATTATCAATTTAAAGCTTTATATGAAACAAAAAATGAATCTGATAAGTGCAAATCAATAACACAGAATATGAAATAACTTAAGTTATAGGCGAGAAGAAGAAGAAAAATAAATGAATGATAAAAAACAGAAACCAACCAACTGAACTGAATTGAAAAGGTTGGGGTGTCCCTGCCTGATGCTCAGAACCTTTATAAAAAGAGAGAGACATTATACAGATGTAACTTAACCATCTGTCCATCCTAAATATTTTATAAATAATGTCACTCATCTCTGGTCTGTGTTTCTGGTTTTAACCACTTTAACCACTTCTGACTTTCCTGTCATTAGACTTGACGTCTAAATAAAAGAGGGAGTTTTTATGCAGGAGCCATTTTACGCATCTTAAAGAATCTATAAATCCCTCCTCTGATCTGTGGCAGGTTCAGGCCGTAAACCAGAGGGTTGACGATGGGGGGAATGATCAGAAACTTAAGAGATAGAACAACAATGACAAACGGATTCACTTCCTCAGCCTTAAAACGACTCAGGGAAAGTTCACAAAACACTGAGACAGAATAGTTCACAAAGGTCACGATGTGAGGCAGGCAGGTCTGTAACGCCTTCCCTCTGAACTCAGACGAGCTTCTTCTGCACACGAGCAGAATGCGCAGGTAGGTGTAGAGGACGAATAACAGGGGGAGGAAGATGTGAGCTGCAGTGAGAATGCGGCCCAATATGCTGTTTGCAGTGGTGTCCACACAGGAGAGCTGCACCACCGACCAGTTAGAGCAGAAAATCCTGTGCAGTTGGTTCCCACACAGAGGAAGTCGCACAGTCAGATATAAACAGAGACCTAATGCAAACGCCGGGTAGAGCAGAGCAAAACTCAAGAGATGCTGCACCATCCTAAAGGTCATCTTACTGTGATAGTGCAAAGGCTGACAAATAGCAACAAACCTGTCGTAGGCCATGATGCCCAGAATGGTCAGTTCATATGATACATATGTGTAAATAACATAGATCTGAATGAAGCAGAATGGACGTGAGATGAAGTGAGTGTCCGACAGTATGTCCATCAGAAACCTGGGGAAGAAGCCGGCTGAGCCGTACAGAGAGTTCAAACACAGGCAGCAGATGAACATGTACATGGGCTGATGCAGAGACTTCTCCAGGCAGACTGTCAGAATAATGACAGCGTTAGCAGAGATTATAGTCATGTAGATCAACACACACACACTGAAGAACAGATATCTGAGGGGCCCGTAGTCTGAAAACAGAGTCAGCTGAAAGTAGACAGGATTCAGGCTGTGGTTGCTCTTCATGTTTGAGAAAAAACAGAGATGAATAAAAGATAATGATAAAATAAAAGAAGTCAAACCTTGAAGGCCTCAATGAGTCAAATCAAGACTAAAATTTGTCCTGAACGTCCAGTTTAGTCACATTTTAGGCAACAAGTCTTCCTTCCTGTCCTGAATTTACATGCAGTGTGTGTACAAACACATCGATCCAAGGGTAAACACATGCAGAACCAGCCAATACACAGTGTTATCAGTGACTCATCAGCAGTTCTGGACTCTTTATGTTCGGCTGCTGTAAACACTGATGTACAGACAGACAGAGTCCAGTGGGAGGTAAAAAAAAGGTACATGACTTCATTTGTGTTCATTCACATTCAGCACCACACTAACACTGGGAAGGCTCCACCTCTGGTCTCACATCAGCCTCACTTGTTTGTCTCATCATTGCATCACATCAGCTGCACATTGGTGCTGCTGTCTCCTGGTCCACCACGTCCCAAAGGGGGTCAACTGGATCCAGGTCTGGAGACTGAACTGAACTCACTGAGAGCACGGTGAACTGTGACCAAGAAGGATGAACATGGTCAACGACATGACTGAGGCATCCTGACCAGGACTGAGTGACATTAAGGTCCAAAGTGAGTCCAGAAAACAGGCCCAACACCATCAGACCCCCACCAGTCTGGGCCAAGTGACGTCACTCATCAGTCTGTGAGCTGCTGTTTTGAAGCCTCCATAATTCATCCCCTGTTTCTGGTCTATTTTCCTCTAAATGGACCATCATTTAAAAAATGAACATCATGTTGTATTGAAGACTTGAAACTAGAGACTGAGACCATAAACTCATTAGGAAAACGTTTACTGAGCTAATAAATCAAGGAGAAGTAGGGACATTTTCCCATAGACTTCAATACAATCTGACTTCTTTAACAACCAGTGGAGTCACTGTAGAGACCCAGAGTCCAGGTCCAGGTTTAGAGATATCATCTCTGGTCAGGGCTGGTGACATAAGTCTGCACTGACAACCCTTCCCTGTTACTTGATCTTTGACTGGTGTCATGTCTTTAATGGTGCTAGAAGAGGAAAGTTGCCCGATGGGGCAGAGTCGTCTTTTCTCCGGAGCTGAGTCATTGTCACTTCGACCTGCTGTTATTTCTGAATCCTGCCATTGTTCATCTGTCCTCAGACTCCTGCCTGCTTTGGTTTGTCCAAAGCACTTTTTTAAGGAACAAGACTTTCTACCATCAACGTCCTGAGGCTGAGTCTAATCGTCTAATAAAGACAACATTTAATATGTTAGCAGATATTAGCCACACGTGCCTTTTTTGTTTTTTTATAGCGGGACTGTGGTACCAGCCCTGTGTTCTTTTATTACACCACCACTGCTACTTTCTGGGGTTAAATTATTGAGACTGAAGTCAGGCCAAAATGCTGCAGCCAGACTGGTTTATATTCCACTGTAAGTGAATTCTATGGGGCCATGAGATGTTATTTTCATGGCTCATGTGGAATCAAGTGTCCAGACACATTTACAGCCATTATTCTTCAGTCAAACATTGACTATTTGTGTCTAGACAATGAAGTATCATTGCTACTACATTACTACTGTATCTGTAGTAGTTTGACCGATGAAGCTTTATCAAATATCAGCAATTTAAAATCAAAAGCTCGGCCTCATCAGAGTCACCTGCCTCAGTTTGACTCCTTCAGTGTCATTTTTCCTGTGTTTGAATGATCAAGTGTCTGTTTTCTTGCTGCAGCTACACAACATTGGTTGTTTAGTATATTTTTGTTTTGTTTCAAATGACATGAACTTTCAATCACAACCTGCTGAATAAGGTCATGGGCTCATTGTAAATACAAACAGAAAGAGATAATCACCTGTTGCTGTGTTCAAGGCTGTTTAACATTTCTTCAGCTCATGACCCTTTAAATCCATTATTCATATTCATATCGTGTTCATATCCTCTGGGCTCTCTCTCACATCCATATTAAGTATATTTGCATGTTTTCTTGAGCCTGGATTTAACAGCATTTTGTGTGTAATTGTGATTCTGTCAAAAAATATAATATATAAGAATAAAATAATTTTCTGGTTCACATACGAAAACCTGATCCCTTATAGAATAATAAAGAAAAGCCACAACACTGACCAGTCATGACATTATTGAAGTTGACAATATCCTTTACTGTGCATTAGTGATAGAAAGAATAAATCAAAATACATTTACAATATCCCAACATCTCATAACATTTGCTTTAGTGTCAATACATCAGATGCTTTTGGCAAGAGAACAACCTCTTCAGGTGTTTGGAGATTTCCTTCATTTTCAGTCCGTACATGATTGGATTAAAGAGAGGATGGTACATCACAATCTGTAAAGTCATTATTAAACGTACTGTTTTTGGAAAATCTGATTCCAGCTGAACTGTAATAACATCATATGCACACAGACAGGAGAAGTTAATTAAAACTATGAGGTGAGGTAAACAGGTCTGAGCAGCTTTTGCCCTGACGTCTCTGCTGCTCCTGTAAGAGATGAGAAATATCCTGGAGTATGTGAACAGGATGAAGAGCAGAGGGAGCAGAGCTACATTCAACAAAATCACCATATCATGGATAATTTGTGCACTTGAGACAATGCACTGAAGTTTATAAACTGTGTTGTTGCAAAAAATAGCTTTCAAGGTGAAGGTGCAGAGTTTTTTATCAGCACTCAGCCCGGCTGGAACTGCGACCTGAGAGGCCGGCAGGAGCCACGCCACCATCAGGAAGATAATGACAGTGCTTCTCCTCATGATGGTGGGATATTGCAGAGGTTTACATAT
>CM076658.1:757164-769635 GCA_038496675.1 Rachycentron canadum
GTGTGTGGGAAGCTGGTTTGATGCTGGTGGAGGTGTTTTCAATATATTTTTTTTTTTTTCTATAAAACAGTGATGAGTAACAATCATGAGTCCAACTCATTTCAATTTAAAGGTTTTCATTCAGTCTCTAAACCTGAACATCCATCGTCCAATCAGGACTCAGCTACTGTTTTAATAATCAAATTAAATTTAAAAAAAAAACCTTCATATTTTCTGATTCCTGCCTCAGAAAGGAGAAGATCATTACAAACTAAATATTTTTTGGTACGTGAAGACATCGAACATCAGAAGATGTGTTGTGATGGACATTTTTCTTACTTTTGACTGGATAATTATTTAACTGATAAATAATCATCAGATTGATTGTGAAAATAATTGTTAGACACAGCCACAGTCAAAACATAACTTTTTAATGATTTCTTGGTTTTCTCGAGTTCAAACGGTGTGCACCAACGGCAGCTGCAGGCGTTAGCATGTCCAGCTAACAACACGGTTTTAGGGCGGGTCACGACTTGATTTACTGTGTTGAAGTCAGTCCTGATCGTTGTCAGAGTTTAGGCTAACATTAGGCTAACATCCGTGTCCTGTTTTTAATCAGATTTTAGGAAGTTTTGATTGCAGCAGCTTCAGCTAACGTTAGCCAGTGTTATGTTTGCCAAACATGTTAATTGTAACAATATTGTATTTATAACAGTTGGACTAATGAGATTCACTCTGCAATTAAAGAACAATGTCAGTTCATGTCTGGATCAGCAGCTAAAGACAATGACTTTTTACCTGGGAGATGTAGCTTTAGCCTCAAGCTATTATATCACGTAGCCATAAAGAGCAGATTCTCCATAGCAATGATAACTAAGGTGGGCGGGCTTCAATGAGCTGTAACTTTCCCGCCCTGCACTGTCTGTGGACTCTTTTAAATAGTGTAGTTTTTCTGAGAGCGAAGTCTGAAGCCAGTTCCTCTGTAACTTTGACTGAGTGAGAGTCTGAGGAAAATAAAAGACTTTTAAAAAAAATGACTTTTCTATGAATTTACCCATATTGGGTCATAGCAGGAGCTGATGTTTAAGGCAGATGATCATTGAAAAAAGATATTAATCCAGTTTAGTCACAGAAACAAATAGCTCGTACATTGTTCTTCTTGTCTCATCCACTGCTTTTCTGATCTGCTTCATCACCATCATCATCAGTCTGTCAGCGATACTAACTCAGATGCTGAACCCTGACTCGTCTTCATTTTTTTACCTTTTCAGTGCGAGTTGGAGGTTGTGTTGAAGGCCTCAGGACTTAGAGATCTACACATACAGAGACTTTGCTAAAAGGTTGTTTTCATGTTGTGTGTGATTGGAAACAATCAGTCTATTGATCGATTTTTGGCAGCTGTTTTGATAGTGATGAGAATTTTGAGTATTTTTTAACGTCATAAATTCAGCAATAATTGTTTGTTACAGGCATTTTTGGGAAATTCACTGAGTATTGAGCAATTGTTAATGATTGAGTGAGTCTGTTAGCTTAGCATAAAGGTATCTGCTGGATGTAGCTTTATAATTAGCATTAAGATGAGTAAATCCATAAAAATAATAACTTCAACTCATACAAACATAAATATAAAAATTATTTTGATTTAAAAGTTGCTTAGCTTTTATTGGTGCACTGACATTTGTAAAATCATCATCCTATGAGTGAGATGAGCTCAGATAGAGCTGCAGGACCTAAGAAAATAAATGCCCGGGGTCGACCCTAAGGTCCCAAATGAGAAGTGGTTTCAGTCTGAGCCCTGATATGAGGTCAGTGGTGTCTGTGTGTCATTAATCTGAGTGAAGACAGTGGTTTTACTGCTCTGTCAGGTTCAGACAGTCACAGCAGCACCACTGACTGCGAGGAGAGAGTGGACTATTTTTGATGTATGTATTCTTTCACCTAGAGAATAAGAATAACTTTCACAATGAGATGATTTCACCTTTCAACTGAAATAAACTGATTTGGTCACATTTTGAGTCAGAGTTGTGTCTTGAAGTTTAATAACATATAATCTACTGACCATCAGGGGGCGACTCCACTGGTTGTTAAAGAAGTCAGATTGTATTGAAGTCTATGGGAAAATGTCCCTACTTCTCCTTGATTTATTAGCTCAGTAAACGTTTTCCTAATGAGTTTATGGTCTCAGTCTCTAGTTTCAAGTCTTCAATACAACATGATGTTCATTTTTTAAATGATGGTCCATTTAGAGGAAAATAGACCAGAAAGTAAACTTTATAAATGCAATTGCTTTTAATTGGAAACAACTGCTAAGCTAGGCTGAAGCTGGTGTGGTCTCAGGTGACACAGCCTCCTGAGACATGGAGCACTGGCCTTGTCAGGCCTGGGTGAACTATTCCAACAGAGCTTTTCTGAAGCCGTCATGTGCCGAAGACGGTGATCTGGCTTCAGAGAGACCACAGACTGGACGCTGCTTCGTGGTTACATTCTCTGCAGGTCAGTTCTTTTATGAGTAATTATACTCGGAAGTAATCAAGGTCATTATCAGACTGCTGAATACTGGCAATGCACCAAGTAACAATCTGCATGTTACAACACAGCACGTGTGATCACCTGCAACAGGTGAGAGCAGCCTCGGCCTTTTCTAAAGGGAAGTTGATCTACACAGAAGAGCTTCGTGGAGAAACTGGAATTCATTTAAAAACAATAACTCATTTGGATAAATAATCAGTTTAATGAGACAAAATCAGATAAGTGGTCACTGCTCAGGTCTGATGATAAAAGAAACTGAAGAGACACAACCTGCTGATAATTGGAACAAGTCTGTACCAACATGATGTTTTCTGATGCATTTATTCTCCGTGTCTGAAATATGTGATTCTCGACAAACCCCTCAGATTTCTCTGGTGACCCTTTGCAGGGGCTCGACCCCCAGGCTGGGAACCACTGAGCTGTGATAGTAATTCAGTTCTGAACAAACCTCAATGTTCCACATTCCTCAGCCCCCTGACAGACGATATAATGAGGGTTTCACCTGTGTCACCTCCTGAGCATCAAGGTAAGACTCACCTCCACCCATCAAACCCAGTGTTTCTGTTTTCTATCACCCAGATGTTGCTAACACCTGTCCTGGTGTCAGGGTCCAGGATCCAGTTCTGACCAAACGTGTCTATAACTTTATCCATCCATTCTCATCCTCCATCTTTGATAGAGACGTCTAGAGTCACGTCTCTACACGGGACACTCCTATTGGCTCCAGTGGGTGATGTCACAGCCAATCAGAGTGTCTCCTTCAGAGGCCTAGCTGTCAGCTGCTTGTAGCCAAAGTCAATGGGATCAATCCTGTATTTTTCTGATCTCAGAGTGAGGAGAAGTTGCTCTGAGTTTATTGTAGTGACAGAATAAAGACAGAGAGACATGGACAATAAGATATTTAGAGCATTAGAGGCTTTGGAGCTGATTTTTCATCATTACTGCTCCAAAGAATGAGCAGAACTCAGATCAGATAAAGTGAGAAACTTCAAATCAGCTCTAGAACAACACAAACACATGTGTGGAACTTCCTGTGTTGAAGTTTTCTTTGGTTATTCTGGTTTACAGTGTTTTTAATCACAGAAACTCAATAACATGACAAAAAACGTAAACGCCTTAATGTGGCTCCAAGGTTGAAGGACGGGGACGAGTGAGCTTGTAAAGGTTGTGATTGATGTTTGTCACTTTCTGAGTTTTGATTTATACAGTTTTTACATGTAGCTGAACATTCAGTATGTTTACAGGACCATAATGAATCAGACTGCTGATGTAAATGTTAATAGGATCACAGCCTGACTCAGTGATGCTTTGTGTTCCCAGCGTGTGGATGAAGCTCAGGTGAGTGTCATACAAACACCTGTGACAGTGACGTCAATTCAGGAGACAGAGGTGCCATGATGTTTTATTTATTACATTATTATACATTTATTTTCACCAGGACCATCATCCTCAGTGAGCAGCTGTCAACAGGAAGCTCAGGTCACTACCTGGTTCGTACTCCACCGAGGGCTTCCCCCTGAAACGACAACAAAATCACAGTGACTTGTTCACTGGTTAGACTGGTTCTACTGGTCTGGTTCTCCTGGGGCTGACCTGGTGAAGAGTCTGGCCTTGGTGGTTCCCAGCAGTGTAGCTTTGTCTCCCTCCACCAGCAGCATGGACCCCTCCCTCAGACCCTGACAATACAAACACAACCACTGTCAGAACAGACTTGAGAAAACTCTTCTTGGTTTCAATGACAAAACTCTACATCAGGAAACGTGTAACGTCAACGTAGAATCACTGAGGACAGCTGATATTCTGATCAATGATCAAAAATAAATCCATGTGAACCTGAACCAGGTTTCCCTGCTTTTCAAAGTTCTGTTGAGGAAACCAGGTCCAGGACAGACCAACTCTGGAGCAGCTGTTAAAATGTCTCCAAGTCTCCTCATCTTCAGACTCAGCTCAACCTCAGCTCATTATATCTGAGACTCAGTAAAGACTCTGTTCACTGTAATAGGGGATAGTAGCTCAGAGAACAAGAGGAAACTAAAAACACAGTGAATTTCTCCTTATTTTCTAGATAAAAACACTGTAAACCAGAATAACCAAAGAAAACTTCAACATAGTCCTGATGTCATGTAGATGGATCCTAACCCACATTCTGACTGTTTTTATTATTACTATTTTATATTTGATCATTTCTCATTAAATTGAAGTGTAATGTGAAGATATCTGGTTTATTGTCTGTTTGAGAAGAGGAGGGACGTCTAACCAGGACACATGGAGTCTCAGGTTCCTCATGGTACTGAGTGATCCTCTGCTCTCTGGTCTCCTGTTACACAACAACAACAACAACAACAGTGTGTTACAGAGACAGTGTGAAGTTGTCATGGACTTATCCCCCTGTGACCACATGGGGGTGTCCTTCTACAACAGAGTGAGCTGGGAAACTCAGAGCAGCCCCAGGCAACTGGTTTTATATAATAACAGAAAATTCATCTATTTCATTACTGATCAACACAAACAGTAAATACTTCTTCCTGTTTGTGACACATCATCAGAAACTGAAACTGTGGCATTAATCAAAAGAAATAATCAATAACCATCATGTAGCCCTGATTTAGCCTTCTATAAGGAGTGATCAGGAGCAGGGGATTGTGGGAAGGCTGATTTGTGTTGTCTATGTAAAGGACGGCAGCAGGAAGTCAGACCATCAGACCGTCTGTTCACCGCTGCAGCTTCCTCTTTCTGCTGTGATGTCAGCAGCGGTGATGATGTCACTGAGGACGATGAACCAAACTGCTTGTTTCAGTTAGTTGATACTTTTCACCTGTTTATGTTCATTTGAACTTTTTGTTTGAATTTCAACTTTAAACTGATGGTCATCAAGCCTGCGGTAAAAGGCCCCGGTGAACTGGTCCGGTCCTGGTCTTCAGAGCTCGTTGACGCCTTTGGTCCTCACACTGTAGCTGAATCAATAAATTGATTAGATTTCAAATGGCCGATCAATCGATGAAAACAACCATTGGTTGCAGGTGGATCCTGGTTACTCATCAACCTCTCAGGATCCTTGAAGGACCTGCTCTTTCCCTCAAGCTGTTTGAAACAAGATAAGACCTTTTATCACATTCAGTTTTATTGGACCTGAGGACGGTGATAAAAGGTCTTTGAGGGTGGTGATGACACAGCAGGTCCTTGACCAATCAGTGAGGAGGAGGCGAGAGCCAGAGAAACGAGGACAACTGTGGTGAGACGCTTCTTATCTCTGCAGACGTGACACCTTATCGCTCGCCTCTGATAAAGACCTGCTTCCTTCTGCAGCTGAAGAAAATCAAAGCTTCCACATTAAGAAGCTTTAAAGCTCAACTTCAACCAGCAGGGCCAGTCTGTCTGTTCAGGACTCCACAGGTCTGGTCTGGATCACTTGGGAATTCGATGTGTCCCTAAGGGAAAATTCCAAAGTCCAAAAAAGAAAATTGCTAAATGGCACAAATTTTCACTGCCTGTTGGTTCAAGCAGCTCTAGCATTGTCTCCCTGTTCTGAGTCCCAGAAAGATTTAGGCAGGACTTCTCAGACCAGGATCTCAGGCTGCTGCAGAATCTCTCCACCTGTTTTTTAAGTTCTATCCTCCACCTGGTTCTTCTACAGGAGAATTTGGATTTGTTCTTCAAAGGCTGCATTGGTGCTTTAAGGGCCGTTCTCAGTCTGATTGGTTACTGACAGATGTTGAGTCTCTGATCTGAAGGACCCATCATTTCAGTTTGGTCTGTTGTTCTTCCTACTCACCCCCATGTGGCGGCTGTTGGGGTCCGGGTCGAGGTAGTGCGGGTTGATGTTGAAGGGGATGAGGCCGATGGCGGAGAAGGACGGAGGGTAGACGATGGGCATGTCGTTGGTGGTGTTGATGCTGATGGTGGCCACGTTGGTGCCGGCACTGGAGCCCATGTAGGGGACACCGTCCTGGAAGGGAGGGGAGGGACTGATGAGACAAAGGTCTGAAGAACGACAAGGAAGGAGGAGCGATAGATGACAGAGGGGAGGAAGAAGTGATGGATAGAGGGATGTGAGGAAACAAGGATCGAAGGGGAAAAGGAAGAGAGGGGGCCAGGTCTAGGAAAGAAGGGAAGGAAAGGAAGCACTTCCTAACTGTGTTTACATGTGTTCTAGTCTCATCCTGGTGTCAATCATGTTACACTAAGAAACTTCTGACATAATGACCTGAAACATAACATTTACTGTCAGACGCTTTGATCCACAGTGACTCAGTGATCCAGAGTCTCTGAAGGAGCATCAGAGACCTGGACCTGATTCAGGACCATGGGAGACCAGACCGGCTGCCGGACTGAGTCAGGTCAGACCTGATTTACTGATGTACTGAGGGAACATGGTCAGAGAAGGAGAACTGGTCCAGGTTTCTGTGACACTGGTCAAAGATGAAGGGAAGATTTTGATGCTGATATTGTGGTGAAGAGGTGGTCAAGACACCAAGGAGTCCAGTCTTAGAGGTTTAGCTGAAGGTGGCGTTAACTTCATCATAAATCATAAATTCTCATAATCAAGTCATTATGTGGACAAAGTTTCTCATTATAATGACTCAGGATCAGTTTTTACTGTTTCTGAGCTTCAGTTTCTTGATATTTATCATCTAATGTTGATACGTCTGTGGTGAGCCGACAGCGCCCTCACCTCCAGAACCCTCCTCCTGATCTCTGTCACCACCTTGTTGTCATAGAGACTCTTCAGCAGCCGGAAAGTGTTACCTCCCCCTGCAAAACACACAACCATGAATAAATCACATCACAAAGAGGAGGAAAGGAAGACGTGGAAGGAAAGAAGCAAAGTAAAGAAAAAGAAGAATGAGGAAAGGCATGCTGCCTTGATCTATTGTTCCTCACCTATAAAAATGCCTTCAGCCTTCCTGACAGCGTCGACAGGGTCTGAGGCCTCGTGGATGCCGTCCACCTCATAGCCTGCAGGGGCCACACACCTTTGATATTACTCAATCTATCCTGACTGTCACACACACAGACTGTCACACACACACCTACCCAGAGTCTGAAACTTGTCCCTGGCAGCTTTGGTGTAGGCATCTCTGTCATGGAGAGCATAAGGAACAAAGAGCACCCTCTTCACATCTCTGAAATACACAGAAAACACAAATTATCAGTCGCCATCTTTGTCAGTGTAAAGGTCGGATAAGATTTTGTTAGAAAAGCTTTAAAATGAATCATTTCTGACCTGATAATGAATTAAATCTGTTTCAGTCACACTTGAAATATTCAAGACTCTCTACACCAAACTCCATTGAGAAATCTTGCATTTTGAGCATTTTGAGTATTCTCTCCAGTGGAGAGACTAAATGCTAAGTTTTGTGTGGAGTCTACACAAAACTCAGCATTTCAATGATCATATTGTATTTAATGCAAACCATCCACAACATTTTTTCAATGAAAATATGAATCTTGAACTGATGCATATGGAAAACAATACCACAGGAGTCAAAATTAGAACTTGTTCATAGAGACAGACATGTCCTAAATGTTATCACTTTCACGGTGTATGTACTATTCACGCATGAGGTTAAAGAGTGTGTTACCTTTTTATATCGTGCACGTTTTATTCACAACAGAAAATATCACCACACCAGATTCCTTTGTAAAATATGACAATTTAATGATAGTCCCAATTCACTAAGCCGGACTTCAAATCTTTACATCCTGGTACTTGAAATTTTCTTTCCATTAAAACATTCTTCACTAAGTTATACTTGTAAGCCGAACTTCACCAGAACTCTATTTATACACACAGGATATTGAGTCATGATTACTGAGAGCTATATCTTTGAAAACGAGTATATAAAAGTTTAATTTCACATTTTTTAAATTGAGTTCGCTCTTGGATTTTTCTGCTCAGGCGTAAACACGGTTTTACCTACTTCCTGTTCTCTTCCAGTGAGTGAAAGTGTTCGCACAGAACTTACTTTCCGAAGAAGTGTGAAATGTTCCGCTGACAGTGGTCCAGGTAACCGCTGCCGTGCAGGGTGGAGTTGGACACGAGCAGCAGCCTCCTCTCCATCTCTGCACAGAGCAACAGCCTCAGCTCAGCCCGGGAAACACGGGCAGGGTCATAGTTCAGGTGTGATTCCGCTGACAGCAGCTCTCTGAGGGGCAATAAACCTGCTGCTCAGCCCTGATATCACCAGTTTACACCCAGCTGCTGCTGTTACAGGGGCAGGCCACAGCCTTTACCCACCAGAGCTCAGCTCAGTTCGGCTCTGACTCCAACTAAGACTTTAATTCAGGGGTAAAGTTTCATTCTTTCACCGACAGCCACAACAGCGCATTTTGTTTTTCAAAATAAAAGCACCTCTTCTTCTTCTTGATGTTTTTAAACGTGAGTAAACGACGATGGGGTGAGTTACCGCCACCACCTGGTCAGAATCAGAATAATCCAGGTGTTAAACTGAAACTTACTCCTCAAGAGACACACAACGACACAC
The DNA here is from genome assembly GCA_038496675.1 of Rachycentron canadum. Classification (NCBI taxonomy): domain Eukaryota; kingdom Metazoa; phylum Chordata; class Actinopteri; order Carangiformes; family Rachycentridae; genus Rachycentron; species Rachycentron canadum. Next base: position 766,158 of record CM076658.1, read on the forward strand.
AACAACACAATTTAACTCATCAGCTACGTCTGAATAATGACAGGAGGAGTCTGACTGGAGCTCGTGGTAAAAACATGTGAAATGTTGAGGGAGTTTGGTGCAGCTGAGGGCGGAACAGGGAGCATCACACCTGCAGAGAGAACAGAGTGAAGGTGAACACGGAGACTCAGCGTTGGTTGGATCAGTGTGAAGGGTTTGGCTGCAGTTCACTGGTCCCTCACATCACTCTGGTCTCTGTTTGACCTGACTAATGAGCTGGAATAAGCCTGTTAGAGTTCACCCTCTGTCTCAGCTTCAATTTACTTTATTGACTCTCAATAGAAACTGGAACATGGGGGAACTCTATCTTTATCTTAATTATAATTCATTGTAATTATCGAGTTCGGGTTTTGTGGGAGTGAGTAAAAGGTCAAAGGTCAGACTGGACAGTGCAGCTTTAATTAGTTTTAATTCGTTTTTTTAAATATAGTTTCATATAATTTAACAGTTGTCCTTTCTGTGTTCAATTCTGTAGAGTATTCTGTCAGGCAGGATCCTGGTGTCTCTCCTGGACCGGACTAAAGTAGCAGTTAATCTGATTATCTTCTGTCTGCCTGACACGCACCAGACTTCATAGAAAAAAGTTCAAATTAAAGTAAACGATCCGGATCTGCCCTCAAAATGTAGTCTTCTTCCCCCGGCCCCTCCCCCACCCATCGGTACTTTGTGTCGGAGGGTTATTGTTCCTCAAGTTCAGGAGCTTGAAAGAATTATTTTCCCATTTATCGCTAATTAAATTAATGAATTCGTGCTTTGGAACAGTTGCAGCTTTGTTATAAAGTACTGCAGATAAATGCATAATATTTATGTATAAATTATTCAATACGTTTCACTAATTATCCAACAAATTAATAATACACAGTTTTATTTTGCTCAAAATAACTTCTCTGTCCCCAGAAGAAGACAGTCTGTCAGTCATCAATCAAGAATCGATGCCTGGTTGTTGAGCAATGATCTGGATCAACCGGAGCAGAAACTCAACACCCAGAGAAACAGGCGCCGACCGCGGACACGCAGCCAGAGAGGCAGCGGCAGCGGCGAGGGCGGGGCTAAACCACATCTGGATGAAAAACATCTGGAGTTCTCTCTCTGCATACATGACCGACAGACGGACCGACCGACCGAGCCCCTGTGTTTCTCCGGCTGACTCCGCAGATGATGGCTCGGTGCTGGACGTTTTGGACCGGGATCCTCGTCCTCATGACGGCCGGTGAGTGCTGCCTGATCTCCGGGCTTTTTTCTGTCTTTTCCTCGGAGCTGTTTGGAGGGAGGGGGTCGTTTAAGAGAAAGTCTTCAAAGCCTCAACTTAAGAACCGAAGAACAGAAAAACAACAAGTCAAAGTTTGTTAAAGTCCAAGTGTGTCCAGCCTTTAACTGAGAACTTTGAGGATTTCACTAGATGAGGCTGATAATAATGTACTTGAGCTTCATGTTGGACTTTTACTGTGAAGGACCTGAGTTCTTCTTCTAGAGTCTCTGGTGACACTTTAAAGAGAGTCCAGACCTTTAACACCAGACCTGGACCTGGACCTCCAGGTGGAATCCAGACCTGACCTCACTGTCACATGTTCAGCTATTTACCCAGAACGCTTTGATCAGCTGAGTGAGAGGATCAGCAGGGTTCATCCTCAGGGGAACATGAGCCGTCACTTTAAGGTTGTAGAGGAGCGGACCACGTCTGAAAATTAACAACAGTGACTTCTGCACAAGAGATGGAAAACAATCACAAAGACACAAACTGAGAGAACAACCACAAACAGTCACTAAACAACCACAGAGACACAACAACACAAACTCAAACAGACAGTGTCTCTTTCAGTCTGTATCAGAGGGTCGGGGCTTTTGCAGGTCCAAGCCCTGGAGCTAAGGACCAACTGTCGACCCTCTGTGACGTCACCATCGTCTGAGCTGCTGCTCTGGAGCCTCCAGTTTGTCATTTATCTGTCGGCCATCTTGGTTTGTTGAAACCAGTAGAAACCATCTTTGGAGGTGGAGCTGAGGAGGAGTGAGGGGTGGAGCTGACCTGCTCTGTACTCTATCCTGATTGTCAGACAGGTTGCTGTGTGCCACACCTTAACCAAACTCCATTCAATTATCTATCAATTTTAATGCTATGAGAAAAGAATCCATACGAAACTATATTCTAATATGAACCAATTTAATGAGAGAAGAACCTACATGGAAGTCACATCCCCTGCTTTCTGGTCTATTTTCCTCTAAATGGACCATCATTTAAAAAATGAACATCATGTTGTATTGAAGACTTGAAACTAGAGACTGAGACCATAAACTCATTAGGAAAACATTTACTGAGCTAATAAATCAAGGAGAAGTAGGGACATTTTCCCATAGACTTCAATACCATAGTCCGGGTCCAGGTTTAGAGACAATCTGTGGTCTGGACTCAGGTCAGTTCTTGGAGTCGTGTTGTGTTCAGGGACGTTGTGTTAATAATATTGTCAAGACACAAACTCAGATCTCAGTCTTTGACACAGAAACACTCTGTAGCTTTGAGATTTACCATCTTTGGAGCCAAGAGGTCCAGAACTAACCAGGACAAAGAGACCCAGGCCACGAGTCAACAGAAGTATTTGTCCACATACTTTTGGCCATAAAATAAACACAAACCATGCACAGTAGGTTGTTTCCTGGCTCTGTTCGCTCTGCTCGCCCCCCACCATTGGTATTACAGGGGGTCAGGTTCAGAGACCCAATCCAAGGGGGACCCAACAGCAGCCAGACCAGACCCAGACAGACCCTTAGACCCTTAGACCTGATCTAAAATGTGGTCAGAGACAATCATTTGTTTGTATTTGCCAAAGAAAATTTGGTACATATCAGGAGGTTTGGAGCATCTCTGCGTTTTGGAGCAGATCTGGATCATTTACTTTGAATTTGAACTTTTCTTTGTGAAGTCTGGTGTGTGTTTTTTTTTTTTTGGGGGGGGTTGTCTTGATGTTGTTTATTTTGTTTCCCCTCAGGATGAACCATAACAAATCTCCTTTTTCCTCTGATATTCTCAGCTACTGATTTGAAAAATAGTTCACATGCTAACATGCTAAGCTAAGATGGTAAACAAGGTCACATTTGAGCTGATGAAATCCTGCTGATTCAGCTGTTTCTGTTGAAGATACACACTTTGTTTTCCCTGGTAACAAACTGCTGCAAATTTAAAACACAACAAGAAGCTAATTTAGGCTAACGGCTCTAAATGTGTGTGTTCCTGTTCTAGTGAAGGGTGATTTAAACTGAACTGACAGAGCTTATTATATCACATCTAACAAAGAGTGAGTGTATCTGAAGATGTTGGAGAAGAGAGAGACTGGCACTGAAAGAAAGTGTGTGTTTATGTGTGTCTCATTTCTGCTAATGAAGGACAGGGAGGTGACGTGGAGATGGTCTGATGAGGACTCACACACACACACACACACACACACAC
>CM076658.1:783789-794267 GCA_038496675.1 Rachycentron canadum
CTGACCTCCACCTCTGACCTCCACCCCTGACCTCCACCCCAACCCCAACCTCCACCCCTGACCTCCACCTCTGACCTCCACCCCTGACTTCCACCCCTGACCTCCACCCCTGACCTCCACCCCTGACTTCCGCCCCTGACTTCCGCCCTGACCTCCATCTCTGACCTCCACCCCTGACTTCCACCTCTGACTTCCACCTCTGACCTCCACCCCTGACTTCCACCTCTGACTTCCACCCCTGACCTCCACCTCTGACCTCCACCTCTGACTTCCACCTCTGACTTCCACCTCTGACCTCCACCCCTGACCTCCACCTCTGACCCCCACCCCTGACCTCCACCCCTGACTTCCACCTCTGACTTCCACCTCTGACTTCCACCCCTGACCTCCACCTCTGACCTCCACCTCTGACCTCCACCCCTGACCTCCACCCCTGACCTCCACCCCTGACTTCCATCCCTGACTTCCATCCCTGACCTCCACCTCTGACCTCCACCCCTGACCTCCACCCCAACCCCTGACCTCCACCCCTGACCTCCACCTCTGACCTCCACCCCTGACTTCCACCCCTGACCTCCACCCCTGACTTCCACCTCTGACTTCCACCCCTGACTTCCACCTCTGACTTCCACCCCTGACCTCCACCTCTGACTTCCACCTCTGACTTCCACCTCTGACCTCCACCCCTGACCTCCACCTCTGACCCCCACCCCTGACCTCCACCCCTGACCTCCACCCTGACTTCCACCCCAACCTCAATCCTCAGAGGTCATTAGCTGTTGTAGTTTCGTGTTGGTCTCCAGGCTGTGTGTGTTGTGTGTGTGACACCTGTCTGTTGGTCCTTCAGGGCTTTTCAGCTGGTCTGTTTGCCTTCTACCACGACAACGAGGGCAAACCTCTAACTCCACGCTTCGCCAGCGGCCTGCCCGCCTTCAATGAGAGGTGAGTCCAGAGCAGCTCAGCGCGGAGGTTAGAGGAGACTGAGCCACAGCTGTTTGACTTTCACACTAAGATCAGTGTTCACTTCACTGAATGTCAGGGTTTTCAGTGTGTGTGTGTGTGTCTGTCTGACACAGCCTGGGTCTGTACCAGTGGAGTGAGGCGGTGATCAGGAGGGTCAGCAGACTGTGGGACATCAGAGGAGGTCTGATGGTCCGGCACCAGGTCCACGTCCTTGTCACTCCTCGAGTGGTGGTGAGTGTTCGACAACATATTCAACACATTAAACACTGTCAGGTCCACCGTGTTCATACTGCTCTTCTGACCTGAAAACACCCCCCACATAGTAAATGAGTTAAAGTCTCCTCTTTGTGGTGTTTCTGAGTCACTAGAAGTTTAATATGAGAGAAGAACCCAAACCAAACTACATTCAAATATCTACCAATTTAAAATTAAAATGGCTGCACACAACCCCCTGAAGTCGTTTCCCTGAGATTTCCCTAAAACAGCGACTTTATAAGTTCTCCCCCTTATCTTGGTCTGATAACAAGGGAGTCACTTAAACTCCAATCACACAATAGCCACGGCCAATACAATTAAATACAATCTGACTTCTTTTTACAGCCAGTGGATTCGCCCAGTGATGGTCATTAGATAGAATGAAGGTTTGGCTTCACTGTTCAGACCCAGAGTCCGGGTCCAGCTTAATAAACAGTGTATTTGCTTATGTGGCCTTTTAATTTTGAGACCCCCGTTGATTTCGGAGATGTTAGGTGGTCTGAGAGTTTTATTTTCGTGGCTGGTTTCAACAGACACAGTTCTTCTTGTGTTCTTGTGTTTGGCTGCAGGAGGAAGCGAGGAGACATTTTAATTGTCCCATCCTGGAAGGGATGGAGCTGGAGAACCAGGGGGGGACGGGAACAGAGCTGAACCACTGGGAGAAGAGGCTGCTGGAGGTCCCCACTCTTTCTCTTCCTGTTTCTCTTCCTGTTTCCTGTTTCAGGCTCCCTCCTTCATTCCCATCTTCTTCTCTTCCTCTCCCAGAATGAGGCCATGACGGGCTCCCACACCCAGAACCGGGTGTTCTCTCGGCTGACACTGGCCATCATGGAGGACAGTGGCTGGTACCGGGCCAACTACAGCCTGGCTCAGAGGCTGGACTGGGGCCGCGGCCTCGGCTGTGACTTTGTCATGAAGAGCTGCAAGTTCTGGATGGAGCGGCAGAGACAGAGGTGACCTGTCCTGTTAGACCCTCAGATCCTGCAGTACCGGGTATCTGAGGCTGAGGCACAAACACCTTAACTTTAGGTGTCTCTCTGATGTTTGTGTTGTTTGTGTTGTCACAGGCGACACGCTGTGACTCCATACTGTGACACAGTGCGAGCCTCTCCCCTGCAGCTCACCTGCAGACAGGACCAGCTGGCTGTGGCCGTGTGCAACCTGCAGAAATACCCCCAGGAGCTGCCGCTGGAGTACCAGGTACACACACACACACATATATATACACACACCTGAGATGGATGACCCAATCCATTAATCAATGAATTTTGCGTGTGTGTGTGTCAGTACTTTGAGGGGATCCCAGACGTGGCCCCTGACCAGCTGTCGTTCTTCGGGGGGGCCGTGGAGATCGCTGACTTCTGTCCCTTCAGTCAGGAGTTCAGCTGGCACCTGAGTGGAGAGTATCAGAGGAACTCGTACTGCAGAGTCTCTGAGAACCAGCCAGGTATGAGCCTGAGGGGTCAGGTCACAGAAACCCCTCGACCATAAACCCTCTCAGAGCTGCAGGGGTAGAAATAAGAGTGTGTGTGTGTGTGTGTTCAGACTGGTGGAGGAACTATGGAGCGGAGCAGTACGGACCGGACTCAGTGTGTCTGTACCAGAAGTCGGCCTTCGTGATGGAGCAGTGCACCAGGAAGATGACGTACCCAGACTGGGGCTCCGGGTGCTACAAGGTGCTGTCAATCAAACCATTTAGCCCCCACCCACTTTTATTAAAACAGTCATGGTGCTAACATCTGAAGAACGACTCGATTCATGTTTACACCCCCTCAGATGTCGTGCTCAGCTCAGGGCCTGGTGGTGTTCGTTCAAGATCGCTCCTTCCTGTGTGTGCGTAAAGGTCAGCTGCTGAGCGTCAGCGTCCGGGTCAACGACTGGGTGTATAACGGCGTCCTGATCTGCCCCGCCTGCACTGACTTCTGTGACGACTGCCTTCTGCCCCACCAGCTCCCACCCATCAACACCTCCAGGAGTAATCCCATTGGTCAGTGCCCCCCCCTTCATTGTCTTTTCAAAATAAAACCATCTTCACTCAGATTTCAGGATAATTAAAGTTATGATCACATGTTGCTACAACAATAAAAGCCCTGATTCTGTGAAAGGTTTTTAACCCTGTTCAGCCCAGAGAGTAGACGCTTCCAAACATCAGGTGTTTATTTCTCCTTCAAGTAGAGAATCAGCTCAAGTCGAGTCGAGGGAGGAGAAGTTGCTCTGAGTTTATTGTAGTGACAGAATAAAGACAGAGAGACATGGACAATAAGATATTTAGAGCATTAGAGGCTTTGGAGCTGATTTTTCATCATTACTGCTCCAAAGAATGAGCAGAGCTCAGATCAGATAAAGAGAGAAACTTCAAATCAGCTCTAGAACAACACAAACACATGTGTGGAACTTCCTGTGTTGAAGTTTTCTTTGGTTATTCTGGTTTACAGTGTTTTTATCTAGAAAATAAGGAGAAATTCACTGTGTTTTTAGTTTCCTCTTGAGCTACTATCCCCTATTACAGTGAACAGAGTCTTTACTGAGTCACAGATATAATTAGTAATAATAATTGATGATTTGTTTGTGTCTTTGTTTGTTTGTGTCTTTGTTTGTTTATGTCTTTGTTTGTTTCTTTGTTTGTGTCTTTGTTTGTTCATGTCTTTGTTTGTTTGTGTCTTTGTTTGTTTGTTTGTGTCTTTGTTTGTTTGTGTCTTTGTTTGTTTGTGTCTTTGTTTGTTTGTTTGTTTGTGGTTTTTGTTTGTTTGTTTGTGTCTTTGTTTGTTTGTTTGTGTTTTTTGTTTGTTTGTTTATGTCTTTGTTTGTTTGTGTCTTTGTTTGTTTGTGTCTTTGTTTCTTTGTCTTTGTTTGTGTCTTTGTTTGTTTCTTTGTCTTTGTTTCTTTGTTTGTGTCTTTGTTTCTTTGTGTCTTTGTTTCTTTGTCTTTGTTTGTTAATGTCTTTGTTTGTGTCTTTGTTTGTTCATGTCTTTGTTTGTTCATGTCTTTGTTTGTTTGTGTCTTTGTTTGTTTGTGTCTTTGTTTGTTTGTTTGTTTGTTTGTGGTTTTTGTTTGTTTGTTTGTTTATGTCTTTGTTTGTTTGTGGTTTTTGTTTGTTTGTTTGTTTGTTTGTTTGTGTCTTTGTTTGTTTGTTTGGGTTTTTGTTTGTTTGTTTGTTTGTGTCTTTGTTTGTTTGTTTGTTTGGGTTTTTGTTTGTTTGTTTGTTTGTTTTTGTCTTTGTTTGTTTGTGTCTTTGTTTGTTTGTGTCTTTGTTTGTTTGTCTCAGACCCCTGCTCCAGTTCTCCAGGTCTGGCTGTGACTCTGTGGCTCCTCCTGCTCAACCTGCTCCCTCTAGTGGCTGGACTGCTGCTCTGCCACTGCAGCTGATACACACACACACACACACACACACACACACACACACACACTCACTCTAAGGTAGCTGGACTTGTCACTGTCCTAAACACTCCCAGTCCTCTGTGGACATGTCCTTGTTTTCCTTCCCTCCTATGTGTCCTTTCTTTCCTCCTTCATTCCTTCCTCAGGACCTCCACTCTTTCACTCCTCTTTTCTCAGTTCTTCACGTCGTCATCAACACGAGGACAAACCGTGTCAGGGATCTTTGTGCTGCGTTCAGGTGTCAGTTGGTCTGGACTCTCTCTCTCTCTGTGGTGGATCCTCTCCAGTTTTGGATCTTCCTGTTTCACCACACTGTTTGATTCCCTCACCCGGAGTCACCCGGAGTCACCCGGAGTCACCCGGTGTCACCCGGAGTCACCCGGTGTCACCCGGAGTCACCCGGAGTCACCCGGTGGTGACAGTCTAAAGAATCTTTTCTTGTGAGACTGAAGATCCTCAGGAGTCGACCCAGTTCAGATCCTCCCAGACCAGGACTGCAGGACTGTCAGTTTTTAATCATGCTTTTAATCTGAAAGAGCAGTCTTCTTCTTCCTGTGGATGAACCAACATGAGGATCTGTGTGGTGCCCCCTGGTGGCAGCAGGAGGTAACTGTTAAAGTCTGTTTAACTTGGGCCAGTTTCTGGACTCAGACTTAGGTTCAGTTTGACAGAGACAATGTCGACTTTAAGACGTTTAAAATCTCACAAACCAAAATGAATTTTTAAAAAATCTATTTAATGTAAATTTAATTTTCTGGTTTTATTGCTAGAACCAAAATTTTAAAAACTGGATTTTTACTTTTAATCAAGTATCTTTACAAACGACTTTTATTTTTGAGGATCACTTCCTCCTCTTCCTCCTCTTCCTCTGTCCCAGTAACAGATGCTGAGACACAGCACCGGCAGGAGTCTAATGGTGCTTCATGCTCAGACTGTAAAAATAAAATAAAACAGATTTTAAACAGTTTGATCACAAACAGATAATCAGACTCTGACAGTGTCAGTGAGGCTGCGTTCACAAACACTATGTTGTTAAAGGTTCACTAACGTTTAGCTGCCTGACGACCTTTGACCTCTGGTGTTAGACAGGAAACTGAACATAGTCATGTGACTTAATGTTGGTGGAGGAATGGTTTGTGCTGGTTTGTGTTTGATGATGATGATGATGAGTGAATTGCTGCTGCTCTTATTTCAACATCTTTGTTTTATAATGTTAAGGATAAAAGATGACAAAGTATAAATGATTAACCACATTAATAAATATAAAGATGTGGGTAATGAAAAATTCTCTTCCTGTATATTTTTACATTCATTTATTTCAGTATATTCTCTATTTATTATTAAGTCGGTGTAGCCACCTTCCTAATTAATCTACACATACAGCAAATGAATGTGTAGAAAATAAAATTAATATATCAATGAAAAGATACTGAAATTGAATTTTTCATGACCAGCATGTCTTTATTTTACATTAATGTCTTTATTTTATTAATGTATTATGTCATCATATAAAATATAATCATTAAAAAAAAACCTCATGTTTGCACCAGAACAACCAGAAAACAGGAAGTGGACCATTGAGATTATTTTGTCACATTTTGTTCATAGTTTTTTTTTAAAAATTTATTTATTCTTTTATTTTATAAGATCCCGTGACTCCAACATGTAACTTCCTGTCAGACACATGCGAAAACCACCACAGTGATCATTGTCCATAGAAGAAGACTTTCACTCTTGAATGTTAGTACGGCACCACCATCATGTCTAAACCTGTCAGTGTTCATGGTCCCCAGAGGATGACTCTCAGTGCTCAGGGTGGTCTCCTCTCCTGTCCTGTAGCGCCACCATCAGGACAAAACCTGAATCTAACTGGTTCACAGAACACGTTGGTTCTCTCCAGAGGTTGAACCCTCTTTAATGTCAAAGCTTTTCTGGTTGTGTTGTCGCTGTAGTTATTCATGTTCAGCTTTTCAGTTAAAGGAAAAGTAAAGACACCAACACAAAGGATGATGGACGATGTTTTCATTGTCCCAAAAAGGTTTCCTGTATCAGACGTTTGACTCATCACGCCGTCAGTTTCGGGATGAAACTCTTCTTCTATGGTGCTGCAGCTCATTCAGTTTCAGATGACCCAGAGAGTGTTTGTGTGTTAACTGAAACCATCAGGTCTGTGTCGTGACTGCGTTTCAACAGGAAGTTGAGCGTTGGACAAACGTTTCCAGTTGAGACTGCATTTTTGTGATGTCACTGACGTGACGCTGTCGATCTTTGTCGTTGACTGAACCCAACCGCAGGAAGTTGTTTTATTGTTCATGATGAGGTTGTTGAAGTTGCGCTGAGCTGTTTTATTTTTGAAATGAAGCTGTTGAAGAAAAGATTTGATGCAGTTGTGAGTCCTTCAGTGAAACACTTTGTGTTCCTCAGCTGATCTTTGTTGTCTTTATTTTTTGTTTTTTTAGAAAAAGGGCTGCTTTTTAAGACAAATCAAGACGTTTGTCTTTCAAAATAAAATGCTGTCTGTGTCCCAAAGACGTCCGAGTTCTGTCTTCATTAAAACCAGAAAAAAATCAAATCACATGAGTTTTCTTCATGTTTACAGCAAAACTGAGGAACTATTTAATTGGATTTTAATAATATTATAATAATATAAAATATATTGTGTTGTTACAGAGAAATTGTTTACTTGTTTGTGATCTTAGTCTGACTGTGGAGAATCACAATGAAAAGCCAACAGGAAGAGAAGCTCTGATCCTCTGGTGGGGGCGGTGACTTCTTTGTTGTGACATCACAAAGTCCCATTAGTCCTGAGGCTGGTTTTAAGGCTCAGTTTCTAAATACAGGCTGTGAGCATTTCTCTGTGACTGAGACCTTTGATACTTTCACTGTATTAATATAGAACCTAGACCTGCTTTATAATCAGAGACCACATGGAGGTCTACCTTTAGACTGTATGGACCTTTAACATCTACCTTTAGACCGTATGGACCTTTAACATCTACCTTTAGACCGTATGGACCTTTAACATCTACCTTTAGACCATATGGACCTTTAACATCTACCTTTAGACTGTATGGACCTTTAACATCTACCTTTAGACCGTATGGACCTTTAACATCTACCTTTAGACCGTGTGGACCTTTAACGTCCCCCTTTAGACCGTGTGGACCTTTAACGTCCCCCTTTAGACCGTGTGGACCTTTAACGTCCCCCCACATTGGCCCCGTCAGTTTTGCAGGACTCCACCTGGTCTCCTGCCTCCACCTGATCTGCTTGTTACAGACACATTAACAACAGCTGCTGATTTTAATTGGTCCGTTAAATAAAATCCACTCAGCTGGAACTTTAACAACGATGTTAAAATGTGTTTGACACCAATATTAACGTGGTTTTAAACATAATACAAATTGTGCAACATGCTGTGCAGATTGAACATCATTATTCAGGTTGTGTTAAATATCTGACTCATGTCGAGTGTGAAGCGTCCAGGCCTTTACCTACTGATAAAGTCCAGACAACACAGGTGTAGTGAATCATTTGTGCAGGGCTGCATTTCCTGAAGGGTTTGTTTAATGTGTGTCTCTCAATGTGGGGTCATGTATCAGGATGGTGTCATTTTCTGGGACTGATGTCCATCCTGTGGGTCCGTTAGGGCCCCCGCCGGGGGTTGGATCTGTCCTGCTGAATCTTTGATCCACAGGAAGCCCACCTGGGTGCCGAAGTTGGGTCCGTCTCTGACGTGGGAGAAGAAGAGTTCGGGGTGACAGGAAGTGCAGGGCGTCACACAGGAGCGGTTTGTCACGGTGTCGTCGTGGATGTGGTCGGGAAGGACCCCGCCTCTCTGCAGGAGGATTCTGAGGCAGCAAATGAGACGTTTAGTTTGGTGAATTCTTTCCTGCAGACAATGTTAATGGTCAGATCGATAGTTTACAGCTAAATCATATAATGTGGAACGGAAACAACACTCCTTTTTAATTTCTTCTACCCTATGTTATATCCTGCTGCTCTGTACCTGTTGGCGAGGCGGATGTTGACATGTGGTCTGACCGACTCTGGATCAGGGACACAGTCTGGATGGATGCTGATGAAGTCCAGCGCCTCTTCTCTGTCCCTGGTGAAACAACACGCCCCCACCGACGGTCCCACCGCCACCACGATGTTGCTCACCTTGCACCCGAACTCTGTTACCATAGCCTCCACCGTTGCCATGGCAACCCCCATCAGGGTCCCTTTCCACCCTAAGGACAAGTAGAAAGTAATCGGGGAGCATTAACATCCCATTGATGAGCGAAACCTGAACCCTGTTAACAAACGTCTGAAGCATCCACCTGCGTGAGCAGCTCCAATGACCTTTGACACCGGATCAGCAAACAGGATCGGCATGCAGTCGGCCCCCGGAGCCGCTAAAACAACCCCAGTCTGATTGGTCACCATCCCGTCGTAGCGCTCAGGCTCAGCTTTCCCCATAATCCAAACATCGCTGGCATGGTTCACCTGCATGAAACACACCTGAGAGGTTAGAGACCAGAGTCCAGACTCAGAAAGAAACAGGAACCACATCCCTACTGCTCTCTGAAAGACACACAACTACAGAGTGATGCAAAACTACAAAGAGACAGCTGATCCAGATGTCTGCGTGCAGCCTGGGAGAGTGTGCAGGATAACTCACCCTGACCAGTTGTAGTGACTTGGGGTGAAAACCTGCATGGACAGCCAGCCGGCGTGTGTTCTCCATCACCACGGCCCCGGGGTCCCTCCTCCTGCTGCTGCTGAACAGATTCAGGGAGGACAGGGTCGGGATGTAGGACACACCTCCCGTACGAGTACTGAAGCCATGACCGAAACAGTCTGACAGTGAGAGAGCGCTTTGTTTCATATTGATTCAGTCACACCAGGATCCATTCAAAAATGTGTCAATTTAAGGGTTCTTTGCTGGCAAATTATTGTGATTTATAATATTCCTGGAAATAACAACAGACAGACAGAGACAATTTATTAAAATAAATGTATCTGAGGAGAAAGAACGACCAGGAGATTTATTCGATATGTAAAAACTCTTGATTCATAGTTTGCCAGTCACTGTGTAAACTTATTAAATTGAATGGAGTTTGGTCTGCAGTTCTTCAAACCATTAAATGACATTATAATGTACCGTGGTGTCATTATTATTAATATTATTGGATTTCGGTCAGTTCCTCTGATGTAATCATGAAATTGGTAAATATTTAAATGGAGTTTGGTGCGTGTGTGACTTTTGTCATATTTGATGTTTTATTTTCATGGGACTAAATATCTGAGTGTTTTGATTAAACTGACCTGGGATCAGTGTTGACCTCAGCACTGTGACGTCACCCTTCAGCGCAGGAAGCTGCTGCAGGAACTTTGACACTTCTCGGACTGCGTCACCAGGTGAGTCCGTGTGGGCGGAGCCTGTGCAGCTGGGACAGGTGAGGTCCACCGACCTCACTTTGAAGTCAAATGTATACACAGCGGTAAACAGCTGCTCCTGGTACCGACCCAGCTCTTCTCTGCCGAGCGGGGTCGTGAGGACCCGGACGGAGCTCAGGTCCAGCTGGTCCACGATCCGCTTGAATCGGTACAAACACTCGGCGGTGGAGCCGGAGTCCAGGACCCGCACGGTCCTGCACGAGCTCAGAAACGGGTCTGAGAAGCCGTTTTCCTCTCTTCTCTCCCGGTAACGTTTCCCGCACAGCAGAAACACCTGCTGGTCTGAGGCGGACTCGTCCAGCAGAGACGGACCGGCACATGTTGGACAGCAGCCGTGGATCAGATCCACCAGCACGGCCTGACACATCTCCGAGGACCGGCAGGAGGACCAGGAGGACCGGCAGGAGGACCGCTGAGGACCGGGAGGACCAGGAGGA
>CM076658.1:794767-810546 GCA_038496675.1 Rachycentron canadum
CACACTCTGAGGGCCACACTCTGAGGGCCACACACTGAGGGCCACACTCTGAGGGTTACTGCAGTCACATCATCAGCTGCTTCAGGTTCGTTGTTCTGATTCAGACTCCCGGGCTCCACCCCTCACTTCATAAAGCTTCTCCGTCTTATGTTCATGTGAGGTCGAGTCCTCCTGTTGCATCAGAGGTTGATTCTGAATTTCTTCCAGCAACTGAGAGGATCAATATAAATCTTAATGTTTTAGTTCAGTAAAAGCTCCAGAAAAGAGGTGGACTATTCATGAGGTGTTAGAGATGAAGCTGAACACCGATGTCTTTTTGCTAATTCATGTTAGCTATTTTCTAACATTAGCTTTAAGTAAGAGTTTAGCTAACTAACAGAGCGACTGACACCGATGGAGACGCTCATGTCGAAGAGGGAAGAAGCACTACTGTTTGAAATATGATTGGCTGCTTTAACGTTAAAATGTCTTGTTATTGGCTGTGAACTAAAAACAGCAACAACTGCAGAAAATGCTGCATTTAAAATCTAAAGCAGAAACATCAGCAGTGACGTGACCTACAAATAACAGAGCTCATTACTGTTACTGTCTCATTACTGCCCCGTCAGTGTAACTTAGTCTACATATTAACCTGCTTATTACAGGACACTTTGACAGCATTAGCTTTAGCCAGATGGTGCAGATCTGTTCACTTTCACAATTTCAGTTTTCTGCCCCTGTGTGTTTTTCATGTTTTATTTTGCAGCCAGGTAGGAAGCAGAGAGACAGATAAACAAATGCATTATTTAAGATTTTCTTAAGGGAGCAGATGGTCTGACGTACAGGAGGATTTTAGATTGTCATGTGTTTTTATGGGTTTGGAGATGTGACAAATTCAAGGTTTTACGGCCTCCTCAGTAACCGTCTCCTCATGGAGGTGAAGCACTGCATCGTTTAAGCCCAGGGCTGAGGGGGGAGGTCTGCTCTGCGATCAATATGTCAATATGTCTGAGTATTGTCTTTGGCTATGAGGACTCAAAAAAGGAAAAGACAGATGATGACGTCACGGTCACTTAAAAACAAATCAAAGGAGTAAATAAAGAACAGATTTCTTGTTTTTGGCTTCATGGAGATTATTTTTTTGTGAATAACATAAAAAGCACAGGATTTAAAACAAGTACTTGAAGAGTAGTGGATTTAATTCGAGGATGAATCACAGAGGAATCATCAGAAGAAACAGTCTAATCTTTAAAGTAAATCTCATCCTGCACAGCTGCCCGTCCACAGAAAGAGGACGAAACCCGAGGGCTTTTAAACAGGAGTGTTTGTTTTCTTTTTGTCGTACGCCCTCTGAATGGAAAGCTGGGGTGATGGAGGACGGATGGATGGTTGGGTTACTGTCTTCAAAGTAGAGAGGGAGGACGTTAACTGGCTGACAGACATTAAAACCTCAGGGGAGGAAGAGGAAGGAGCAAACAAGGATCTCGGCTCAAAATTCACAGAAATCAATACATGAAGTTGTTTCTGTGCTTCTAAACAGCAGAGGTGGGACCAGACCATGGGCAGGGATCAGAGCTGGCTAATGTCCACTGGGAGACCGTGTCCTCATATGTCCTCATATGTCCTGTTGTTCACTGTTGGAGGCTGCACCTCGAGAGGCTCTGAGTCCCAGGAAACTGAATCACAAAAGCCCCGTCCTGAGTGGAGCTAGTGGAGGGGGGTGAAGTTTTCTTCATGCTCAAGGCAAACAGCTTTCATTTAAGAGGCCGATTCAGTAAAGAGGTTTACAGAGGAAGTACGAGATACAGAAGCCCCACAGTCATCTATTTATTTCACAGTCAGCAGTAATCTGATGGCAGAAACAGTACACAGAAAATAGGACTGAAGAATCAAGACTAAGAATAATTAAGAAGATGATAATCCCCTTTAAGGACTAAGAATAACATGATCAGCACATCTAGATTGTGGCTGGGGTAATAACATTACAGGTGCATGGGGAGCAGATTGTTCACTGGGATTCCTTTAAGGGCATTTAACCCCGAAATGTGAATATTTTTGATTTTGCCTTCATATACCATGTGAAAGGTGTTTGTTTCTTTACTGTACAATCCTCTAAGTATTTTCTCACTTTGACACAACATCAACACATTGGACCCAAATATGGGTTGGCCTGTATCAGGGTAAAACAGAGATCAAACAGGAGTCATTTTTATTTTAGAAGAGTCAGCAGATTCAGACTTTTGTTTCTTTATATGGTGAGAAATGATGAAGATATAAATACAACTCCTGCCACGTCCATTTGCATATTTACAAACATATTAATGTTTTTTTATGTGAAATTTTCATGATCCCATCTGTTTTTATTTGGTGGCTCGACATTCAGCAGATGCTCTGAGTGGCTTTGTTTTTATGCTGTGATCTGATCTCACCGGTGACTGACAGGAGTTAAGTCTCCCCAGTATCAACCCTCTGTGATGTCACTCATTGGTTTGTGGGAAATGAACATCATGTTGTATTGAAGACTTGAAACTAGAGACTGAGACCATAAACTCATTAGGAAAACGTTTACTGAGCTAATAAATCAAGGAGAAGTAGGGACATTTTCCCATAGACTTCAATACAATCTGACTTCTTTAACAACCAGTGGAGTCGCCCCCTGATGGTCATTAGAGAGAATGAAGGTTTAAGGCTCTTCAGCTTCACTTTACAGACCCAGAACCTACGTACCCTTCAAATGCAGCCTCTGGAGACTACGATCCCTTGGGACACAGCTTAAGTCCACATAGAAGAAGTCAACAGCAGCTTAGACTCTTGCTGTTTCCAACAGAAAGTCCAGGGTGATTTCTTCCCACCACCATCGTCCCTGAGCCTTGAGCTCTAGCCCTAACGAGGGCACTGACTTGAACCCAAACCCTGATTGGTCCCTAAACCTTCATCATGGCGAAGCCTCGGTCAGATGATGCTGTGAATGGACTCTTGTTGTGGAGGGAAGTTTTTAATGAGTTGTTTTGTTGTTTAATTTGCTGCAGTGTTCTTTTTTTTTGAACTAATATTGATTTAAAGTTTCAGTAACCGCTCTGATTAACTCTCTCTCTTCACGATGATTCATCTCTTCATTTTGCCTCTGACACCGTACGACCTCGTTGGCGGCGGCGGCGCTGACACTGTTTTGTTGTGTTTCGTGATGAATCCACGGAGGGAAAGAGTCTTAATGTAGGAGGTCTCTTTCAGCAACTAATCAACCCAGCTGACCTCCAACACAACAGATGAAGTACATCACAAGTTTCTGTTTGTGAGTTTACTGTTTAATATTCAAGTTTGCCAATTAATGAAGTTTCTCTGTGAAGGACTCTGTCACTTCTGTGGGTCCTAATATTCTCACACTGCAGTGAATTTAACTCAGCTCACAGAGATTATTCCTGCCACTGACTGTGTTGACATTTGCCAATAAATGCCACAAATATGATAAATTGCCAAAATCATTTTTACATTGACGTCTAAATCTGCTGAATGGTGCCCGAGTCAAACACGACGCAATTAACCTTCACCTTCAGACGGGCTGATTTCACAGAGCTGTCAGTCTCTTCAGGGGAAATGAACGTTGTCTTCTTCAAACAAATACCTCCAGAAATATTCAGGAACCATCTGTTAAAAGAGGCAATGACCATCATTTTTTTTGCTGGGAGATAATTAAATACACTGTACGTCTTCAACTATCTTGGGTGCAAGTTGTAGTCAAGTGAAACCCAGAGTTATTGGAGCTGTTTGAGCAGCGTCAGGAGGTTTGTGTAAGGTGAGGAAACGCCTCAGTCTGTCAACTTTATTATGACAGCTCATCTCCAGGGAACAGAGGATGACAAGGCATGGACGAGGAGGCGCAATTAAAACTTCACAACAGGGAAAGGTTATTTTCCTCTCATGTATACAGATGGGAAACACGCTTTGTCCACAGTGTCCACTCAGCCTCAGTACTCAGTTAATCCCAAATTTCCCAAGACGCCTGAAATGTTTGTTTCAGCCAAATAGATTTGTAGAGTCAAACAGGATTTCTAAATCATTACTGGGCCTCCTGCCAATGAGGCCAGACGCGACAAACACATCATCCACAGCGAATCAGCATCAGGCTGCTAAGCTGATATATATCTGAGCTGGAAGTCGTCCCCGGCTTCAGATAAGTGACTGTACGTCCACGGGGACACGAGAATAAACCTGGGAGCAACAGAGCTCACACAAAAACATGATGATACGCACTCGTTTTAAAGTAAGAAAAACTGTAAATGAGCCCACAGGTCGTCTGTCAGCAGCTCGTTATGACATCATCGGGTCCTGTTGCTAGGCGACATCTAGTGGTCGTAGTGATGACGACAGGAGCGAAGGGAAAAGTGCGGTGGCGAAGTTTATAGAGCAACAAAGACCACATCAGGAGGTCGGTGGATGGAATATGAATATAATATGAATGTCTTTTCAAATTGTTGCAGAGACTCAAAACCACAATTGTGAACGTAATGATGCTGCGAGAAAGAAAAATCATGGTTTGTCCAAAGTCAATGGGATTCGTCCTCTGGGGAACATGAATGTCTGTGCAGAGTTGTTGAAGTTGGAGTCTGGGCCCTGGAGCCATTAGCATGTCTAAAAAAATCACAGGGTAAACAGACCATTCATCACAGTGACACTTTACAGGTAAATACAGTTTCTAAAAGCCTCAGTGTCAGAGCCTCCGTGTTTTCATGTTTCCTCCTGTTGGAAACCACAACCGCCACCTGTCCTGTTGACAAGACCCTGAGTGTTCGAGTCCATCCAGTGTATTTCACAGCGCTTAGCTGTGTCCTGTCCTCCTGTCCTCCTGTCCTCCTGTCCTCCTGTCCCGCTCCAGCACTCTGAGAAATGGAAGGTAAAGTCTAGAGTCCAGTCTTTTCTAACCAAAGAAAACTTCAACACAGGAAGTTCCACACATGTGTTTGTGTTGTTCTAGAGCTGATCTGAAGTTTCTCTCTTTATCTGAATATCTCTAAATATCTTATTGTCCATGTCTCTTGTCCCCCTCAGTGGGTTAAATAGGGTGAATCCACCTGCTTGTCTGTTGGTATCATGTCATCTCTTCATCATATTCTGTCATTTATCACCTCAGTCTAATATTTGATCACCTATTGTTTTGTATATGCGTCATCGACCTCATTGAGGAGCCTGTTGATGATCTAATCTCCTCAAACTGAGCAGTGACAGCAAACACAGACCAATCAGTGACCTCGTTAATCATTATCCTCGACCTCACTGCCCCTTTTCACCCCTGACCCTTGTTTTGGCATCAATAACCCCCTTGCCTAACATCACTCCTTTTGCCCTTTCACCCAGCGAGTCAGCAAATGAATCTGAAACAACAGCGTCTGTGGAACAACACGAGGAGGTAAATTGCAGCGTATGTTTGTCTTTGGCGTCGTCGTGGCTAATGAGTTCTTTTGTCTCCTCATTAAAGGCGAAGGAGGGCGGGTCGTAAGCACCGGGGGTCGCTCTTTTGGAGGCGCTCTTCCCTCCGACTAATTTACTGCACTTGTTCCCATGCAAATGAATTAGCGACTTAGGGCTTAAAGCTTCTTATGTGAGCAGCGGCGTGTGACATTTATGGAGACGCAGAGGGAAACTCAGAGCTGCAGAAAGAGCAGGGATCAGCTGGAAATGGGCAACAGTGAAGGACGGAGGAAGGTGTGTGTGTGTGTGTGTGACAGACAGATAAACAGAGAATGAGGCAGAGAGGGGGAGACAGGCAGCTTCCTGAACCAGCAGGAGAATGACAGCAGTGTTAAGACTCAACCTACACTTGAAACATTTATTACCCCGGCTCGTGGCATCGCTCCAGGGAGGGAGGTGTCAGCTGGTCAATCTGGGTCCAGACTCAAACACGGATCTCCACGACCGTGAAATTTCATACCAAAATTCATGATCCCCAGAGGATTAATGACCTCCTGACTTCTCCTCCAGTGTTGAGATGAGGTTCAGACTGAAATATCTTCCCAAATGTCACATGGACTGACAGGAAGTTTGTACAACTTCTCCCTTACTGTTGTAAAAATAACATTACTATGACACATTTTAAAGTTTAAAGTAAAGTTAAACTTAAAAGTGATTAACACCTTTAACACTGAACCCACTCAACCCTCTCTGACGTCACCATCGTCTGTGAGCTGCTAGTTTAAAGCCTCCAGTTTGTAATTTGTCCGTCGGCCATCTTGGTTTTTTCAAACTTTGGAGGAGAAGGTGGAGCTGAGGAGAAGTGAGGGGTGGAGCTGACCTGCTCTGTTCTCTATCCTGATTGGGTGCTACAGTCTGTCAACCACAATGCAGCCACGCCCCCTAATTCATCCCCTGCTTTCTGGTCTATTTTCCTCTAAATGGACCATCATTTAAAAAATGAATATCATGTTGTATTGAAGACTTGAAACCAGAGACTGAGACCATAAACTCATTAGGAAAACGTTTACTGAGCAAGAGATCAGAAAAATACAGGATTGATCCCATTGACTTTGGCTACAAGCAGCTGACAGCTAGGCCTCTGAAGGAGACACTCTGATTGGCTGTGACATCACCCACTGGAGCCAATAGGAGCGTCCCATGTAGAGACGTGACTCTAGACGTCTCTATCAAAGATGGAGGATGAGAATGGATGGATAAACACACAGAAGTAAAGCAGCAATGCTCCAGTCAAAGGCTCAGACTGATCCAGATCTGAACTAACTTCCTTCAGGAGTTTATCACTGAAGTCAGTGTCACACAGGACAAATCAGGGCTTGTTAGAAAGAGCTGATTCTCTAGTTGGAGGAGAAACAAACAGCTCCTCCATCAGGAGAACGAGGCTCTGAAGACCTGATGGAGGAGGAGGAGGCTCTGAAGACCAGGTGGTTGGAAGCTTAATAGAGTTAATTTATGTTGGTGCATCATGGGATCATTATTGAACCTGGAGGTTCCTGCTCTGTTTAAAATAAAAGTCTTTTCTTTCTCTAAGTTCATTTAGTTTTATTTTGAAACCACAGTTGGGTCCAACGGTGCAGAACCTGAACAAGGCTGACTGCAACCTGAACCACCGAGACCTGAACCACCGAGACCTGAACCACAGAGACCTGAACCACCAAGACCTGAACCACAGAGACCTGAACCCTCTGACCCAGACCACCAACACCTGAACCCCTGATATCTGAACCACCAAGACCTGAGCCCCCTGAATCCTAAACCCCCTGAGACCTAAACCCCCTGAGAACTGAACCCCCTGGGACCTGAACCTCCTGAGACCTGAACCCCTTGAGACCTAAACCCCCTGGGACCTGAACCTCCTGAGACCAGAGACAGACCCACACCAGAGGGTAACAATTCCTCAACAGAGAAAGTCAACAGACCAAGTGTCAATTTAATGAAGCCCAGTATCAGTGTCACTCAGCGCTTACCGTAGAGGATGGTCACCATGGAGACGGGCATGACCAGGATGCCTAGGAGCATGTCAGCAACTGCCAGTGACATCAGGAAATAGTTAGTGGCGTTCTGCAGCTTCTTCTCCAGGGAGACCGCCAGGATCACCAGGATGTTGCCCATGACAGTGACAGCAATGACGACTAAGATCAGCAGCGCCGCCCAGTTCTTCTCCACCACCATCTGACGAGGACACTGAGACCCGTAAATCCTGCTGCTCCCGTCCTCGCCGACGTCATGGAAGGACCTGTTCCCCAACTGCGCGTCGACACCATTAGGGATCACGTTGTTTCCTTGACACCCTGAGTTTGTCACGTTGTTGACTGGCAGGGCGCCTTCCTCAAACCCACGTGGAGGCCAGGGGTCGGCCCCTGGGGTGGTGATGGCTCTGACGGCGTTGGAGATCAGCTCTGACACGTTGCCACCGCGCAGGTTCATGGTGTCAGCTCAGTAAACGCCGTCACAGAGAACGACGCCCGGAAAATGGGTCAGAGTAGAAAGTAAGAACGGGGAAAGTCTGGTCATCATTCAGCGGCGTCCCTGCTCCTCGCTCCGGGCGAATCAGTTGTCGTCTCGTCTTCACTCCATCGTCTCACAGGAAACTCTCAACCCTCGACCCGTCTGTCGAAGGATGGAGGGATGATCAGCTCCACACGGGGAAACAGACACATGGTGAATCCAGTGCAACAAAAAGAGCAGCTGTTCAGTCTGAAAGGACAGTGGATGGATGGATGGATGAAAATTAAATTGCTTGGTTGATACAGTCACTTAATGTTTGTGTGAGTGAAACAACACAGAGAAGCTCCACTTAGGCTCAGGCTGAAATATTCCAAACCAAAGAAGAGTCCACGTGAAGCCGGAGCAGGTTTCTCCTCGAAGTCTGGGCTCATGTGAAGTCTGGGATGTTACCAATCGTCTCGTCATCTGACGGCGGGGACGTCTCTTCAAACAGACGCATCTTTGACTCTCGTGACGCAAATGACCGAGAATCAGAATTTTATTTTTTCTGTCGCAAAAACTTTTCTCTGATTTTCTGGACGTCACGTGTGAATTTGGAGCGTTGAGAGTTGTCACGTGTGCAGCTGTGAACACGCTGAACTACATACCTGCACACGTCACCACAATGTGTGTGTGTGTCTTCAGGAATGTGTGTAGAAATCCTTGAGCGTCCTTGTTGTCTGGTCTCAACTCGTCCCTGCACCTGTGAGAGTGCGTCGGCAGCAGATGGAGATGGATGGTGAACATGATGATATCTGACGTGTGTGTGTGTTACTCTAACTTTCCCGTCTCTCTTTCACACACACTCACATCAGTTTGGTCCAGACTCTTAGAAACATTCCTCCACGTCCAAACACGATGTCATCCCTCTGCAGATCTTTTATAATCCTTTTAATTCTTCCTTCTTCCCCCCAAACCGTCTGCCTCAGCATTCCTCCAGCTCCTAATGATATTTCCACGTCTCTTGCGTCACTTTCCTAAAGAAAGAAACATTTTAAAGAAGAGGAGGAGGAGGAGGAGGAGGAGGAGGGGATCTCCTGTCTCTGTGAGCCATCAGCAGTCAGAGGCTTCATGTGGTTTTCAGGTTCCCAGAATCGGAGAGTTGTTGAGTTTCCCTCAGTGATGATCAGGAGCTGAATGAGCTGAATGCAGCCTCTCTCCCTGGGATCCCCTGTGCTCGCTCTCTCTCTCTCTCTCTACTCAGAGTCTCTCTGCCTCAAACCGCATTGGTTCATTCTCTCTCTTAAGCATCTCTCTTTCTCTCTCCCCCTCTCTGACTGAGCCTTTTTCTCTCTAATTCCTGCTCTCTCTGCTCTTTCTCACTCCTTAAATCAACTGATCTCTCTCTCTCTCCCTGTGTCTTTGCTTCCTTGTTCGCCCTCTGGTCAAGTCTCCATCTGAATGTAGCTCAAATTTTTACTGAATGTCCAGAAAATCAATGATAAGGTGATTTAATGCACAATTTGTCTCCAGTCTGAAGAAGAGGAGAGCGTTTAAAGAGCTCCAGTCAAAGCTCAAACTATAGGAAACCCATCCATCATCATCCACCATCCACCATCCATCATCCATCATCATCCATCATCCATCATCATCCATCATCATCCATCATCCATCATCATCCATCATCATCCATCATCCATCATCCATCATCATCCATCATCCATCATCATCCACCATCCATCATCCATCATCCATCATCATCCATCATCATCATCCATCATCATCATCCATCATCCATCATCATCCATCATCCATCATCATCCATCATGCATCATCCATCATCCATCATCCATCATCATCATCCATCATCATCATCCATCATCATCATCCATCATTCATCATCATCCATCATCCATCATCCATCATCCATCATCATCCATCATCCATCATCCATCATCCATCATCATCCATCATCCATCATCATCCACCATCCATCATCCATCATCCATCATCATCCATCATCCATCATCATCCATCATCCATCATCCATCATCCATCATCATCATCCATCATCCATCATCATCCATCATCCATCATCATCCATCATCCATCATCCATCATCATCATCCATCATCATCATCCATCATCATCATCCATCATCCATCATCATCCATCATCCATCATCCATCATCCATCATCATCCATCATCCATCATCATCATCCATCATCATCATCCATCATCCATCATCATCATCCATCATCCATCATCATCCATCATCCATCATCATCCATCATCCATCATCATCATCCATCATCATCATCCATCATCATCATCCATCATCCATCATCATCCATCATCCATCATCCATCATCATCCATCATCCATCATCCATCATCCACCATCCATCATCCATCATCATCCATCATCATCCATCATCCATCATCATCCATCATCCATCATCCATCATCATCCACCATCCATCATCCATCATCATCCATCATCATCCATCATCCATCATCATCCATCATCCATCATCCATCATCATCCATCATCATCCATCATCATCCATCATCATCCATCATCATCCATGATCATCCATCATCCATCATCATCATCCATCATCATCATCCATCATCCATCATCCATCATCCATCATCATCCATTATCATCCATCATCCATCATCCATCCATCATCATCCATCATCATCATCCATCCATCATCCATCCATCATCCATCATCATCCATCCAGTATCTATACTGTTTGGTGCCACCCTCCATGACGTCACCATCGTCTCTGAGCTGCTGTTTGAAGCCTCCAGTCTGTAATTTGTCCCTCAGCCATCTTTGTTTTTTGAAACCAGTAGAAACCGTATTTGGAGGAGAAGGTGGAGCTGAGGAGGAGTGAGGGGTGGAGCTGACCTGCTCTGTTCTCTATCCTGATTGGGTGGTGCAGTCTGTCAATCACACAATAGCCACGCCCCCTAATCCATCCCCTGCTTTCTGGTCTATTTTCCTCTAAATGGACCATCATTTAAAAAATGAACATCATGTTGTATTGAAGACTTGAAACTAGAGACTGAGACCATAAACTCATTAGGAAAACGTTTACTGAGCTAATACTGTCCATGTTCAACAGCTATCAAGTACTTGGTTAATAAAGGTTTAAATAAAGGTTTGTCATCGTCTCAGTGCTGAGACTGTCAGCGTTGGAACATTTTGTGCCTGTTGGCCAGGACCACCTCAGACGGCGGCGAGTCCATCTGTATTTAAAAGATATAGATCAAACCACTAGAATCTGTTTCAACCATACAACGTTTGTTCTGCACCACAAAAGAAAGGTATAACTCTGAATACGAACTAAGCCCTTTAACACTTTTTAAACACTTGGGCAGGTTTTACACTCGGGTGTTCGTGTGGTAATGTGCCACATTGTGCAGCTGCAGCTCCTAGATAAAATGTACCGTCTTTTAATTGTATTAATTGTAGAAAAGCAGCTGATGGTGAGATAGGAGATAAAGGCGCTGACATGGGGCCCAGCTCTGTGTCCAGATGCTCAGATAATAGCAGAGCTGTCTTACTGATAACGGCTCCAATGTGCCGGTCCAGCTCAGGTAACTCAGATTTGAGATCAAACCTTTTTTTACTTCCTCTGCTCATGTCTCTGGATACAGCATCTTTTTTAAGCTTTATCCACGACTGACTAAACCTGGACCTGGACTCTGGGTCTGTGAAGTGAAGTGAAGCCAATGAAGTCAGATTGTATTGAAGTCTATGGGAAAATGTCCCTAATTCTCACTTTCCTCTCATAAAACTTATGAGAGCTCTCATAAAAAGTACATGATGTGTTGAGTTTTTTCCTTTTTTTTCATGTGAATCTCTGACTTGTAGTATATTGTTTCTACTGTCTTTCAGCACCACAGCACATCCAACACCTGACGCCCTGGGTTTCATACAAATCACCACGAGACACTAATGATCAGAGAGAAGCAGCATCAGTTCAAGGAAAACTAGAGTGCAGATTATGAAACGCCTCCTCTCTCTTTGTGCGGCTCATGTTCTTTAGCTGAACCTCTGACTCACACCTTTAATGGATGGTGCGTTTGTTCTCAAACACAACAGGAATACTGTGGTTAATTTGGCCATTTTGTTTTTTTTCCTTTTTATCCATGTGCATTTTTTGTGGGAATAGTCATTTCCAAAGCAGATGCACTTTAAAATGTGTGTTGTCTTCATTTTGCATCAGCCCTTATTTTACTCTGTCATGATGTTACTGTTGATACTGAGGTGACATTTCCCTCGTCCTGTCACACTCACAGTCATAATCACTGCCCTTTGTGTGAGAGGACAGATCCATTATGAAGAATAACGTATTGTTGTGAGGTCCTCGATGACCCTCTGCACCTCCTCCATCTGTCCAAGTCATGTTCACTTCCTGTGAGAATGTGTAACCTTCACAGAGCAGCAGATGATTATTATGAGAGAATAATTATTGATAAAATGCAGTGTAACAACACAAATCTCATGATTTTACCATGATGGACATTTTAGGTTTTAGATTAGATTTTGGACTCTTTGTATTTATTTTGGCTTTAGGGTTATTTCCTGTTTTATTTTGAAGCAACCTCCCTTGTGGGCTTTGTTGTCTTTCCAACATTTTGATTGTGTACCACACAGCTATGTGTTACACTGGTGTCCTATTGCCTTTGTGTAATTAAGTCTTTGTCTTCCCCTTTCTCCTGTTTTGTTCCTGAGCTGTTTATCTGTTTTCTTTTTGATTCACCACTTTTCCATTTGTGTCCCTCAGAGTGGGGCGACTCCACTGGCTGTTAAAGAAGTCAGATTGTATTGAAGTCTATGGGAAAATGTCCCTACTTCTCCTTGATTTATTAGCTCAGTAAACGTTTTCCTAATGAGTTTATGGTCTCAGTCTCTAGTTTCAAGTCTTCAATACAACATGATGTTCATTTTTTAAATGATGGTCCATTTAGAGGAAAATAGACCAGAAAGCAGGGGATGAATTAGGGGGCGTGGCTACTGTGTGATTGACAGACATTGTACCACCCAATCAGGATAGAGGACAGAGCAGGTCAGCTCCACCCCTCACTCCTCCTCAGCTCCACCTTCTCCTCCAAATATGGTTTCTTCTGCTTTCAAATAAACCAAGATGGCCGACAGACAAATTACAGACTGGAGGCTTCAAACAGTCCTCATACATGATGATGATGATGGATGGTGGATGATGGATGGATGATGGATGATGGATGATGATGGATGATGGATGGATGATGGATGATGGATGATGATGGATGATGGATGGATGATGGATGATGATGGATGATGGATGATGATGGATGATGGATGATGGATGATAGATGGATGGATGATGGATGATGGATGATGGATGATGGATGATGATGGATGATGGATGGATGATGGATGGATGGATGATGATGGATGGATGATGGATGATGGATGTATGATGGATGATGGATGTATGATGGATGATGATGGATGATGGATGATAGATGGATGATGGATGATGGATGATGATGGATGATGGATGGTGGATGATGGATGATAGATGGATGATGATGGATGATGGATGATGGATGATGATGGATGATGGATGATGGATGATGGATGATGGATGATAGATGGATGATGATGGATGATGGATGATGATGGATGATGGATGATGGATGATGGATGGATGATGGATGATTGATTTTTGGTCCACACTGAGACATCCTCCGTTTCCCGACCAAGTTGATAGTCCTTTTCATTCAAAACCAAACTCTGGCTAAATTTTATGAGATTACGAGGAAAGTTTCCAGGAAATTATCCTGAACATACAGAACCCAAAAAATAAGAGCTTTAAGAAAATCTGGAAAAAGAAACTTCATGTTAAAAATGTATTTATATTTATACAATGTGAATCTTAGGAGTTAAACCACATTAAACCATTGAGAAGAAGAATATGAGTTATGCAGAAATACTCATATATATAATATATAAATATACTGTATATACTCATATATACACACTGATGCTGTGAGATATATCACTGAAGTATAAGGTCTGATTAAGGACACGTCCTGGTGCTGTCAGTGGGTGAAATATGGACCAAAAGAATAATTCAATTAAATAAGAAATATTTTCTCATCACTCTTGCCTCCATCTGAAAAGTTCAGCGCTCACGATGATTAATGTCTCCTCAAAAACACAGATCGCTTCAGTCCTCACTGCTCCACACCATACACTGTGTTTGTGTGTTCGCAGCTTCTCGCCTCATAAAAATACATGGAGGTCATTAAGACACATTTTCCATGAAGAGCTGTTTATTGCCTTGACATCACACTGACGTCCTACAGGAGGGAAAAGCTTTCTGCCGCATAAATGCTCCTGGATTTTATGACACAATGTGAATCTAAATGATGTTTGTGTGAGGAGGCTTTGTGCTGTGACTTGCTCACAGAGATGCAGGGATAGAGGGAATGATGGAAGTGAGAAGGGAATATTTCTTATGACACAGAGTGATGTGATGATTCATGTTTCAATGAGTTTCAGTCCAGTCTTCCCACTCTTTGTGCTCTGTGTTTGGTCTCCACCTGCTCCAGAAGGAAATATTTCCACCATGTTCACCAGCTGCTGAAGGTCCTCAGTGAATAATCCTCTTGAATCGACATCAGATGAGGACACACTTCACTCTCTCAGGAGCTGATCATCCCTGGGGTGACATGGTCCACAAAGGCTTGTTCTCTGAAGATGGAGCGTCAACGCCTCATCAGCTGTTCCTGCCTCTACAGCATCATAAAGCAGCCTCCTGTTGCCTGAAAACCTCGACAACGCCAAACCGTTGTTTCACAAAAGCTTGTTGTTTCAGGGTCCTTGGTTTTAACCAATACTAACTTTTAATACTGTGTTAGTGTTTTTTGCTGCCATATTATTTTCATAACCAGCAAACAATGAATCTTGGGATGTTGAGCCATCACCTGTTTGAGCCTTCAGTTTGACGTGTGGACGTCTTGTCGGGGCTGTCACATGATGAGACCACAGACGTATATAGAGACACTTCAGTGATAAACTCACGAAGGAAGTTAGTTCAGACCTGGATCAGTCTGTGGCTCCAAAAGGGTTAAAATGGGGCCCAAACCTTCCCAGGATTCATTGCACATCAGAAAACAGAGTCAGAGGATCAGTGTTTCAGCTCAGTTCAACAGTGACGGTTCAACTGTTAAAACCAAGGACCTGAAAACAACAAGTTACTGGGAGGAAAAGTTATGTTGTCAACGTTGCTAGGCAACAGGATCGACAAGGGCGGGAACAGCTGGTATCTTACACCACCTCATCTTGACCTTCACGGTCTCAAACAATGGCAGAGGACCTCACCTTAAAGACCTCACCCCCCTGAAGGGAGACACAGCCCTGAAAACCAAGTCCAAGCTCCAACACCCTGTTTCATTTCTTTTTATTTTCATTGCTTCCTGACTCCATGTGTGTCGACAGTCGGACTTTGTCGCCTCCTCTGTATGAGGACTGTGACTTCTCACATTATTTCCTCCTGAAGTCTGAGCTAATTATAACTGTCAGTCAGCTGAAATGTTGACGACACATTTACCTCAGTGACGGGAACACACACACACACACACACACACACAGACACACAGACACACACACACACACACACACTCACACACAAACACACACACACACACACACACACACATACACACACAGACACACTCACACACAAACACACTCACACACAAACACACACACACACACTCGCACACTCACACACAAACACACTCACACACACACACACACAGACACACTCACACACACACACACACACACACACACACAGACACACTCACACACAAACACACTCACACACAAACACAC
>CM076658.1:841543-860310 GCA_038496675.1 Rachycentron canadum
CTCTCTCTCTCTCTGTCTCTCTCTCTCTGTCTCTGTCTCTCTCTCTCTCTCTCTCTGTCTCTCTCTCTCTCTGTCTCTCTCTCTCTGTCTCTGTCTCTCTCTCTCTCTCTCTCTGTCTGCCTCTCTCTCTGTCTCTCTCTCTCTCTCTCTGTCTCTCTCTCTAAAACACCAAGAACACTGTGACCAAAGATGAATAAATAACAGAAAAGAGAGAAAAACACATCATACATTATTAATACACTGTAAATATGTCAGGTCTGCTCCAAAAATAAGTTGGGGAGAGTTGGAGGGAAAACCCACCAGATGTAAAATGTGTTTAAAGCAACATTATGCAACTTTTTTGTATCTTAAAGGTCCATATTTAATATTAGAGGTCTTCTTTTATTTTGAAGGGTTTGTGGTTTAAGAACCAAAAACAACCTCAGTTTAGCCTTTAACCTTAGTTTTACATCTCTTCTGATTGGATCTCTTCAAATTGTTTTTTAAATGATTGAATAAAAAAATATAGCAGACTTCAGGTAAATGTTCAAACCAAATCCTGCAAGGTTGGATGGTGGGTCCAGGTGGGTGGGGCTAGGGGAGCATGACTGTTTTGTTGTGACATCACAAAGTTCCAGAAGTCCCAACGGCTCTTTTTAAAGCTCAGTTTCTCAGTTAGCTGTGGGTTCAGATGAATCAGATCCTGACTTGATATGAGGGGACAGTGTGATTGTGGGTTTGTACTGGATGATGATGCTGTGTTTGATACCTGAGGCGAACACAGGCTTTGTTTACATGGACTGCAACTCAGGCTCTGATCTGGCTTCGCCCAGTAACCCACTTTATTTTCTGAATGTGAATGTGATGAGTGTTCAGCTGCCAGCTACAGCTTCAAGTGTGTGATGAGGCATCAAAACACAATACGCTCAGTCAGTGTTGGGGGATCTGTCCTGGAAAATATCTGGATTCAAACAGATCAGACTAAACAGAAGACACATGGTATGAACAGCTGAGGCTCCCGACGCCAAGCCTGTCTTGTATTGACTGTTTCAGGCTGTTAGTGTCGGTGTCTGTATAACAACACACCGGTTTTCAGTTGAAGTACGTCATTAATACAGATGGTAACTAACCCACCTTCACCACCTGAGTGCTGGTGAAGGGTCAGGGTCTGGACCAAAGTGGTGGTCTGACCAACCTTCAGACAGAAGATTGTTCTTCACGGACACTAGTGGTTCCCAGATAATGAATTTTAGGTGTGCATAAATCAGACTCACACATGTGGAAGATGCTTCAATTTTTTTTACTTTGATTTGACATAAAAAAAAAGTGACTGTCACCAAACATCAAACTCCAGAACAGACACTACTGTAGATTAAAAACACCTCCACACCAGAGTTACGTCAGCAGAAAGGTGTTGGTCGTCTTCACATCACGGCAACAGCAACAGAACTACACACAGACTGCGGCTACATCATCGGACCGGGTCCAGGTCCTGGACCAGGATGAGCAACACAACAAAGAGGAACGAGATGGTCAAACGATGATGGCTGCACTGCTGACTCTGACACCTCTGGGTTGGTTTTATCAGTGTGACTAAAGCATCATCACAGTCCATTAGAGCGGGAAAACAAGCCATCAGACGACAGCGTGGATTCATGTGGAGCTACTTGACTTTTCAGTTTTCTAATTCAAAAAGTCTGAAAGGTAGAAAAGTGGAAAAAATGAACCACAATCTGGTGAACAAACCCAATTTTCAGATTAAATTTCTTTTTCAATTCACTTCATAAAAAACTTTGCTGTTCAGGCTGATCCCACTCTCATGTCTGGAGGGTAAATATGAAGCTATAGCCAGCAGCTGGTTAGCTTAGCTTAGCACAGCATAAAGACTGGAAATGGGGGTAAACTAGCTAAAACTAGTTTTGTCCAAAGGTAGAAAGTGTAAAAATATGTCACAGTTTATTCATTCATTAATTCATTCATTGCCCCCTCCCCCCTCCTGGAGTGACCCCCGGCCTTCCCACCTTTCACCCACCTGACTCTAACCCCGCCCACCTACTCACCTCTACCTGCTTCTCTGATTGACCGGATTGGGTTTTTCCTTTCGTTCACACTTCAGCTCTGTCCCAGTTCAGGGTCTGATACTTCAGTGGTTGGATCTGAAGACCAACTGGACTGTCCCATTTCAAAGGCTCCTTCAGACGTGTCCTTGTCCTGGACAACGAAGGATCCTACCTTTGGACACATTTGAAGGAGCCATTTGAATGTGACAAGGATCCAGCAGGCCTCACCATCGTAGACCAGGTCCTGAACTCAGACAGCTCTCACACAACAAGCATCAACTCTTAATGCACCCTGAGCTTCAGCCTTCCCATGAGCAGTGAAGAGCCCTGGTCCAGGTAGTGATATGATTTAAAGTAGAAAATCCTTAACTTCATTAGGATTCAGAAGGTTATTGATTAACTCTTCACAAGCTGGATCCTGAGTGGATCTTTAACGTGAACTCACTTTGTTCAACGTCCACTGAGGAAACATTGATGTACCTTTATTCCTGCTTCTTCTTGTTACTTTTGGTTTCAGTGTATCTTA
This sequence comes from Rachycentron canadum, assembly GCA_038496675.1. Lineage (NCBI taxonomy): Eukaryota > Metazoa > Chordata > Actinopteri > Carangiformes > Rachycentridae > Rachycentron > Rachycentron canadum. The sequence continues at coordinate 844,109 of CM076658.1, forward strand.
ACATTAACTTTATCATCGCTGCATGAGCCATGGATGTACCAGCAGTGTGCTGCAGACGTTGTGTTGGGTGTTGGTTGATTCCTCGGCCCAGCTCCGGGCCCATGTTTGGTCTGCACCTCCAGTTTTCAGAAAGATGAAACACTGTAAAGTAAAATCCTCTCAATTTTTTCTTTAACTTTGTTTGCAGCATTTAAGACGACGTGTTTTCCAAAACCTGGTCTCAGGTCTAAATACACCTTCATAATACATCCATGGTACCAACCCACGTTTATGAATCAACACAATAAAAAGTTTTACAATGGATTTGTTTGTTCTTAAATTTTCACTTTTAAATAAAACCTTTTTACCCTCAACAATCATCTACATTATTCACATACACCTGCACAAAATACAAATATAGATTTATTCAGGTTGTCTCCTTCTGACAGAATCAGCTCATCACCATCTGCACATGTGATGATGAAGATACAGAAGCAGCTTTATCTGACCTCTGCCAGAGTCTGGAGTCCCAGTGAGTCCCGGTGAGTCCGGGCTCATCCCGGATCTCCCTCTCCCACGCTAACATCTGATAAATTGGCAGGAAATCCAGTCTAATCCCGGCTGATCCACCCGGAGGTGACGGGAGGTAGAGCCCACCTGACTGAAGCTGGTGAGCCGGTGAAACGGAGGAGGTGGCTGAGGTGGCTGCAGCTGAGCATCCGTGGAAAATGAGATGATGAAGAGTCTTTGAACTTTTTTACTCTTGTGTCTGAAGACTTTGTTATAAAATTGTCTTGTCACATCATTTCACTGAACTGTCTCCTTCTCTCCGTCTCAGCCTGGCAAATACTGATAGTCAATATCTTTCAAACAAATGATTCTCAATGAAAAATAAAATGTTTTCTGAGACTAATTTCATTTTGTGGCAGTGAGCAGAAAGCTTTAAAACAGCATAGAGATTCAAGTCCATGTACAAGCACCAATTGACATCATTTTGGCGTAACTGCTCATCAGAAGGTGTTTGTGTTGTAATGAGGAAACTGATCTGGACCCTGATGATGAGAATCAAAGGCTGAATGGATCTGAGGGCTGGAGCTGGGGTCAAACTGTCTGGAGCTGGACGTGTGACCTCTTGATAAACTCCGGACAGGGAGGCACTTTGTCTTTGGCACTTTGTACTTTTAAACCTTGAACCCTTTGCCCCCAACAATGATGTGACCTCAGAGGCTTTTATCTGATCCACCTGTGCAGGATCGACCTTCAAACGCAGCTTTCGTGTTTGTCTCCGGTTCTTTGTTCTTTTCCACACGTCTCAGTTTCCTGTCCAGGTAAATGCAGCTCCCTCGCCTCGCCACCGGGGTGAATCGCTCCATTTCGCAGCTTCCCGATGTCGTCCAGGGGCAGCTGGGTGGAGCTGTAGGCCAGCGGTGGGATGGTGTTGACCAGTATGAGCTGCAGAGGCTTCTTCTGCGGTTGGTACTGGCAGCGGACGTAGCGCAGGAAGGCTGCGCGGTATGTCTTGTTGAACAGTGTGTAGACGAGCGGGTTGACCGCTGATGACAGGTATCCAACCCAGACAAAAACGTTCAGCAGACCTCCCATGAGTCCTGCATCACACACGGCCGGGTCACACACCACCACCAGCACATTGGTGATGAAAAACGGGCACCACATGACCACGAAGAGGAAAAACACCACCCCGAGGACCTTGGACGCCTTCTGCTCGTTGCTGATCGACTGCATGGTGCGGCGTCCGAACAGTGAGCCGGACACGCTCCCGCGGGCGCCACCCAAGCCGCCGGTGCTCCCTCTGCCACCGGCCTCACGGCTTATTGAGCGTCTTAAGAGTTTCTCAGAAGACAGCGAGGTCTGTGGTAAGAAGCTCAAGGTGAACGTTGTGCTCCACTTGGGCCGCGGGACCAGCTGGTCCAGGCAGAGCGTGGCCTCGTTCTGCAGGGCGTTGATGGTCAGGAAGTAGGTGACGACCATGATGGTGAGGGGCACGAAGAAGGCCACGAAAGAGCCAACCAGCACAAAGTTGTTATCTGTCAGCAGGCAGCTGCCATCTTTGAAAACCTTGGAGTGGTCTCTGAGTCCCAGAACAGGAATCGGCATTGAGATCCCTGTAGGAAGGAAGGAAACAGCAGAGATGAGGAGGGAGTTACAAACCCAGAGCAGCCGCCATGATTCATATAAATATTTGTGGTTGTGTGTGTGTGTGTGTGAGGAGATTAGAGCAGGTTGGCGAGAAAAGCTGAATAATTTTCCGCAGCGGTTGAAGAATGACTCGGATGCTTTTCTTTAAACCTCTTAGACCAACTTTAAGTTTTTCTCTGTTTTTTCACCTCTTTGTGTTTTTCCTTATAAAGTTGTCATTTTTAAAAATGTGACTCTAGACTTCACTATCAAAGATGGAGGATGAGAATGGATGAATAAACACACAGAAGTGAAGCAGCAATTCATGACTCCACTACGTGGAGTAATTGTCAAACACAAACAAACAGGACCCTGCACCACCACACTCCTGTGCTACAGCCTGCTAACATAATTTACCATAAAGACTGTGAGCGGATGGGAAACAGCTTCTCATCTGACTCTGTGCAAGAAAGCAAATAAACAATTCAATAATTAAAAATAATTTCCCAACAGATCAAAATATTCCTTTAAGGCCCTCATGATTTAAATCGATAATGTGCTTCTGTGTTGTAGCTTTGAAATCAGACAAATAATCACAATCCAAATGAGACACGATGAGTTACACTGACACACTATACCAGGTGGATTTATCCTCTGAGGATAAATGTCTGAATGATGCCTCATGGTAATCCATCCATTTGAATCTGGATTGAAATGACATTACCTGTAAGATTAAATATTAATATAAAACAAATAAAATTATTCTTAATTAGTCCAAGATCTACAACATTAGTAAAAAATATATAAAAAACTGTTAAAGGTCCATACGGTCTAAAGGTAGATGTTAAAGGTCCATACGGTCTAAAGGTAGATGTTAAAGGTCCATACGGTCTAAAGGTAGATGTTAAAGGTCCATACGGTCTAAAGGTAGATGTTAAAGGTCCATACGGTCTAAAGGTAGATGTTAAAGGTCCATACGGTCTAAAGGTAGATGTTAAAGGTCCATACGGTCTAAAGGTAGATGTTAAAGGTCCATACGGTCTAAAGGTAGATGTTAAAGGTCCATACGGTCTAAAGGTAGATGTTAAAGGTCCATACGGTCTAAAGGTAGATGTTAAAGGTCCATACGGTCTAAAGGTAGATGTTAAAGGTCCATACGGTCTAAAGGTAGATGTTAAAGGTCCATACGGTCTAAAGGTAGATGTTAAAGGTCCATACGGTCTAAAGGTAGATGTTAAAGGTCCATACGGTCTAAAGGTAGATGTTAAAGGTCCATACGGTCTAAAGGTAGATGTTAAAGGTCCATACGGTCTAAAGGTAGATGTTAAAGGTCCATACGGTCTAAAGGTAGATGTTAAAGGTCCATACGGTCTAAAGGTAGATGTTAAAGGTCCATACGGTCTAAAGGTAGATGTTAAAGGTCCATACGGTCTAAAGGTAGATGTTAAAGGTCCATACGGTCTAAAGGTAGATGTTAAAGGTCCATACGGTCTAAAGGTAGATGTTAAAGGTCCATACGGTCTAAAGGTAGATGTTAAAGGTCCATACGGTCTAAAGGTAGATGTTAAAGGTCCATACGGTCTAAAGGTAGATGTTAAAGGTCCATACGGTCTAAAGGTAGATGTTAAAGGTCCATACGGTCTAAAGGTAGATGTTAAAGGTCCATACGGTCTAAAGGTAGATGTTAAAGGTCCATACGGTCTAAAGGTAGATGTTAAAGGTCCATACGGTCTAAAGGTAGATGTTAAAGGTCCATACGGTCTAAAGGTAGATGTTAAAGGTCCATACGGTCTAAAGGTAGATGTTAAAGGTCCATACGGTCTAAAGGTAGATGTTAAAGGTCCATACGGTCTAAAGGTAGATGTTAAAGGTCCATACGGTCTAAAGGTAGATGTTAAAGGTCCATACGGTCTAAAGGTAGATGTTAAAGGTCCATACGGTCTAAAGGTAGATGTTAAAGGTCCATACGGTCTAAAGGTAGATGTTAAAGGTCCATACGGTCTAAAGGTAGATGTTAAAGGTCCATACGGTCTAAAGGTAGATGTTAAAGGTCCATACGGTCTAAAGGTAGATGTTAAAGGTCCATACGGTCTAAAGGTAGATGTTAAAGGTCCATACGGTCTAAAGGTAGATGTTAAAGGTCCATACGGTCTAAAGGTAGATGTTAAAGGTCCATACGGTCTAAAGGTAGATGTTAAAGGTCCATACGGTCTAAAGGTAGATGTTAAAGGTCCATACGGTCTAAAGGTAGATGTTAAAGGTCCATACGGTCTAAAGGTAGATGTTAAAGGTCCATACGGTCTAAAGGTAGATGTTAAAGGTCCATACGGTCTAAAGGTAGATGTTAAAGGTCCATACGGTCTAAAGGTAGATGTTAAAGGTCCATACGGTCTAAAGGTAGATGTTAAAGGTCCATACGGTCTAAAGGTAGATGTTAAAGGTCCATACGGTCTAAAGGTAGATGTTAAAGGTCCATCCATACTTCTGGAACTTTGTGATGTGACAACAAAGCAGTCACTGCCCTTAACTACGCCCAAACCCCACCCACCTGAACCCACCATCCAAGCTTGTAGGATGTGTTTTTTCTGTCAGGATTGGCTTCACTTTGCAGACCCAGAGTCAACGTCCACTTTTATAGACAGACTATGGCTGAACCACATGTTTATGATGGTAACCGTGATGACGAAGGTCAGATATATACCTATATATACATATATATGTCCTGTTTGTCGTATCTGAAGTTAGGGACAAATGACCCATGTGACTGTGAAGTTAGGAGAACTAATGTTTTTCTTCTGGGCTCCAGCAGGAAGTCCAGGTAAAGTCTGTCTAACACAGCACAGCTAATCAACTCGACTTGTTCTCTGTTAAATGTGTCACATTTCACATTAAGTCTGGTGCTAAAACTATTCCTCCACCTGTCTGTGTGGGAGGACAGTGTCAGTTTCCCTCTGTTTGTCTGAGCCTGAAGCAGCGGCTGCAGTTCAACATGTGTTTTTGTCGTCTGTACATTAACATTAAATGTTATTTTCTCAAAGACGGGAGCAGATAAAGGTGGTGGTGGTGGGGGGGTAAACTTAACGCTCATCCTCAGGCGTCCTCTCATTATTAGCCCATAACGAACAGGAGGCAGGTGAGAGAGAGGCCTGGACGGCTGGATACATGTTGCTACAGGTGCAGAGCAGGTCAGAGATGGATATTTCTCATTAAGCCTCATTGGTTTGACAGTAAACCAGCAGCAGGTCCAGGCTGAGGGTCTCTGGGCTCCAGATTCTGGCCTCATAAACAAATATTTCTTCTCCATCTCAGTCTGAGCTGTTTTAGACTTTACTCCTCAGCTTCTGTAGAGAGAATATTTCCTTTTTATGTTTTATATGATTATAAACTGAACAGGTTTTGTGGTTGATGCGTCACCTGGCTCCAACTTCAACTTTATTTTTGAATATATTATCGGCGAGGTTATTGTCAGCAGCTAGTTAGCTAAGCATAACGACTGGAAACAGGGAAACAGCTAGCCTGGCTCTGTCCAAGCTGAGAAAAAATATCTATATGCTAAGCTAGGCTAACCCACTGAACACTACAACTTCATGTTAATCAGACAGACAGAAAAACTTCACAGTCCCACCCCCTCACTGTATGATTGACAGGTCATGTCAGACCATAGAAATCAAGGACAAGCCCCGTCTGGACACCTGCTGCCCTGTTAGTAAAATCCAGGATGATAATTTTCAGGCTGAAAGTCGAGGTGTGGACGTGTGGCTTTAAACAGAGATGGTGGGAGAATAAACCATGGTAATATTCATCATGACTGTCTGTGGCTGAAAGACAGGAAGAAAAAAGACACAAAAATATCATCATTAGCCTTAAACCACTGTCTTCATCCAAATGTGGCTCGCCAAGGTGACACTGCTGCTACGAGCTCCATCGCACACAATCAGAAACCTGAAGCTGGTTTCTGTCAGTTTTTTAGGACGTCTTCTTCTTCCCTCTCTCCCCGAAGGCACCTCTCTGCTCTAAATACATGAAACAAGAGACACAAGCTGGAAAAGAGAAGGAAACTTGACTGGTAGGAGAGAAGATTAAAGAGGATCAAGTGAGACACCTCAGACACAAAGGAGATGAAGAAGAGGAGGAGGAGGCTTTCTGGGTTTGATGTTAGATTGCAGCTGAAAAAAAAACGCTGCAGCCTGAAAAGTGATCGGATGACGTTTCAACTGAAAACATTTTGAAATATGACGAGAGAAGAGCTTTTTATTATCCTGCAGTCACTGTGTGAAACCTGTGATTTGTCTGAACCTGATGCAATGATGGTGTGAAGCTGGAAAACAGACAGTCAAACAGAAAGGAGAAGGACGGGGGGACGCTCTCATTCACCTGGTCAAAGTGAGCAGCAGGAGTCAGGTGACTCAATCACCTGACGTCAGAGTCACACTGTGTTTCTGTTGATGAATGAACAAAAGATCCACAAACTGAACATCATGTGTCAGTTATTAATAATAATAATAATTAACCTTTACAGTGTGAGAGAGACAGGAAATGACATGCAACAAAGGGCTATGGGTCAGACTTGAACCCTGGCCTTTGAAGCCACATATTGTATTTGTTCATTTAAAAAATGAACATCATGTTGTATTGAAGACTTGAAACTAGAGACTGAGACCATAAACTCATTAGGAAAACGTTTACTGAGCTAATAAATCAAGGGAGAAGTAGGGACATTTTCCCATAGACTTCAATACAATCTGACTTCTTTAACAACCAGTGGAGCCGCCCCCTGATGGTCATTAGAGAGGATGAAGGGTTAAGGCCCCAGTTTCAGCTGCAGTCCAAGACACTGATGTTACAGTCCACCCACGGGACCAGAGACCTGCATGCAGGCAGGACAGAGAGGCGGGAAAAGCATAGATGGTCTATAGACAGTGGTTGTGAGACAGTTCTGGATCTGAACCCTGGGGCCTCTCTGTGTGTAGTTCACATGTTCACATGTGTGTTTGCCCATACAGGTTAATTGATGACCTGGAGTAGGTGTGAATGTGAGTGTGTGTTGTTTGTGTCTGTATGTCAGCCCTGTGATGGACTGGAGACCTGTCCAGATGAACCTGCCCTCAGCCCAGTGTCAGCTGGGATTGGCTCCAGCCATCTAAGAGCCTGCAGAGATAAGTGATAGATAATGGATGGATGTTTCCTTGTTTTTTACCTGTAACATCACATCTTCATGTTTGCTCATTACAGCCATATTGAATAAAATCTGTGCTAAAACACAACACGACACTCAACCTGCAGCTTATGGAAGATATTTAAAGCTGCTGCAAGATGTAAGAGAAAATACTGAAAAGTGAAAAACATAAATGTTAAAGTTAAATAAACTGGAGCCACGTCTCAAAGTGTGTGTCTGCTCATCATTTGTTTGAATAAACTCAGGTTAAATCTTCAGCAGGAGGTAAAAAGTAAAGTGTGTGTGTGTGTGTGTGTTTGTCTGTCTCTGTGTGTGTGTGTTTGTGTGTGTTTGTGTGTTTGTGTGTGTGTCTGTTTGTCTGTGTGTGTGTGTGTTTGTCTGTGTGTGTGTTTGTCTCTGTGTGTGTCTCTGTGTGTGTTTGTGTGTCTCTGTGTGTGTTTGTCTGTCTCTGTGTGTGTGTGTTTGTCTGTGTGTGTGTTTGTCTCTGTGTGTGTTTGTGTGTCTCTGTGTGTGTTTGTGTGTCTCTGTGTGTGTTTGTGTGTCCCTCACACTCCACCGAGCGGACAAGTGAAAACAACCCTCTCAGGAAATGGACTGTAATGAACGTGGTTTGTGTCAGGAGACGTTTCCACCTCAGTGAATCAATATTTGTCGAGTTCATGTTAAAATATAAAAAAATAAATGTGTGTTGATGCTGCAGCTTCACACTCACACAGGTTCACACATCTGTCCTGTTTCTGACGCCTTTCCCTCCTCTCTGCTCTTCATCTCTCTGCTCCTCCTCCTCACCTGTTGTGTTTTTCACGGTCCCTGTAAACCTGTAGTCAATTGTCCTGTGGTGAAACAAACTTATTAATACACTGAACCATTTAAGATTATTGATTATTGCTACAAGCTTCAGTGCTGGGGAAGAAAGCTACGCTAGCAGCTCTGTGAGGCTAATCCACAGACTGGTTTCTTCTTAAACGTTTTCCTAATGAGTTTATGGTCTCAGTCTCTAGTTTCAAGTCTTCAATACAACATGATGTTCATTTTTTAAATGATGGTCCATTTAGAGGAAAATAGACCAGAAAGCAGGGGATGAGTTAGGGGGCGTGGCTACTGTGTGATTGACAGACTGCACCACCCAATCAGGATAGAGGACAGAGCAGGTCAGCTCCACCCCTCACTCCTCCTCAGCTCCACCTTCTCCTCCAAAGATGGTTCCTACTGGTTTTCAAAAAACAAAGATGGCCGACGGACAAATGACAAAGCGGCGGCTCAGAGCATCAGCTCGGAGACGACGGCGACGTCATGGAGGGTTGACTCACGATGGCGGGGCGAACAGGTTGATGTGTAGCAGGTTAATATTTACCACAATCTCCATCTTAGCACAACATGTCAGCATGAACACAGAGTGCAGCTGAGGCTGATGGGAAAGTCAATAAGCAAAATACTGTATGAATTTAAATGTGGACCTGATGATGGCTCCAGAGGAAACAGTTCACAGTTCATCCTGTGGGGAACATGAACATCACATCCAATAGAGGATGAGATATTCATGAACCACAGACCTCATGGTGGCACAAGAGGAGAAAACAGAGCATCACCAAAGGATCACACTCTGGGGACCATGAACAGAACCATACAAATACTGCAGCGTGGTGAGGTGTGTACTTCATGGACTTTATGTAATGTTTAATTTAACATGACACCTGTTTTAACTGCAATTGCAACTAATTATATTTGAATATGAAACAAAAAGTAGTTTTATTCATATTTTATTTGTCATAAAATTTGAATAAATAAACATAAAATCCTGATAGTTAGTGTGTCTGTACAGTGAGATCGACTCAAACTGTGTGAAAAGTTAATAAAGTGTAAGTGTGAAGTGAGGCGTGTGTGTGTGTGTGTGTGTGTTTTGGTGTAGAGAAAACACATTTGTGAATAAATGCATGAACGCTTCAGTCTGGATTATGTGAGAGGTTTACACACACACACACACACACCCACACACACACACCCACACTCACACACACACCCACACACACACACCCACACTCACACACACACCCACACACACACACCCACACACCCACACAAACACACAAACACACACACACCCACACACACACACCCACACACACACACTCACACTCACACGCGATTTTACGTCCTATTAGATCAGAGCGTAACCACGACTCACTGCAGGAACATTAACAGGCTTGACTTAACGCCACGCTCCTTCCTCCTCCTCCTCCTCCTCCTCCTGTCGTTCAGGAGGAACAGTTGTAGTTCAACCCTCTGTGACGTCACCATCGTCTGACCTGTTGTTACTAGAGCTCCAGAGAAGATGTAAAACTGCACCACGATGGTTTTTGGTTCTATAACTATAAATACATCCTCTTATAGATATCAATACTTCAAAATAAAAGACTGCAGAAGTTATGGACCTTTCACATAAAATATGGACCTTTAATTTTTTTTTTTTTTACAATGTCCACTGATCAGAGGAGAAAACAGACTTTGGGTCACTTTAAGTCAATGAATAAAGATGTTCTTTGAATTCCCAGTGAACAGAGGGTGGTTCCTGGATCCACCCCCCCCCCCACAGACTCTGAACAACAAGAAGAACCGAACTTCTTCACACACCATTATGTCTCTGAATGTGTTTAATTGGACTTAAAATAATGGACCTGCTCTGTCGACAGGCTTCAGTGGATTCACTCTAATCCTGCTGTGTATTAACTTTAACTGGTGCAATATTCATTTTCAACCTGACTTTTTCAGACTCAGCTCCAAGGAGGGAAGATCTGCCTTCAGTGGAGTCGGGTCAGGAACCAGGTCCACTGTGGGTCCACCTGACCCGTCATGAGCAGAATTAGGACTAAAAAACCACCTCAAGACTCAGAGACATGTGAAAATCTGTGAACACCTCTGCAGAGCAAGGACTTATGGGTAACCAAGGGAGAAATCTTTCCTGACGGACTGAAGGCCTGAAGACCAACATGAGTCCTGCTGAGATCTGTTCAGAAACCAACATCAGGTCTGGTCTCGTGGTCCTGAACCTGACGATGATCGACATGTTGCTATGTGAAGGACTGAAATCCTGAACAGCTGGATTCAGCCTCGAAGTATGTGGTCAGATCAGTGGTCAGATCAGTTCTGTCCTGGTTTCTCTCCTTCGTCTCCCAATTCACTTTATGATAGATTTTAAGGTTCCATTGTTAGTTTTTTAAAACCCTCTTTTTTTTCTTCTTTGCATCTCTTGGCTGTAGAAATGGCTGTAGGAGTGAAACGATATGATACCGATCGTTTTCCACGGTTCTCTTATGATTCAAGAACCATATTTTGTCTCATCGAGAACAATAAGATACGATTCAATGACTCGAAACGACGCAGTAACTTTCAGCCAGTGTGAAATAAATACCTGGACACTGGACAGGACAGGTGAGGATTCATAGAAGTTTGTTTGCTGTACTTTTGTGTGTTTTTTGTCGTTTTCTTCAGTTTTAGTGTCTGTATACATGCTCTCTGATTCAGTCTCTATGTTGGTGTTTTTTTTACTTTCTTTTCTATCTCTCATCTTTATCACGTGTCTGTTTCAAATGATTGTGCGTGACTTTGTGGTGATTTTGCCTCTGGTCCACCTGCAGTGATCTAATCCAACAGAAGTGACATGAAATGTCTCCAAATCCACATTTCTTCATCTGTTTGCTCAGTGTTTCTCCTGCAGATTTGACTTTAGCGTCAGTCTGAACAATCTGCTGCTTGTTTTCTCTCTTATCTTCCAAAAATCAGAGTAACTCAGTTACGCCTGTTGTAAATCAGTGCTGATGTTATAATGCTGTAATGTTCCTTCCATCCATTACTCTGATAAAATCTCAGGGCTGGGCACATGGCCACCTGGAGGAAAGTCAGCTTCCCTGTATTTCTCATCTTAATTATCTCAGTGTGAAAGCCTCCCCATTAATAAGGAGAAAAACAAATCAATTAGGACAGCAGAGTGGAAAAGTTTTTGGATGATTCGGCTTCAATCAAACAACGATGGGACGATGTTGTCGTTGTTGAAATGTTATCAGCTGAAACTGAGAAGTGTAGTTTCCATGCTGTTTGTCATTTTCCTCCTTGTTTTCACCCGGTGAGTGTAAATAGCGTCCGTGCAGAGCTGATCTGCCTCCACCGCCTCCGTCAGTGAGCGGCTGCAGCCCCATCATTACATTTCCTGCTCATCGAGGCCCATTGACCTGAGCAGCTGGAAACCAGCCAGACAGGCAGAAGCCAATTATCAGGAACTGATTGTTCCCTCGCCTCCATAAAAATTATATGGAGTCATAAACGTCACTTCTGTCTTGAACACGGGAAAATTGCTCCTCATGAGGAGCTGACAGCACCTCCTCCAGCTCAGTTAGTGGAGCCTCTCTCCCTCCTCTCGCTCGCTCTCTGCCTTCACAGTTATGTGTTTTTCTGTGGCCTGAATTTCATCTATTCATGAATTCAAAGGGCTGGAATTTTTGTTACTTTATTTTAACAAAGTATTATTGAATATTGAGTCTTGCTGCACTGACAAAGAGGACGAAGAAGGACAAACACGTCAGCGCTGGCTGTGTCTCGGCCTTGACACAAAACACCACCACTGTTATTTTCATAGCCTTGGTTCAGGGAATTCACAGTATGTTCTCAGTTTTGTCTTGGAAATGTGTTTTACTGGACAACTGCACCACTTCAACCTTCAAATCAAATCAAACCTTCAAACTTCTTGTCAGACTTGAAGGCACCGTTATGGACGGACCATCAGTCCACCACTTTATCTCAGAGTTAAATCTCAACAACAATTGGATGAACTGTCATAAAATTTGATTCACACGTTCACGTCTCACAGAAAACAACAACTCAACAAGCTGAACAACCACAGGTCTGACCCAACACAGTCTCATCCTTTAGGGGCATCTGAAGACAAATTGTGTCACATTGTCTGTCAATGTGAAGAACTGATGCTATAGTTAAACACCTCAAACCATAATGCAGCAATAAAACCTTGACACCTGATGTTTGGGGGCGTATACACTTGAAGTCAAGTCACCACAGCAAGAAAATATCTTTTTGAGCATGATGTTATAATATACCCTTTAAATTTAAAGTCATATGTTGACACAAAAAGCAACCAAACAGTACATTACAAAGGAAAGGTAACCTTAATATATTGTGTGTGTGTGTGTGTGTGTGTGTGTCCTCACCCACTGAAATCGTCCACACCGCCATGATCTTGACGCGGGCCTTGGTGTGGGAGTTGAAGCGGCTGTGGTGGATGGGGTTTCGTATGGCGATGTATCGATCCAGAGAGATGGCGCAGAGGTGCATGATGGATGCTGTGGAGAACAGGACGTCCAGGTAGATCCAGATGGGACACAGGTCAGACGGGAGGGGCCACCCGTAATCTGAAAAGTAATTAATGCCTGAATCAATCTACTGATGTTTCTGATTTCCCACAGTGCTTTTCAACAGACCTCTAAAAAGGCTTGTCACAAAACAAAAAAAACAACACTTTAGAAAGCTAAAAAAGTTTTATCATGTTTAAAAACCTTCATATATTTGCCAAGAGCCAACCGGTATCAAGTTAGCTAGTAGGGAACATGCTAACGCTCAATCAACGCAGTTTCATTTTGTACTTTTCCATTCACTCTCTCTCACACTTTGTTTTCAGGATTGTTCATTATTTAATTTTATGAGTTTTTGAAAGAGATAAAAAAGCCCCATGCTACAAACACCTTGCTAACTCATTAGCTTGGCTACTTATGGGACAACAGCTTATTCAAAAGGCTACTTAAGACTTTAAAGGGGCTATTTGACAAGAGCTTCAGCCATTGTTGCGCTGTCCTCGTTCAGGGGCCACATCCTGCAGAGGACAAGGACAAGTTCTGGTCCTTTGTAGCCATTGTAGGCCGTGAAGCCCAAATGAAATCAGATGGTCTGATGTACAGAGAAATTGTGACTCCTTTTGCCATGACAACTTTTAAGGCCTTTGGTTTTACATTTAAAAGTCTAATCCTCAGGCTCTCTGTCGGTTCCACCTCCACATGTGAAGGAGTCTAGTCCCACCAACCGTGACAGTCTACGGCCCCTGAGTTGGTAAATGGACTGCGCTCTTTTCTAGTTATATCTAGCACTCGGAGCATTTCACAGTCGAAGCCACATCCACCGATTCGTTCATGCAGCACTTTCTACGACCACTCACTTCTACCACACACCTTTCAGCCATGAGAGCTTATTTAGGATTCAGTATCTTGCCCAAGGGCACTTCGACATGTGGTCTGGAGAAACCGGGGATTGAAGCGTTGACCCTCTGATTAGTGGACAACCCGCTCTAAGAGGTTATAATACATCCCAGTTAGCAGAAGACAGTAATTGAGACAAGAGTTAACACCAGTTTGATTCCACCTCTGGAGACAGATGTTGGTGAGTGAAGGAATGAAGTTCGATGCCGACATTACAACGGTTCTTCTAGACCGGGAAGTAAACAAATGCTAATGCTAACGTTAGCCATGGAGCAATAGCTCCTTTCAGATTACATTTCTGTACTGAAGCTCCATGTTGGTCCATCTTTAAGAAGATGAAATCCACCTCAAAAAACAAATCAAATTGAAGATAAAACTGACTCAACACCAGATGAAGGACACATTGGGTGGGTGAGAATAAAAGTTTTTTTCATCTTCATATTGAGGCTGAGCCAAATGAAACCGGAGCAGGTGTGTTGACCTGTGTCCATCCAGTCCAATGGTTTCACTGTTTCTCTGTCAAGCTTCAGTTTTATGACATATTCAGCAGGTCTTGTTTAAATTGCAGCAGAATGTTGTTTGCATGAACAGCTTTTATACAAGTTTTACTCAAAATGACATCAGTAATGGAGCAGCAGTAACCATGGAAACGGCCTCTATAAATAAACCAGCCTGGCCTTTATTAATAGAAAAAATTGAGGGGAAGCATTTCTGCCTCTGTCCAGGTAAATGTCCAGAGCATGTTGTTGTTGTTTTCCACCTGAGATGTCTTTTTAATTATTTTCATGACTCGGCTCCAACAGAGATGTTACTGATGTGTTAGTGGAGGCTTTCTGGTCTTTGTGGAGCAGAGACCTGTAATGATCCATGGCAGCAGGACAGAAACACTTTATCTACAGGAGAAGAAGAGGGTGTGGAGGCTTTACACCACCTTCTCTTTCTCAACGTACCAACGTCAGCAGACAACCTTTAGTGGTGCTTCAGCATGTTTTGTAATTTCTTGTATTTCCATTCAGGTTTGTGTGTGTGAGTTTTGTTATTATCGGTGACACAACACACTTTCCTGTCAGTGGTTTCACACTATTACACTGAGCAGGTTGTGTTGGCTAGTTCATATGTGGTCCAGCTGCTTCCTCGGCTGTTGCTGTTCATAATAGATTTTAGTCTTACGGTTGATCACTGTGTCCCAGTTGAGGGGCCACGTTCTCCGGATCCTGATTTTGAAGGTTCCTTCAGATGTGTCCTTCTATTCCTGCATAACAAAGGATGTGAGCTGCTGTTCTGAAGCCTCCTGTTTAATTTGTCAGCCGTATTTGGAGGAGAAGGTGGAGCTGAGGAGGAGTGAGGGGTGGAGCTGACCTGCTCTGTCCTGATTGGGTGGTACAGTCTGTCAATCACACAGTAGCCACGCCCCCTAATCCATCCCCTGCTTTCTGGTCTATTTTCCTCTAAATGGACCATCATTTAAAAAATGAACATCATGTTGTATTGAAGACTTGAAACTAGAGACTGAGACCATAAACTCATTAGGAAAACGTTTACTGAGCTAATAAATCAAGGAGAAGTAGGGACATTTTCCCATAGACTTCAATACACGTTTACTGAGCTTTACTGAGTTTATATCAGGTCCAGGTTTATATCAGGTCCAGGTTTATATCTTGAATCCTCCTTAAATCAGACCGTCTCACTTCAGTTCACTCTTTGTGATCTACGTTGACAAAGAGCCATTTCTTCATAGCAGCTCCTGGTTTGATTGTTTCATAAACTCAGTGTGAACAGAAACTGGACCAGAAAATCACAGAAATAAAAACGATAGTTTGATGATGAGTAAAAACATATTTTACAGCTGGTCTCTGTCACTCTGGAACATTTGTTTTCCTCTCTGACTGTATTTGTGTTGATGTGACTGGACTCTGTACCACAGAGCATCAGCTGGGCTGCGGTGATGGTCCATCGCTGCCTCTGGACAGTTGATTACACACTGACCACACTGTATGGACGGACTGAGTCACACACACTCAGCATGGCCGAAGGCTTTCAGAGCTCATTCACCCCCCTGACCTGCAGGTGCAGAGGCTGCATCCACACACACACTTATATATCACACACTTCCCTCATGCTGCTCTTCTCTAAATATTCTCCTGAAACCTCTCAGCTGCTGATGACAGCGTTATGCACTGATCTTAATAAGGCCAATGGAGGATAGAAAATAGATCCAATAGTCTCACAAGTACAAACAGAAATAACAATGAGGGAGGGAAGGGTGGCCTTAGATCTCAGGGTTCATCCTCTGTGACCATGTGAGAGCTGGAGCATCCTTGGCCCCTTTCTGCTGCCACTTGACGAAGGAATGACGAGGAACCATGTTGTGTCTCATCATTTCTATGCTGATGACACACTGCTATATTTACCTCTAAAGTCTAAATCCATCAGCTCCCTCAGTGCGACTGGGCGACCTCTCCAATTACATTAGACTGGCTGCTAGGAATCCTGGGTAATATTTCAAATTAAATCCAATTTTATTTATATCACGCCAAATCATAACAAAGTTACCTCAAAGCACTTTACATATAGAGCAGGTCCAGTTATTTAGAGCCGGGGGGGTAGGGAGAGAGAGAGGGGGGGGGCAGAGAGAGAGGGAGAGAGACAGAGAGAGA
>CM076658.1:903560-917001 GCA_038496675.1 Rachycentron canadum
TATCAATATATATAATACGTTTCCATAGCTGAGGAGTGAAGTTTTACAGGAGAACAAAAGACAGATTTTTGATGAGTAACATGACTATTATTGGGAAATTAATCATTTAAAACCATTGCTACATCATCATACCATTTCTGTTGCATGATTTAAAACTTAAACACTAAAGCCAAACTGCTGCAGTTAGATCATCTTTGCTTTTTCCTTTTAACCAAGTTACTTGGTACTATTTCTGACAATCATTGACACTGGGAGTTTACAAAAAGCCCCTGAACGCAGCACTGTCAAGGCCCTGACAGTGTAAATATAGTCTCCTTCTGGCCTTTAGCCCACATCAACACAATCAGCAGAGGTGGAGACACTCAGAAACTTTACTGAGGTGAAAGAACCAGAATGGGAAAGTAAGAATACTCAAGTATTTAAAATCCTAGTTGTACTTCAATAAATGTCTCATTGTTGTACAAGACCTTAATCAACATAAAGTTACTGAACTCATGTAGATGGAGATCAGGTTTCACTGCAAGAGAAACCCCATGTCTGACTGACACACACACACACACACAGACACACACAGACACACAATTTCTATTCAAAGTCTTTATTTACAGGGGTGGTTATGTACAAGCTTATTTACACAGAGGTAAATTAACAGCATCTGTCCATGTTATTACACTGCACTAAGAACATAAAGGCTGTCACACACACACACACAAACACAAACACACACACACCTACTTTTGCGTTTGTTTCACTCATTGTTTGCAGACACTTTGTTTAACCTTCAGACAAACGCAGTAGATCAGTTTGTTCACGTCTCAAACTGAAGCTAATTCAGGCTGTAAGAAGGAAGAGTTCAACATGTTGGGATGTTTCAACTTCAGAGGCTGGTTAGCTTAGCTTAGCATAAAGACTGAAACAGGAGGAAACTGTTAGCTCAGCTCCTCCGACTCACTCAATGTCTTCATTTTTTTAAAATCTACACAAAAAACAAAGTGTAAAATCTACAAACTGTGGATTAACAGGAGCATTTTAGCGTTTATGTTTTTGTGACCAAATGAAGAATTAATTGATCAAGAAAATAATTATAAAAATGTAAAAAAAAACAGTCACTTGTTGCACCAGTAGCTAGTCTTTATGGTAAACTAACCAGCTGCTGGCTGTAGCTTCACTGTACAGATATGAGAGCAGTATCAGTCCTAAAATGTGGAACAGTTCCTTTAAAACCTGACGATGGATCCCTGAGAAAGTGAAACTCTTCCTCCTCGCACCATCACAGTCTGTTCTAAGCTGCACAGACGGGGGATGAAATCATCTGAAAACAACCCAGAACATCCCTAAGGGAAAAGACAGGAACAACCAGCCTCTGAGAGCAATGATAGTAATGTCTGTAACATGGAGCCACCAGAACCTTCAGCTCATTGACACAGGACAGAGACGTCTGCTGACAGAACAATAAACTGAAGACGGGCAGCAGAGTGAGTCAGACATGTTCTGCACACGCTCAGAGAGTCATGTAGAGTCTCAGTGGGCAAAATTCACCCAGGTTTGAGTCTTGAATTGGGCTAAATTCACATGACTAAAGGTGGAGATATTCGATTGGATGTCTCACTTACACACACTCACACACACACACACACACACACACACACACACTCAGTCAGAATCACTGCTGCTGCTGGAGGAGTCGGTCGACATGGCCTCCACGTCATCCTCGTTCTCCTTGTTGTGACCTGGGGGCTCCAGGCCGAAGTCGTTGCCATGGTGAGGAGGCAGCATCCCCACTGACACGTCTGAGGAATGCCAGGGGTAGTGAGGCGTCAGGACCTCTGTGGAGACAGAGGAGAGGAGGAGGTGGTCACTCAGAGCTGAACAGGAATCTGATTATCTTGCCAGATGATGTTGCGTCCATTGATTAAAAGTTTCCTGAACTTACCTGGCAACCTCCCAGCAGCCAGAGCGTCTCCTGGAAGATGTCCGTTCATGCCATTGGTCGGCAGGTTGGGCATGTGACCCAGCATCCCGCTGCGCATTTCCAGGTCAGTGGGGTAGGGTCGGCGTGGATCACCTGGACCAAACATTAGTGTCGACAGTTAGTGAAGAACAACACGACCTCCTCTGAAGACCAGCAGAGACAGCGAGGGTCCTACCTGGCACCCAGTTGAGGGGCGCGCACACAGCATTACTGGCGCTGATCCTGTGAGCGTATTTGATGATTTCCTCTGACGAGATACTTCCTGCACAGAACAGGTTAACAACTGGAGTTAGTGGACAAACCTTCAGACACAAGATCAGACAGTGAGAGACAGGTGTGTAAACTCACCTTTCCGTGCCTTGTCAATGGACTTCAGTTTCTCTTTGGCCTGGTAAACAGCAGTGGCCTTAAAGAGAGGGAGAGAGTTTACATCAACAGAACCTGCAGTGATCTGTATTAAACATGCTGAGGTTTCACTGGTTAACCTTATTTAACCCAGTGGAAGTGTATACGTTTCCAAACATCACGTGGTCTTTACAGCGTTAATGTCTCCACTTTTCTTTTCAAATAAAGGCCTTAAAATGACCCAAATATCAGGGACCGCGGGCCCCTGGGCACAGATCAGCACCACCCACCAGGATGTGTTCGGCCTCCTTCAGCTGCTTCTGGAGCTGCTGGATGTCGCTGTCCCTCTTCTCCACCTCCTTCTCCAGCAGCTGCATCTCCTGGTGCACCTTCCCCTGCTGCTGCGCCACCTCCATCAGCTCCTGGAACTCCCTGTCCCTCTGCACCAGCAGCTCCAGGATCTGGGGACAAAGACCACAAACAGCCACCGCCTCCATCACTAACCCCTGTCAGGCTCATTGTCCCAGTCTGACCGTGGCTGTGTCCTCCCGGCCGTCTTACCTGGACGTCCTCTCCCGGCTGGGGCAGTTTCTGGCCCCTGGACAGAGCCAACATCTCGATCAGCTCCCTGAAACAGTGACGACAGGCAGCGGGAGTTGAGCTAACAGCCGCAAAACACAGCAGCTCCCGCCGCTGCTCACAGGCTGCGACCAGCGGCGGGAAAAATCACAGACCAAACAACAGCCAACCCCGCGGCGGGAAACAGACACACGACGTTTAACTTTACCGGGATAAGACCTCCAGGTCATCCAGCACAGACAGCAGCCGCTCTTTCGTTGATTTCTCCGCCAACGTCGCCATGGTTGTCCCTCGTCGCTCCTGCGCAAGACAGGAAGTGGCGTTCTGTTGGGTCACCAAAGTAAAACTCCGCAGCGCCACGGACTGCATCGGAGTGTGACCCTTCATCTTCTTTATTAACTTTGATATATTTAATGCCATTTTGACCATTCTACCGTGCATCTTATTTATGAAGTTATGACTCATTGTTCCCCTCATTTTCCGGTCATACAAACCCCTTTTTCTTGTAAATCCACACCAGTAACGGATAACATGCAATAAACAGCCTATTTACCTACTCTATCATGTCAAAATATAAAGGTTAGTCTTCGAATGGAAAGTTTGGGAATAATAATTTCATATCTTTACCAAAATATTTTATACACGAATGTGGTTTCAGAAAAAAAGACCTATATTTGATGCATGAGTGCCTTAGCACTGTCTGACCACTTATTTTGTTTCATTTTTATTGAATGTTTTTCCTTCTTAATCATTAGTTTTCTTAATGTTTCTTGTGTCCTATAATGTTAGGATTTGATTGTATTATATTACGTGTCATTTTAAAATGAAACAAAACTGCAGTGACACTTAAAGCCGGAAGGAGGCAGTGACGCCAGATACATGAAGCTAACTGCCGTAAATCACCGTAGAAGAAGAAGAGACCGCTGCTGCAGCAGACGAAGAAGAGGGAGGTCTCATCCACAGACTATATTAAAGGTAAATTGTGATGAAACGCTGGTAAAACGTTTGAAGCGATGATAGAAATACAGTCAGTGTTTTGGTGTCTGTTCTTCACTGACCGCGGAGCCGTGTCGGGTTAGCGCAGAGCTAACAGTTAGCTTTGGAAAGTCCCGGCTCCAGGCTCAGAGACCAACGGCCGCTGGGTGTCTGAAGCTCTGGCTCTGCCACACAGTGATAACTGAAGAGAAGAGGCCAAGGAGAAGCCCTGAAGTGTCTGAAGCTCCTCCGATTATAGGACTGGTCATGTCAGGACATCAGCTGTGGTCAGTCCTCCCCGTGATGGCTATAAATAACACGACCCTCTGTCTTCATCCGTGACCTGAGTCTGGGGGGACTTCCTGTTTGTGCCACAGTAGAGGGCAGTGGGGTGTTGGTAGATGCTGGTGTGTACTTTAGACTGTGGTGTTTGTTTTGTTGATGGCCTCCAGCGGTGGACCCGCCCATGTGGTTTCACATGTGTGGAGCCACTGAGACAAAGAGTGTGAGTACAGATACGCTGCTGTTAGGATCGGCCTCTTTCTGTCACTACACCTGGACACCACCTCATCTCAGGGTTCGAGGTCAGACCTCTAGAGCCCTGCCCCTGTACGGGGCTCCCGAAACCACCAAAACCACCAGTCCTTTAGCAGCGCTCAGTGAACACCCTCACATTAGATTAGATTGAAATCTTGTTTACATGTTGTTTACATTCTAGGAAGAACCAACAGTTAAATTAAACCTTTAATTCACAGACAAGTAGAGGATGATATCGTTCAGAGTCTTTATTAGTTTGGTTTACATCAGTAGGCAACAAATTCAATACATATAAATAAAAAGATACAATAAAGAGACAGACATGACTCCAACAACATACAGTAGATTTTATCACGAGAAGATACAGAAAGATGTGACAAAGAGTCGATAACAAATGACCTCAGATCTCTGTTAACATCCTCCCTGTTGGCAGGAGTTGAAACTAATGACCTTTGACCTCAGAGATCATTCAAGTTGGTGCCAATGATCTTTGTCCAGCCTGAGATCCCCAAACCAATAAAATTTCACCATATTCAGTTCCACGTGTTTTGGGGGTGAATATTGACCAAAGTCTGAAGTGCTGTGTGGATTGATGAAAGTAGGCGGGGCTTATTCATTAATAACTGCAACATGCTGGAATCATTCTTGTGTTTTCTCCTGCAGATGCCGACGCAGAAAGAATGTCAGGTGTGTAAGAAGAAAATCGGCGTGGCCAGTAAGACGTGTGCACACTGTGGCGCCAAGCAGCCGTACAAACAGAAGCTGGAGAACATAAAGAGGAAACTCTCCCACGGCTGGAAGGAGAGGCAGAAGAAGAACAGTAGCGTCAATAAAGTGTACGATGCAACCAGTCTGCTGGTGGGTTGTGACATCATCACCGTCATCAGCAGTTTAACATTCATCATCGTTAGATTCATAGATCAGTTCAGGTGAGACTGAAGCTTGATTCTCTTCCAGCTCCACAAGTGGGAGCTTCTGGAGCGACATCCGATGCTGCTACTCGCCAGGAGAACGACACACGGTTTCTTAGCTGAGTGTTTGTGTCCGTGGCAGATGAAGGCAGAAGACGGTAAAGACGCCAAAGACGCCCTTGCTACAATCAAGAAGATTTATGAAAGTCTCCTTAACGGTAACATCTCTTTAATGACAACATACTGATGAAGGTCTTTACCCACAACATCTCAGACACAAGGAACATTTACACCCACAGTATGAGCTCATTTCCCAGGGGGCTTTGGGGGGAAAATGAGAAAAACAACTAAAACAATTTCAAACTTAAATGAACATATAAGAATAACATCAGTATAGTAGTAATGTGAGCGATACCTGTACAGAGGTCAGCTGGGGTTGGCTCCAGCCCCCCCACGCCCCTGATGGATAAGCAGTTATATAATAAAGATCATGGATAGATAGATGGATGGATGACAGCTTGTCCACTGTCAGTCCAGTTTCTCTTTCTGACACACAGGAGGAGTGATGTCATCACATGCAGAGACAGACACAGTGGAAACAGAGTGAGCTGCTGCATCTCATCCTCAGGTTGTTGCTCCTGTAAAAGTTTGATCAGAGATTGTGTTTTTGAAACTTACTTCAGGGCTGCAGCTCACTCATCAATCATCCTCATCCTCCCTCTGTCATCCCTGAGCTCAGTGGCTTTACATCACTGCTGACTGAAGTCACCAGAGTCATGTGACCCAGGTCTGAATGCTGATTGGAGCCTTTTGTGTGTTTTTTTTTCTTTACTCTGAAGGAATCTGTTGTGTAGTGATCAAATCAAATCAAATTAGATTCCTATAGCACCAAGTCATGACAAAGTTACCTCAAGGCACTTTTCATATGGAGCAGGTCCAGACCAGACTCTTCAGAGAATGATGAGCTCACTGAGCTGTGTCAACCTGAGCATGGTTCTGCAGCTTCATTTGACTGATATGAATAAACTTTATCAACAACTCCTCCTCCCCACAGTGGCTCTACCAGTGGGACCAGCAGGGGGCTCGGGGCAGAGTCCGGCAGCAGACGATGAGGTGCCCTCAGCCACACAGAAGGAGGCTCCCCCACCAGGCCACCACCACCACGCCCTCCCCTCCAACAAGACAGCTGAGCCAGCCTCATCCTCCATGCCCCCCCCTCTACTCGGCCCGCAGCTCCACACTGAATTCACTTTTGTCATCACTCCTGGGTCTTCGTCCCTGGTTGCTGCCCTGCCCTCCTCCTCCTCCCTCACCCATCCTGCGTCCTCATCCTCCCTCTGCCCTCCAGCGTCCCCCCCCCTCGCCTCTCCTGTGTCACCAACCCTCTCCATGTCCCCCAGACGCTCACTCTCTCCTCTGTCCACTCCGCTGGACGATCCAGACTCAGACCCTCCGTCGTGGACGAGAACAGAGGGAGGGAGACTTGACCCCAGTGGTATGTGGGTGTATGAGATGATCAGTCAGAGCTGCAGCTTCATCTCCCCCAGCTGCATGAACAGGACCTGTGTCACTGGAGATCATATACGAGGAAGAACAGATTAACACACTCTGTGCTCACATCACCACATTCACATGTAACAATGGTTTTGCTGCTGTGATGAAATCTGTTCCTTCTGACCACGAGTTATCCCTCAGTAATGTGACCCCCCTGCTGTGTGAGGATGAAGATGATGAGGCTGTGGTCGCACTTAGACGTCACGATTTATACCACTTTTACTATTATTATCATATTTATGTTGAGGGATGTTTTCTATTTTTATTTAATGTTATTCTGATGTCACAGAGAGAGAGACATATTTAATTTTAATAATCTGAAGACTTTACAAACAGAGCAGGTCTGAACCTTCTTCTTTTAAACTTATTTACAGAACCTCAACAGTTCACATCAAGATCAGCACCTGGACACAAAGGCAGGAACCTGGAGCAGGACCAGGCTCAGGGTGGGCGAGGGCAGAGAGCGAGGGAGGAATAAAGAGGATAAACAGATGTGTGTCAGTCTCTTCAGGATCATTTCAAACAGGACGAGACCCTGTGTCCTGTTCCTGTAGCGTCAGTGGAGCAGGTCCTGTTCAGAGGCTGTTGGAGTTAGTAGCTTCTGTGTCTGTTGTTAAACCGTGACCTTCCTGTTTCATGTTCAGTCAGCAACAGCTCGACCCACAAATGATTAACCCTTCTCACTTTGTTCCAGAGTGTCCCGTCCATCAACGGTCCACCAGTTTCCCCTACAGGAAGATACTGGGGGAGAGAATCAGGGAGGTTGGTGATCTTCTCAAATCACTGACAGGGTCACAGAGATGGTGAAAGTCCAGCAGGAATAATCCTCTGCTGAGGGTTTAGTTAGAGTTTAATCACAGACTGCAGGAACCTTCACTTTTTCAGATACTGAATATTTGGTTTGGTCCAGAAAAATCTTTTCATCCTTGATGATTTAAAATGTCACTGTTTCTACATCAAAACCAAAACTTTACTAAACTTTATAAACTTCTGAACCTTTATGTTATTCAGTCAGTCCCACTTTGTCACTATTGGTTGTTTTCTCTTGGGTTTAAAGCTGTAGTTTAGGAGGACGTTTGATTTATTGGACCTTGCGTCTTTTCTCTCAGGGCCAAGCTGAGGTGTTGGTGCAGTGGTATCCCTGCTCTGGATGGTGAGTCTGAAGTTTACTGAGGTGATGGAGCAGGAGGCTGCAGCCCCCAGCAAAGAAATAACAAAATAAAAGCACTATGACATGAAAGAAATAAAACCTGACATCTAAGAAAAATAGAACAACTGTTACATGCAGGTGATACAATCTGACTTCTTTTTACAACTAGTGTAATTGTAACTGTTGTGTCTTTGTGTCTTAACAGTGGAGCAAACTGGAAAAACACCTGGGAGCCCAAAGAAAATATCCTGAGTTAATGTCATTTCCAAGATATTTGTGTTTTATTATTGTTGTTGTTGTTGTGAGACTGACTGAGATTGTGCCTTTCCACATCAGATTTATGCCTTTAATATATTAAATAATGTTCATCACTTCTTTTGTGTAACTCATTTACAAATCAAATGTCTAAAGAAACCGGATACGTGAAATAAAACACGTTGACATATTTGTTGTCAACAGTAACATTAATACAATAGATGTGAGGAAGCTGCTGCTAAAAAAGCTGAATTTGAATTATTCTCTAACTCAGGACAATGAGTGTCTCCACATGTAAAACGGGGAATACCAGCCTCAATCTGGCAACCACGTCTGTTGTCGGTTGGGTTTTGTTGTCCTTTAACGAACAGACACATCAAGGTAGATACAGGAAACCAGGGCTGTCCCGGAAACGGAGTGTGTTCAACTTCAAAATAGGAGTAGACTTGGTTGGGCAATAAACATGGACGCAAAGTCTTATTTTCCCATTTGACTTGATGGGAACAAGATATTATTTTATGCTAAAGTCTACCTGTAACACGACAGTTACCTCTGTGATGTCATTATTTAACTACTGTTTCATAAAGTCATCACCAACACTGACACAAAAATCAATGCGTCACAACAATTTTCATATTTTTCAACCATAAAAGTTTTAAAAAAAAGGAGGAAAAAAAAAGCACTATTTATATTATTTGTAATAAATGTTCAATGACTTACTTTTGAACACAATAGAGTGTATTTTTATCCCTAAGAGTCCTGTATTGAAGCTAGCATTAGCGTTAGCACACACATCCCTAATCACATAAAACAACCATCCAGCTGCAGCCTGGGCTCTTTTTGTCGTTTGTAGTCGTATATTGTTTCTTAGGTTCACAGTTTGACCAGTTATGTGACCTTATTGGTTAACAGGTCGTTTTTTTAATCTTAGGTGGACATAAAATTACAAAAGTGGGGTTTATATATTCAAACATCTTGTTGTAGGACTTTACTCCATGATGGGGCAACATTTGGGCACAAGAAATTATTTAATTAATAATAAAATTAACCGAATAATCAGACATTTATTTCACTTATAATCTTAACCCACATAATTATATCCAGTATATTACATTCAGTAAAAGTCCTGTGGGGGTAGAGATGGAATAAACCCAGACTGGTTCCTCCTGGATTCATTGGTCAGGGTTTAGGGACATGACACTGTTTTTTCAACACAGTTTGTGTCTTTGGTTGTTTTTTGATCTGTAGAATGAGACATCTGAGGTGCTGCACTATAACCAAACTGAGGCAGAGTCTGGTCAGCTGTTTGTCTCCCCTCCTGCGAATGAGAAACACCGTCCACCTTCAGCGAGGACACGTTGCCAGGTCTGTCAGCCAGGCCTTTATTGTGAAAGCCGAGCCGGAAGCCGGGCGGTTATCACATCTTGGCCGGAGCGAAGTCCGTTTACTTCACTTCGGAGCGGGCTCTGTTTTGTCCGTGTTTCGGCTCCGTTTCGTCGCCTTTCGTCGCCGGTTCTTGTTGCAGGATGGTGAAAGTGTCTTTTAACTCGGCTCTGGCCCAGAAAGACGTGAAGAAGGACGCTGAAACTCTTATTCCCGAGGAGGACCGAGTGAGTAGAAAATGGCTAACGCTGCTCCGCGGAGCCGCGAACACGGTTCAGCCGCCGGGACACTTCACTGTTAGTCTGGTCCAGACTGTGGCGAAGGTCCTGCTTTTTAATGGAGACTTTCAGTCTGTTGAAGGCACATTACTGTCTCTGTCCTTCCGCGGGTTGTCTTTACGGGGTTTCCTTTTTATACACGTTGTTACTGTAGTTTTGTTATTACTGTAGTTTTGTTGTTACTGTAGTTTTGTTATTACTGTAGTTTTGTTGTTACTGTAGTTTTGTTGTTACTGTAGTTTTGTTGTTCTGGGTCGACTTTTACATTTTAAACGTGTCTTAGAAAGTCTGAACCTTTATTTTGACTCTTCGATGTAAATTTATAGTCGGTTGCTTTATCTCAGTCAACACAGACTTTAGTTGGTTTGATAAAAAATATCTATTTTTTCTTTAATTGTGATTCTACACGTTGTTTTGTAATTAAGACAAGTAATTTAAACTGATATAGATGGAAGTAAACTGAAGCGGTTGGTTTGAATATGTGAACAACCTGATTACGAAATCTGAGACCTGTTACCATCTTTATTGGTTAAATATCTGAAAACGGTGTCTGAACCTGTTCTTGTTGTTCTTGACTGTGAGCAGCTGAGTCTCATTCTGTAGGTTAATTCATCAGAGAACTTCAGAGACTTTCATCCCGTTATTTCTGCTGAAAAGTGCATCACACTGAAAGAGAAAACAGACATGTTGGAGGGGGGAGATCCATCATCCTCATGTAAACACCTTTTACACAGTTTAGCATTTTCTACGATGACACCATGAGCCACTGGACGTGAGTCTTTAAAGGTCCACACAGTCTAAAGGTTTAAAGGTCCATACGGTCTAAAGGTAGATGTTAAAGGTCCATGCAGTCTAAAGGTAGATGTTAAAGGTCCATACGGTCTAAAGGTAGATGTTAAAGGTCCATACGGTCTAAAGGTAGATGTTAAAGGTCCATACGGTCTAAAGGTGGATGTTAAGGGTCCATACGGTCTAAAGGTAGATGTTAAAGGTCCATTCAGTCTAAAGGTAGATGTTAAAGGTCCATATGGTCTAAAGGTAGATGTTAAAGGTCCATATGGTCTAAAGGTAGATGTTAAAGGTCCATACAGTCTAAAGGTAGATGTTAAAGGTCCATACGGTCTAAAGGTAGATGTTAAAGGTCCATACGGTCTAAAGGTAGATGTTAAAGGTCCATACGGTCTAAAGGTAGACCTCCATGGGGTCTTTGATTATAAAGCTGCTTCAGACAAGAAGGTACTTGTACAAGTGCTTTAGTTTTTACTGTTCAAATATTGATTTTTAAAGTTGACAAAAGGTTTCTCTGTTCATCACAAAGTTTCCCCTTGACGAATTCTGAAGTTGAAGAATATGTCATTTTAAAGTTAAAGGTCACCCCCACATGAACAGTAATTGTAGCCCTGCTGTTGCTGTAGTGGTTGTTCATGTGTCACTGCAGTAAATCTTGAATGTTGTGCGTTGTTTAAAGTGAAGTAGCTGTGATCTCTGTGTGCAGGTCTGCAGACTAACCAGCTGATCTGAGCCACAGTGTTTTAAGTGTTCTTTAACCTGTCCTTGTGGACTGTAGTGGACTCCAGCCTTTTGTCTCTCTGGTTTCTTGCTTGTTGACTTGCTGTGTTCACATCTTTAATCAGAATAGTTCTTCATTGACAGCGGCTCAGGGTTGTAAACTCTGGACAGGAGTGTTTCTGTTGAAAACTCTGCTCGTCGCTGCGTCTCCACCCTGTTGTGAAAGCTCTGCTGCCATTTCCCACAGAGGAAGTTTCAGCTCCGTCTGCAGATTGTCAGACAGGTTTTTTTTTTTTGTTGTTGTTGCATTAATGTGAATCTAGAGAGATGAGTATGCAGACAAGAAGGATTCACACAAAGAAAGTGGGTTAAAACCCAGAAAGTCAAACTCCAAGTTCTCAGCTCTGAGTCTTATCTGTTCTCTTGATCTGTTGTGGGTTTAATGTTTGCTGCTGACAGCTTCGGCTCAGTCTTCCTGTGTGGTTATGTGGCTGTGCAGTGGTAATGAGGTTTGGGTTTTTACCCTATTCTGAGTTTCAGTTTGGCTGATTCTCAGCTTTATAATTGCATGTTAATATTTTTCTTCTGGTGGTTGAAGTTAACTCAAATGCAGCCGATTCTCTCACTGCTGTCGTTGTGGGCGTTTTTCCTGAACAAAGACTCACACTCACTTTGTTAGGAACACGTGGCTGATGCTAATGCAGGCTAATCATAAACTGTTGATAAAAGTGGGAGTAGACTCTGGGTCTGAAACCTTCATCCTCTCTAATGACCATCAGGGGGCGACTCCACTGGTTGTTAAAGAAGTCAGATTGTATTGAAGTCTATGGGAAAATGTCCCTACTTCTCCTTGATTTATTAGCTCAGTAAACGTTTTCCTAATGAGTTTATGGTCTCAGTCTCTAGTTTCAAGTCTTCAATACAACATGATGTTCATTTTTTAAATGATGGTCCATTTAGAGGAAAATAGACCAGAAAGCATGGGATGAATTAGGGGGCGTGGCTACTGTATGATTGACAGACTGCACCCAATCAGGATGGAGAACAGAGCAGGTCAGCTCCACCCCTCAAACACACCTGAGACATCGTGGTGATGTGTTCACTTAACAATGAAGGCTGTGTGTCACCTGTACTAATGTGCTGCTGCTGCCTCAGATCACCTGCTGCTTATTCAGACTGAATAAACCCCTGTGAAATGAAGCTCTGAGGGTTTTTAGTTTCTGTTTCTGTTCTCTTGTTGTCTTCATTGTCTCTCTGACTCATTGCCATTGTGTCTCTCCTTTCCCTTCCTGTGGGTTTCATAGAAATACCCTTCTCCTCCTTTTTCAGCTCACTTAGCTAAAGGGAAAACCATTGTTTAACACAAAGAAACAGACAGACATTATTGTGTGATGCACAGTCTTCCCTTAACTCCTTTGTCACAAATATTGTAATCATAATTTGCATCATGTTCAGCTACTTGTTCGTGAACATCATCAGTCAGGAGTTGAGTTGTGTTGTTTTTGTGCATCTTCAGGTTGTTAGACAGTAGAAACCAATCAGCTGAACCCTGAGACAGAAAATGGAGCCAGCTCAATATTTAGCCTGAGCTCAATTTAGCTTATCCCTGCATTAGTCTTATTGGCTGTGTTTAACCAGCAGCTTTGGAGCCAAACGGGGACAAAGGTTGTTTCCTGTTGGACAGGAAGCTGCAGTGTGTTTTGCTGAAGTTAAAAGTAGTAAAGATGAATCTTTCTGTTTGTGTTTAGTCACATATAAAGAAAACCTTAACCATGACCCTTTATACCCCCATTAAGTCTTTCCTGTTTTTCATCTCTTTGTGTTTTTCCTTCTAAAGTTTTCCTTTTTAAAAATGTCCCCAAGTCTCCTCATCTTCAGACTCAGATCAACCTCAGCTCATTATATCTGAGACTCAGTAAAGACTCTGTTCACTGTAATAGGGGATAGTAGCTCAGAGAACAAGAGGAAACTAAAAACACAGTGAATTTCTCCT
>CM076658.1:931936-961523 GCA_038496675.1 Rachycentron canadum
CGCCTGATCTGATTACAGAGCAGACAGGTGAGAGATAACTGTGGACACACAGCCCTCCCCCCAAGAGAAGTGGTAATATTTCTTTAATTTAAAGTCATGGTTAAAATCCACAAGATGATTACAAAGGGACATAAAACAACCAAACAGAAAAATAAGACGTGTTTATGTCATGTTCATGTATGACATAAGATAATAAAAAGATAAAAAAATGCACAGATAAAAGAGGAAAGGTAATAATTAGGTAATAATTAGGTAATAATTGAGTGAATGCACGTTCCATCACTGAGTATTATCATAGAAATAAGGTAGTGTCTTGTATTCTGAATTTATTTATTTCAAATACTGATAGAAGAGCAAGAGAAACTGCTTTGACTACATCTCCCAGAGTTCCATGCAGCATTTTACTAGAAAAACCTGACTTGTTGTTAAAAATGGAGAAATGGGCTCTAAACTTGTTTTCGTTTCTTTTGTCTTTTGTTTCAAAAGAGTCGCGTTATTGAGCTCAAACTAAGAAACAGCTTCAACTTCATCTCCCAGCATTCCTTGCGGTTTCACTTCGCGCTTGCCGTAGTTACCAAACGTCTTTTCGACAGTTTTCAGACAGCGGGAGTTAAAAACTCGTCGCTGCCGCTTTGTTTCCGTGTGTGTCTTCAACCTCTGAGACAGCACAGCTTTGTTAAAGGTAAAATCAAAGGTTTATCTGACAGCGACAACAAGAAAAACAAGCGCTTTCATCATAGACGGTGAACGTACATGAACAAGCTAAAATGAAAGCTAGCTGATGTGTACCCGTCTCCATGGTGACGGGCTACTTCCGCCGGGACTTTTTGGTTTTAAACCCGTGAGTATTATTGTTTTTATAAATCTTAAACCAGTCACAATAAAAACAATACAACAGTACAGAACTCCTCACATGTTGGACTGGATCTGCTCCAGCGGGTACTGTGGGGGCAGAAGGAAATGGCGCGCTACTTAAACTACCGGAAGTAAATTACTTCAGCTACTGGAGGAATCGCACTTTAAATATTTTTTAAACATTTTTTACGCCACTATATTGACGTAGTTCTTATTTACATACGTAAACATGTCACTTAAGGAGAGGATGTGCAATTAAATTAAAAATATACAACATATTCATCAAAACAGCATTAGCCATAAATGATAAGTTGATTAGCCGCTTCAGTGAAATTAATCAGCTGCTATTTTGATGATTTTTTAACTGGAACTGAACTGAACTGTACTAATAGTGGCAGATTAATCACTAATGTAAATAGTTGCTGTCAACTGTCAAGTGCAAAAATCAATACAAACTACATCCTGGTAGCCTGTCATTCATTATCAATAAGGTACAGAATCAGTAATTTTATATTACGGCAGGTTAAGCAAACGTTTACTCTCCCTGTGTTATTCCATTTCTTATTCCAGGTGTTGCCCAGCTGTTATGAACAACTATGAGGTCATCCGTCAGATTGGAGAGGGTGCGTTTGGGAAAGCTTTCCTGGTCAGAGACAAAGGTGGAGACTCACAGTGTGTGGTTAAACAGATCAACCTCAGAAAGGTAACTAGGCACATGGACAGTTTCTGTCTAAAACTGTTTTATTTTCACTGTTTTTTGGTTTCTTCAAAAAGTTTAAATGTTTGATATTTTGGGAAATGTGCTTGTTTGTTCTGTGTCTTCAAGTTAGATGCTAAGATCAAATTGATGCTGTTTTACTAGTGAGTGTTGAACTATTTCTTTGGGTACAGTGACTTCACTGTGGAATGAAATATCAAACCAATCCAAAATTAAGAACAATATTCACACCTGGATTTTATACTTTTAACCAACTGTTTTAGGTTGATGTTCAATCACACATCCTGTGAATTTAGGTGATGGATAACTGGTTTGTTCATGTGTTTCCTGCTCAGATGTCAGCGAGGGAAAAGGAGGCATCAAAGAAAGAGGTGATGCTGCTGTCGAAGATGAAACATCCAAACATCGTCTCCTTCACTATGTCATTTCAAGGTGAATGTGACTACACAGTGAACATGTTGACATCATCTGTTGATATTGAGTGTATCTGCATCAGTGTCACATTACACACTGTCTACTGTGCCTGTATAGAGGAAGGAAGCCTGTATATAGTGATGGAGTACTGTGATGGAGGAGATCTGATGAAGAAGATCAACATGCAGAGAGGAGTCCCCTTCACTGAGGACCGGGTACACACACACAAAACACACACACCTTTTCACTTGTGAGGTGACTCTTGTTCCTGTCATCAGAGAGTAATTTGTTATTTATAATAAAAATAAAATAAAAGTCGTTGTTCCTCAGATTGTGGCCTGGTTTATTCAGATCTGTCTGGGCCTCAAACACATCCATGACAGGAAGGTTCTCCACAGAGACATCAAAGCTCAGGTAACTGTCATGATTCACTGCTGCACACACACACACACACACACACACACACGTGTCAACACAACAGTTTGTGAGCTGCTGTTTTGAAGCCTCCAGTTTGTATTTTGTCAGTTGGCCGGTCATCATTTAAAAAATGAACATCATGTTGTATTGAAGACTTGAAACTAGAGACTGAGACCATAAACTCATTAGGAAAACGTTTACTGAGCTAATAAATCAAGGAGAAGTAGGGACATTTTCCCATAGACTTCAATACAATCTGACTTCTTTAACAACCAGTGTTGTAAAACAACATCTTAACTGATCCAAATTCTGAGGTGAAAGTTCATTATGCCCGTGGAACATAGTGATCATACTGTATGAGTGTGTTGTGCTGCAGGAGAAATCCTCCCGTGATCTTAGGGTGAGGCAAGTTTATTTCTATAGCACCTTTAGTACACAAGGCAACTCAAAGTGCTTTACAGAGGCATGGAAATACATTAAAAAGAGCATTAAAATACCTTAAAAATAATCAAAACAAGTTTGATCAAGTTTGGCATAAAAGGTAGGGTTAGGGTTAGACACACCATTTTTAAATATGTGCTGAGGTGATGAAAAGACAAATGAGCAAATGCACAGGATAAAGAGATGTGACGTGTGTGATCTATTGGTGAGCTGCAGCAACAGTGACAAGTGTTGGCTGATCTCAGGTGTTCGGGTGAAGAGCAGAGGAACTGAAAGCTGCTGGTTCTCACTGTGAAAAAGAACAATAATGTGAGCTTTTCCTACCAAACTACACACTACTACTTGCACTTGATACAACATTATCCACAGACCCCGAGGTTACACTGTTCAATGATGGAGCATTATCATCACAGAGTTCAGGGGATTGTGCGGCTGAACTGTCCAGAGCTCAACAAAGAGCTCACTGTGAGCCAGCTCCCAGAATAAGTGACCAGAGACCACGTCCCTGTCCACAGCTATCAATCATATCTGTCCACACACACACACACACACACACACACACACACACGCCCAGTCACTGTTTTCTCTTTGAAACACACATGTGCTTTCATCCCTGCTCTCTCTGCTGCAGAACATCTTCCTAACCAACGGAGGGATGAAAGCAAAGCTGGGGGACTTTGGGATCGCAAGAATGTTGAATAAGTAAGTCAGTGTCATGTTCACACACACACACACACACACACACACAGTGACAGTGCAGCTGTTGATCACTGAGTGCTCTATAACACATGGAAAAGTTCCAAACAAGTCATTATCATTCCACAAACTGTCGACCGGGACATGTAAACACACATGGTCGAGTTCAACTGGACAAGAAACTGAGCTCATGACAGACTGGCAGAAAAAGCTGCGTCTGTCAATACCACAGACCACATCCAGGTTAAATAAGACTCTGTTTGTCATAGCGGATAAAGATGTGAGGAAACAAATTTGAATGAAATAAATAGAAAATAAAATTCAGTATATAAAAGTCAGTTGTGACATCAGAGGAAAAGTAGAATAAATGACTAAATAAATAACTGAAACAGAAGAAGTGAGGTTGAGCTCATTAAACACAGGGGGCAGTTAGAGGGTGGGAAGCCTGTTAGGGATCATGTTCCGTGTTGACAGCAGGTTCTTCTGTTCTGGGCTCTTAATCTGAAGGTGAATCCATTTCCCTTCCTGTCAGTGAAAAAAAGGGCTTCTGGCCGTTGTTGTAGGACAGACTCACTGAGTCACACTGAAGTGTGTTGTGTTTGTGAACTATGTCGTGCAGCACCATGGAGCTGGCCAGGACCTGTGTCGGGACGCCGTACTACCTCTCCCCAGAGATCTGCGAGAGTCGGCCGTACAATAACAAGACGTACGTACGCTCAACACAACGCACTCAACCTGAACGTCCATGTCAAAGACGTTCTGTCGTTATATTATTATATTAGTATTATGAGTCTGGTTAAAAACATGAGAGAAAAGCCGTTGAGGGTGGAGACAAATCGATGTGTTGGATTGTAAACATCCAAAGCTTGACAGGCCTGTTGTTCCTGTTCACATTGACATCACTGTTCAGGAGAGGGGTTTGCCCTTTTCTGAATAGTGACCCCGAACCTTGACCCTGAGCCCAGAGCGGAGGGTCCCCGACAGTCTGCACACGTCCCCGTGACTGGGAGCAGCTGTGTGGGTCTGTGGGTGGGTATGATCAAAGCTCTCTGATAATACTCTCATCTCAACTCGGGGGAGTTCATCTCTGCAACATATACAATCACATATCGAGGCACACATGCACATTAACAGGAAACTTCAATGTCCAGCCAACATCTCAGTCTCATTATCATTCTCTACCCAACTCTGTTCTTATGTCTGCTCTGCTCTGACTGTTTTCATACAGCTGAGGTCAGGGTGGCTTCCTCTTTCCCACACTGACAAAGAAATACTATAGTATTTCTATACTTGTGAGACATAACCTATACCTGAGCCCCCTCCCAACCTGAACCTGAAACTAAACCTGAAACCTTTAAAGAAGAGACAAATGTCCTTAGTGTCTAAAAATGACTTCACTCTGACTAAAACTTTATTATGTCCTCACAAAGATTGGTACAAAAGTACACACACGCAAACATTCGGTCCCCGGCCAAAAAAGCAAATGCCAGAGCAGACGTATCACTGCAGAAATGACTTTTCTGTCGGTAGCTGTGCTCTGATTGGAGACTTTGTTCCTGGTGTTTATGACTTTAGCTCAGGGGGACAGAGAATAAAGCTCAGCCCTGCCCTGGCTTCCTGTTTCAACAAGAGACACGTCAAGTTACACAACGTGTTCGAGAAGTGATGTTGTATGTTGACTTTGTAGATACACTCCCTGAATCAGCAATGAGTTGAGAATGAGACACAAAGTCAGAGTGTGTATGAAGGCATTATGGTTCAGATTCATGTCAGATTGCATTTTAAATTCGTCTCCATAATGTAATGTGTGTGTGTGTGTGTCCTGCAGGGATATCTGGTCTCTGGGCTGTGTCCTGTATGAGCTCTGCACCCTGAGGCATCCAGTAAGCTGCACCACACCCAGAACATCAGCAGCTGCTTCACACACACAGCTGGAAACACGCAGAGCTAAGGCTAATAATAACATTGAGCTAATGTAGTCCATGATGGTTACGAAGTCACAGCATAGGATTCGTCCTCTGGGAATCATGAATGTCTCATAGAAATCCATCCCATAGTAGTTGAGGTATTTTAGTCTTGCCCACAGCAGTCAATGAACTTATTATATTATTTATTATTATTATATTATTATTTGTTTATCTATTATTATCAGACAATTATTTTCCTGTGTTGACATTTGCTGCATCTATTTGTCCCTCATTTCCTGTCATCACTCTACTAATAAAGGCACAAAAATTAAAATCATATCAATAAACAGAAGTACAACATGTGTATCACCTGTGGTCACCTGCAGTTTGAGGGCAGCAGTCTGCGGCAGTTGGTCAGTAAAATCTGCAGGGGGCGCTACAACCCAGTGTCCAACTGCTACTCCTACGACCTTCGCCTGCTCGTCACCCAACTTTTCAAGGTCAGACTCTCTTTATCTTCACTGAGTGGACGCCAGGTAAAAAAGAGTGAGTTCACAGGAACAACAGGCACAGAACTGGAGTTAAATTTAAACAGCTGGATGTTAAAAGTCCATACGGTCTAAAGGTAGATGTTAAAGGTCCATACGGTCTAAAGGTAGATGTTAAAGGTCCATACGGTCTAAAGGTAGACCTCCATGTGGTCTCTGATTATAAAGCAGGTCCAGGTTCTATATTAATACAGTGAAAGTATCAGAGGTCTCAGTCACAGAGAAATGCTCTCAGTCTTGAAACCAGCCACTGGGACTTCTGGAACTTTGTGATGTCACACAAAAAAGCACCCACAAGCCCTGCCCACCTGGACCCACCACTCAGCCAATCAGAAGAGACACTCTCCTCTGATTGGCTGAGTGACCTGTTGTTCCTAGAGCTCAGAGCTCAGCCTGAGAGGAGATGCAAAACTACACTGAGATGGTTTTTGGTTCTTATCATCACTTCCTGCACAAACAGGAAACTGTTCTAATGAGTTTTTCAAAGTGAATTCAGAGTCAGAAACATTTCTGTTAATCACTTCTCCGAAGTTCCCTGACTTCACAGTGTGGAAGAAGGTTTTTTAAAGGGGAAAGTGTGAACGCTGACAGGAAACTGAGCAGCTGTTCAGGATATTCTCCTTGTCTGGACATGAGGAAGCTGCCATTGTCTGACTGCAGACACTAGTTCATCACTGTTGCCTCTAAAACAGGAACCTTCGATCAGACTTCACAGAACTGTCACATGTTCTGTTTTACATAATAAAGTTTAATTCAAAGTGGTTCACTAGGATAAAATAACATGAACAACAAACACATTAAGACAAATTACTCAAAAAATAAGAACTTTGTTAAATCTAAAGACTGTTTCAGAGTTGAGGTACCACCTTGTCTCACTGTGTGTTTGATATCCAGCTGTTGTGTTTCTACAGTGTGGAGTCATTTATAGTTTAGAGCCTGTTACAGTCATGTGACTGTGAGGAGATGAAACATGTCCAGTGGTTCAATTTAATTTTAAGATGATAAAGACATGAAGAGATAAGTGAATCATTTTGCTGCTCGTTGTTCACCGACTGTTTTCACTTTCATTATCTCACACACACATTAACACGTTTCAGGTCAACCCCAGAGACCGTCCCTCTGTCACCTCTGTCCTCAGACGTCCCTTTCTGGAGAAGCACATCAGCAAACATCTGGACCCGCAGGTGATGAATCTGCCTGTTCATTGATTCTCAGTGAAGGTGAAATTATAAACTGTGTTCTCAAAGGAAAAGAACATCAAACCAGACTTGAGATTGAACACAGTTTGTTTGTGTCCTGTTGATGAACATCAGCCGCTAACATCTGGAAAACATAAAACTCTAAAAATAAGAACGTATTAACAAAGACTTAAATAGTGATGATAAATATTGATGTGTTTCATGAAGCTGATGTCACAAGTATTTTTCCATATTAAAAATACAATTTACAGTTATAATGATATTTCACAAACTTTAGATTCATGTAAACGGCGTCCTGAATGAACCTGATGCCATTTAAACTTTAACTTTTTTAAATGTCATTTTTTTAACATTAAAATCTATAGGTTCCTGATAAATAAAGTGTAATTTACCAAATCATTAATAAATAACATGGAGAGTCTGTCTCTGCTCTTCAACAGATCAGAATTAGACTGAGTGTTTGATCATCAGCAGATTGTTCAGGGTTTAGAGGGTTTATGATGTGACTCTCTCCTGTTGTCTCTGTCAGGTGTGTAGCTGTGACAGTCGCCTGAATCTTCTTCATTAGACCAAACTGAGAAACCACATTCTCTGAGTTAAAGTCTTACAACTAGTAGAGTGTTAACAGTTTGAACACTTTTTAAATACTGGGAACTTTACTACACAACAGGTCTGACACAAATTCTACAGCTCTTCAAACAATAACCTGTGTGTGTGTGTGTGTGTGTGTGTGTGTGTGTGTGTGTGTGTGTGTGTGTGTGTGTGTATGTGTGTGTGTGTGTGTGTGTGTGTGTTGTTTCCTGTGTATGCAGGTGATGCAGGAGGAATTCAGCCACACTGTGATGCATCAAAATAGAGCAGCAGCATCAAGAGCTGCTAAAAGAGCAGGATCAGTGAACACACCAGGTTACACACAGACGCACACACTCTCCTGAAGGTTGTGTTACCATCATGATAAAGTGTCTTGGAGACTGAAGCAGGAGCAACCACAGAGGTGGTTTAGAGTAACATCTGTGGGCAGATGTCACTGTGAGACCGTCACAACCTGCAACACTTGACAGTCACAATGTGGAGCAACAACACACTGTTGCTCCACATTTTTCTCTAGATATGGTTCCTACTGGTTTCAGACAGAGAAATTACAAAATGGAGGCTTCAAAACAGCAGCTCACAGACGATGGTGACGTCACTGAGGGCTGACAGTTGGGTGGATGTTGTTCAGGTTGTTGTTCAGGTTGTTGTCTCTGGAGACTCTCTCCTGGGCCACATCCTGAATCCTGACAGGGTTGGTTGTAATCGTGTCACATCTTTGGCACACGTTGTGTTTTGGTAACATCACAATCACTGAGGGAGAGTCTGGTTTAACTGCCCTGCCTCCAGACTGATTTATCTCATCTCTGTCTTCACTCTGACTCACAGTCTTTGGTTTTTACAGAATTTATTGCTTAGATCAAAAAACTAAAACTAGAATTAAAGCTGCAGTCAGCGTTGGGCCCCCACATATTGGAACGTGTTGTAATCACTGGGCTATTGCAACGCCCTAAAGCGACACTGTTATGGTGGTGGTATGTAGGTTCCTGTCTCTTACAATACAGGATATACAGTTTGTGGTCCCATAACAATGCAGTTTCAAGATAAGATTTGATGAAAAGCAAAAGTATTTAATCCTATTAAGCCCAGAGAAGTGCAGACGCCTAAAGAAGTTAGTTCAGATCTGGATCAGTCTGAGCCTTTGACTGGAGCATTGCTGCTTTACTTCTGTGTGTTTATCCATCCATTCTCATCCTCCATCTTTGATAGAGACGTCTAGAGTCACCTCTCTACATGGGACACTCCTATTGGCTCCAGTGGGTGATTTCACAGCCAATCAGAGTGTCTCCTTCAGAGGCCTAGCTGTCAGCTGCTTGTAGCCAAAGTCAATGGGATCAATCCTGTATTTTTCTGATCTCAGAGTGAGGAGAAGTGTCTCTGAGTTTATTGTAGTGACAGAATAAAGACAGAGAGACATGGACAATAAGATATTTAGAGCATTAGAGGCTTTGGAGCTGATTTTTCATCATTACTGCTCCAAAGAATGAGCAGAACTCAGATCAGATAAAAAGAGAAACTTCAAATCAGCTCTAGAACAACACAAACACATGTGTGGAACTTCCTGTGTTGAAGTTTTCTTTGGTTATTCTGGTTTACAGTGTTTTTATCTAGAAAATAAGGAGAAATTCACTGTGTTTTTAGTTTCCTCTTGTTCTCTGAGCTACTATCCCCTATTACAGTGAACAGAGTCTTTACTGAGTCACAGATATAATGAGCTGAGGTTGAGCTGAGTCTGAAGATGAGGAGACTTGGAGACATTTTAAAAATGAAAAGAAAAACAAACAACTCATCATGTAGTGATTCTTAATAACCTGCCATCAGTATTTCTGTAAGCGTACACGTTGTGTTTGGCAGAGGGTGAAATTATAACTACAGTTGAAGTAAGTTGGTAGACTGTGAAATGTGACAGTTGGAAGGAGCTGAATGTGTTTGATTGACAAATAACTAAACCCTTAAATTTCATACACATTCACATTCAGACATTCATGTACTGCATTTTATGTGAGTTCTTAATACTGAGCAGAGAACAGGAAGAGGAAGAGGACGAGCACACTGAACAGGGACCTGATGACACCTACAGGTCAAAGATATTTACACTCGCTTCTGTTCAATCACACAAAGCAGCAACAAGACCGGACAAACACTGTCAACTACTAATGAGTTAAAACACAAATAAAAAGACTTTAGATAATTAAGGCTGAAGCTGTTATATTCCCATGGTCACCTGACTTTTGGAGCAGGTGGTCTCACAGTCTGTTCTGGGTTTTTCCCTTTTGCTTTATCTTTAAAATATGTTTTCCTTTATCTTATCCTTTATTTGAAATCCCATGACAGCAATAGTACACATAATCTCCTTTCTTTTACAATCTAATTGTGTGTGGTGTGTTCAGCTCTTATTTACTTTGGGTTCATGTATTTCAGAATATCTGTTGGTATGAGTCATTGTGTACATATATTTTTTTATTTTTCAATGTGTTAATAAATAAATAAATTAACCTTATGAAGCTATAGCCATCAGCTCACTTAGCTTAGTTTAACGGACGGCATAGTGGTCCAATGGTTAGTTCTGTCGCCTCACAACTAGAAGAATTTGGGTTTGAACCCAGTTTGCATGTCTCTGTGTGGTTCCCTCCGGCTTGTTCCCTCAGTCAGACATGAACATCAGGTTAACTGGTGAATAAATTGCCTGTCGATGTGTATGTGAGTGGTTTGTCTCTATGTGTCGTCCCTGTGACAAACTGGAGACCTGTCCAGCATGTGGCCCCACCCTCACCCAATGTCAGGAATTAGCTGATATATATTTTATTGATGCACCAGTAACAACTAATTCCTGCTTAGAATGAAAACATAAACATAACATACATAACGCACATTTAACAAAAAACATCCACTTCCTGTTAATCTAACTGAGGCTCTGCTCTTGTCCAGATAAGATACACAAGTCCAGAGGACCAGAGGGGCCTGGGGCCGCCTTTAAGAGACCCCTCAGTAAACCAGCTTGGAGAGTCCCCCTCAGAGTCCACAGCCCGGCCCCCCACAGAGTAATAATAAGTTAATAATGTTCATGGTCTCCACACTGTGCTACTTTATCATCAGATCAGTTTCTCCTCCGTTGCCACTAAAACAGATAGTTCTTAATGGATTGATTCATTTTCTCTTTGATTTGATGTGTTTTTAGTTGAGTTTCTTTTCTTCTTTACTGTGTTTTTAAAGTAGGTCTGATGTTTTACTCATGTAGTTACCAGGTAATTTCACTGTTGTATCTTCACACTGGCCTTGAAGGAACGGTTTGTTCTTATTTGTTTTCTTGCTGACAGACGGATCTGTCTCTCAATTTAATGCTGATCTGATGGTTTTGAATAGATAAGATGAGCACATTGTGTCTCAGTATTTGAACTTTTATTCTGCAGCTGTTTATGTTTGTGTAACTTCCTGTTATAAGAACAGTGTATTTCTATTGGACTAAAACCACCTTCATTTATGATTTCAGCCTCTTCATCAGAGACAACCAGCTGCAGACAGAGCAGCCGCCGGGCAGCAGGACCAGCGGTGCGTAAGAACCTTTGTCCACTGATCCAGCGTGACCTTTGACCTCAGTGGTATCATCGTATCTCAGATGACCTACACATGTGATCTATAACTTCTTGACATCATCGTGTGATTTGTTCCTGCTGCAGGTTGAATGGTCAGCAGCCTGTCGGACATTACCAGCTCTACCACGCTCAGCTGGACGCCTTCCAGAGGAGGGACAAGAACCTTCCTCCTCCTCCTCCTCAGGAGAGACACCATGCTGCTCCTCCTGTGGAGCCGTATCAGCTGTGAGTGACAATCGTGATCATTATTGATCACCTCTATTCTATATTGAACTGTTCATCCATTGATTTTCCATCACAGTTTTTCACAATCGAAAGTGACGTCTTCTTCGTTTGACAGAAAAAAAATCCTCACGTTAGATTATTAAAAATTGTTTAAAATTACAACGAATTGATCAAAATACTTGCAGATTAAACCAAACCAGTCATATAAAGCTATAGCCAGCAGCTGGTTAGCTTATCTTAGCATAAAGAGTAAAAATAGGGAGAAAGATCACAGATTAACACATTATATCCAGTTTATTTGAACTGAGGAGGGTCTGCTAAGCTAAGCTTACATCTAACAGCTGTACAGAGCGGTGACAGTCTCTTGATCTAGTATTTTTGAAGCTGTGGTGTTTGGGTAAACGTGTCTACACTTTCACCTGTTTCTGTCAGTGTGGCTGCAGCTCGAGATGAGTACCTGCAGAGGAGGCAGGAGGCCAACCAGTACAAGCTGAGAGCAGAGAAACAGCTGGTAGGACGAAGCTCAGCGGCTCAGTCTGTGACTCACACTGAATCTGATATTTCTGATCAATCACTCTGATCATTTTTACCATCACGTCAACCATCTGTTTGATTCAGATAAAGTGCTCACAGTAACAACTCTAAGGATAATAAGAAATGCTGCTGTCATCTAATGAAACCTCACAGATGTGTTTTAAGAATAAATCGAACAAAAAGAAGAAACAACATCTGAGTTTTTACTGCAGAAATATTCAGACTCTTCACAAAATAACTGAAAAGTAAATTCATTTCCCTCTGATGTGTAGTGGAGAAATATGAAGTAACATTAAATGAAAGGACAAGAGCCTGAGTGAAGGCACTGACACGGTTCACCCGGCAGAATATACTGTAAACAGACAGACACAGCAGCCTCTCCGACCTTTGACCTCTCCACTCTGACCGCCAGGGTCTGCGTCCGTGTACCGCCGAGTGTAACAGGAGGCCTGGAGGTCAGGAGCAGGAAGTGGGACGACCTGAACGCCATCACCCACCTCAGGACGGGATGGAGGGGGGGCAGCAGGTGGGACACACTGCAGCTCTAAGTGTCAGTGCTTTGGTAACTATTGTATACTGTATATGACTCAGTGTGATTAATGTAGAGTTAATGGTTAAGATCTCACATGCTGATGCATTATGGGTCAGTTATAAACCATTAATAAGAACAAAGGTTGTGATCAATTCTCCTCCAGTTCAACTGGGACCAGATGTCTGGACCAGAACCCGTCAATAAACTGATTAATATTTACACCTGCTCCTGTTGTGGTGGAGATGAACCAGGTCCTGGACCCAGAGATACAACCTAACCCATTCAGTAAATATGTGTGTGTGTGTGTGTGTGTGTGTGTAGGAGTACCTGCGTCAGCTGGACCTCATCAGACAACAGTATCACCACGAGATGAGACAGATGAGGCAGAGAGCTGAAGCAGAGGTAATCAGCTGTTTCTCTAATAATAATAATAATATTAATGATGATGAATTAAAGTCATTGTTATTATTATTATTATTGACAGTTTTCTTTTAAACCTACAGTCATAAATATAAATATTAGAGAGAGTGAATCCAGACTCAATAACAATCAGTAAAACCAAGAATAAGTCAAGTCCAGTTCGCAACAGTTTCTAAGACATGACGGGGGGGGGGACTGAAGTTGATCAATTCCATGTCTCCTTCTGACCTCTGACCTCTGACCTCTGACCGGCTCAGCCACAACAGAAACACCAAACGTTTGTGGTG
This sequence comes from Rachycentron canadum, assembly GCA_038496675.1. Taxonomy (NCBI): domain Eukaryota; kingdom Metazoa; phylum Chordata; class Actinopteri; order Carangiformes; family Rachycentridae; genus Rachycentron; species Rachycentron canadum. Next base: position 945,314 of record CM076658.1, read on the forward strand.
GAGACGCCCAGAGACCCAGAACCTTCTCCAGACAGTGGAGAGCAGCAGGAAGCTCCACCTGTTCAGGTAAATACAGCTCATTCACACTCATTCAGACATTCTGACATCACACAGTGACAGTTTCCTCCTCTGCAGGACGGTGACGCTGCTCCGAGGCAGATCAAGGATCAGAGGAGAGAGAGGAAACACAGAGACAAGGTGAGATCAGAGCACAGACACGCTCAGCTCTGAGGTGACAGCTCACCTGTGTGAACCAGGTGAATCACTGGGATCAGACAGCCCTGAAAGCATCATGTTGACCCTGATGTAGGAAAAGAACAAACCTGCCAGGATGTTCGATCATCATGTTTGTTTGTTGTTTGTGCAGAAAGGAATCATGTTTGAGATTCGGTTCGATGACAACAGGACGAGAGAAGACGTAGTGGATGAGGAAGAGGAGCGAGACGAAGAGGAGGAGAAGGTAAAATATTTCTCTTTTTCACAGCTCCTCTTCTTCTTCTTCTTCCTCGAACTCTGACATCAACTCCTCAAACAGGACCTGGACCCTCTCAACCAGACTCTGAGCTTCCAAGAGGGGGAGGAGTTGAAGCTCAGGGATTGGTCAGATGTGAGGAGAGGGTGGAGTCAGAGGACGCCTCAGACTCTGCTAGATGCACTCGCCAACATGGATGTCAACTCCGTCTACAGCACTGCAGTGGAGGCCGAACAAGGTGCAGTTCACCTGAGTAGAAAAAAAACAAGATGGCTGACAGAGAAATTACTGACTGGAAGCTTCAAAACAGCAGCTCACAGACTGATGGTGACATCATGGAGGGGTGACAGTTGGTCTCAGATCTTGCTGAGACTAACTTTATTGCCATAGCTATGACACATGCATTTCCTTTGTCGCCCTCAGGTGAGAAGGGGGCAGGTCGCAGAGAGTGGGTAGACGGCCCCCCCAACACCCTGCTGAGGGTCCTCGCTCAGGCCAAGCTCACATCAACTGTGGATTCAGTGACTGCAGGTCAGACGTGACTCACTCTGACATGTGACTGATGACAGGAGAGGAGGGTCACCTGAGAGGTTACCTCCAGGCTCTGACATCACTTCCTGTACAGGCAGCTTCACCTGCTGGGTCTGAATGTTGTTTTTCAAAATGAGTCGAATCCACAGTTGTTTGACGCTCACTGACGTGTGTTCACTGTCAGATTTAGAGCCAGAGCAGGATGAACAGGACTCTGATGTAGAGATGGATGAAGAGCGTCTGGAGCCGAGGTCAGATGATGACGACACGTAAGTCGACACTCTGTCGTGGCTGATTTGTTGATTTCTCAGCTTATTTTAATGAATGAATGAATGAATTAAATTTCCTCGGCTCTCGTCAGGAACTTCGAGGAGTCGGAGGATGAGCTGAGAGAAGCGGTGGCAAACTCCATGAAGAACCTGTTTGTCATGGAGGATGAAACAGAAACCAGAGAGGGAGGGGTAGAGGGTGGAGGTGCAGTGAGAACTGCAGACCCTCAACCACCAGAGGAGATGGATTCATCCGGACATGTCGCCGCAGGTTTGATCAGAGTCGTTTCCTCTGAGGCTGAAGGTGATGTTCAGTGTCATTGTTCAGATCAGTCGCAGACTGATGAGACATCTTTAAACAAACAACATCAGATGACCTGAGGTGCCCCCCGCCCCTCCCCCAGCCATCTTTGGGAACTTCATGATGTCCCAGGGGAGATGTGAAACAACCCTTATACACTTATATCAACACTTGCAGTCCACAAAACATGGACTGAAACAGTTTGTTGAAACACTGGAGCTCAGAAGAATCAGATACACGAGACTGTGATTCAGTTTTGGTTTGACTCTTTAACATGAGCCTCAGAGGAGGTTGGATTTCTGCTGTTTGTGTCCTTGTTTAGTTGTAATGTTGTGTTTGTTTCCTTTGTTTCTGATAGAAAACAACAAACAGTGCAGTGTGTTTGCTGATTTCATTTATTGCAGTACTGAAGCATAATTTCAGTTTGTCAGTGAAAGAACATCCTCTCTACATGGACAGACTTCAACAGCACAAATGCTTCTTTCAAAATAAAGACTGTAAATATTTTACACATCATTATGTCTCTTGGACCTTGTCCCAAACAGGAATGCAGGAAGTGAAACAACATTTTAATAAGAGATTTGGCCTAAACTCAACCCATAACAGTTATAAGTGCTTTATCAATTTACACGTCATTCAACAGAAAGAAAAAAACTTTTCTACCCCCTCAGTCAGTAACTGACAAATAATCCCATCAGCTTTAATATAAATCGCCTCCACACTGAGGCTGCAACTAGTGATAGTCGATTAATCTGCCACTTATTTTCTGGATTCATTGTTTGGTCCATAAAACACACAGTCCTGGACAAGGTGATCACATTAAATGTCTGTTTTTTTGTAAATTAAAACTTCTCACAATTGAGAAGCTGGAACCATCAACAATTAATTAAACAATTAATTATCAATTGATCGATCGAGCAATTGTTGCAGCTCCTACTGAGCCGATGTTTGGTGACTGGCAGCAAATAAAAAACTGGAACCTCTAAAAGAAAATAGATGAAATCACCTGGAGGTCTCTGATTGGCTGTTACTCAACGTCACGTTAATCTGTTGATGGTATCGCGGAGGACGAGCATTCAGTGATTCCTATAAAAGCTCCTCCATGTTGATCCGACTTCCTGTCAACAAGGGGGAAACCAACACCTGACGACTTTCACACTCACGAGTTTCACACATGCAAAGTCACTGGAAAAGTCCTGTGTTGTGTTTGGGCTCAGTCTGACTGTGAACTTCTCTTCACAAGTGTCGACCCTGCTTCTTTTTTTTCTCCCTATTTTCTAACAATGTTGGAAGCTTGTTTTAATCACAGATATGACCCTCAGCCCCAAAAACAAATGAAGTCCTGGCCCCCTGTGGACTCCAGGATTGTCTGCTCTTCCTCATCGCTCCAGTCTACTCATCAGAGACTCCACAGCAGCGAGGAAACAAGCCTCAAACTCCTGGTCAGAGAAACGTTCCACAGAGCGCCGGGCGTTTCGTCGGATCTCCATTCTTGCCGCTGGTGACAGTGCCAGGATGGTTTCCATGGCAGCAGCGTAGTTGTCCTCACTGTCGGCCAGGAAACCCGTCTGTCCACCCTCGTACGGCACCACGATGTCCAGCTTTGGACCTCCGGACTTATGGGCAAGGACAATGGTCCCTGCAGCCATGCACTCAACCACACCTGGGACAGGGAGGGGGGACAGGGAGTCTGTGAGAACTGACATCATCAGATTGAACAGCAGAATGAGACGTGTCAACAGGAGGAAACATCATCATCATAAGACTCAGCTCAGTTCTATACGATGCTGAGTTGACTCAACTGTCATCAGCCTCTGCCGGACTCAGCGTTACACTCAAACCTTGGTGGCCTCCTGGGGCACATACCACTCACCCATAACAACCAGTAACACAGGGAGAGGCAGCAGGGCCCATGCCAGGAGCCTCTGCCTGTGTTGTGCCCACACATGGATGGAGGTTCTGCAGGTTGAGCATGAGTCTTCCCTCCAGGTGTTGACTGTGGGTTCTGGTGCCCCCCAGTGGTCGTTTCCTGGTAACATGCTCAGGTGGATCACAGACTATAAAAGTGGACGTAGACTCTGGGTCTGAAAAGTGAAGCCAGTGCTGAAGAGCCCTAAACACTGGTTGTAAAAAGAGGTCAGATTGTATTGAACTCAATGTGACTTTGTTGGTTGCCACTGGTTGTGTTCCCCATAAGGCCACCAAGGCTGAGGCATAACATAAGTCAGGTGTTGTCTTTTTGTTTGTGTGTGGGTGTCATGTTGTCCTCACCTATGCCAAAGTGTTCGTTCCACATGGTGTGCAGGCCGATGGTGGCGTCTACCAGCTCCCTCTTCAGCTCCTCAAATGGGACGTTCAGTTTGAAGTCGACGCGGTCCGACACGCCCAGCTCCTGACAGAGCCCCCGCAGCATCAGCACCCTCTCCTCGTCTTCCTGGTTCCTACATCCACCAATCAGCACCAGCCGCAGCGACTCCCGACCCCCAGGCCCCTCCCCTTTCCTGTCCAACAGTTTGCGAAACGCCCGAATCTGGAGGCGGTGGTCCTTCTCCGGCCTGAACTGACCCACTGACACGATGGAGTGGCACTTCCTGTCCACTCCTCCTCCTTCCTCTTCCTCTCTGCTGCCAAGCTCCTGTCCGAGCTCCTCCCAGCCCTCCTCCACCTCATCCTCGTCCTGCTCCTCCAGAGGGACATCCAAGAAGGCCCTGACGTCGCAAGGCGGGTAGACGATGCTAGTGCGGCTCGGGGAGCGCCACAGAGCCAGGATGTGACCCAGCGTCCAGGTGGAGTTCACCATGATGATGTCGCTGCAGGAGCCGGCCAGGCCGTACAGCAGGGCAAAGCAGCAGTAGTACACCACCTTCACCGCGCTCAGCACGGGGTTTCTGGAGATGAAGTCAGCGTTGTTGAACCTGAAAGACGGAAGAAGAAGTTTCAATCCTCAGGTCCACTGAGTGTTTCCACAGCTCGGTGTGTGTCTGTGAGTGTGTGCAGTGTCACCTGGGGTTCCTCTCTCTGACCACAGACAACATGTCGGTGCTGACGGTGGGATAGTGGACGTAGCTCGCCACCTTACAGCCTCCCAGGTAGCGGAAGATTGGCAGAGTGAAGGCGTAGCCCATTGAGTCCACGTACAGGTCAGGAACGAAGGCCGTCAGAGCCTCCCAGCCTAACACACACACACACACACACACACACACACACACACACACACACACACACACACACACACACACACAATAAACCACCTTATCTCTTATTCAGCCTCTGAGTCCTTGTGCTCCGTCTGATCTGGTCCGGTCTTACCGAGGAACATGGAGCCGGCGCTCTGGCCCAGCAGAGTGAAGTGAGGGTAGGACGCGGCCTCCACCAGCACGCGGTGACGCAGAAAGACGAAGGTGACCGGACGAGGCAGCAGGATGTTGAAACGCTGACGAGCGCCCTCCAGAATCTGCTCACCCGTCACGCCCTGGTCACCTGTGTAAACCACGAACGAGACGCCAGGATATCTGGGAAGGAAAGTGAAAACACAGTAAGTTTGTGATTGACGCTCTGGGACTTTGCGTTCAGGAAGTGAGGTGGTTTCACAGTCGCAGGTTCAAGTCCAGCTTCAAAATACACAATGTGTCATCACCTGAGCGCAGTAGGACAAGATGGAGGCTGATGACATCATGACCTGACATTGTCTTGATCTGTGATGATGAGCATTTCTCACCATTGTCATTGTTTTACAAACAGTCAGTTATTTAAGAAACGATGAGGAGATAAAGCCATAAAATCATCTGCACCTCAAACTACAGCAGTAAAATACTGATTACACATGAATATATATGTTACTACTTATACTGCAGTATTTACAGTGTGGTGGTACTTTCAGTAAAGATCAGCACTTCCTCCACCATGGAGGTGTCCACACACTTTGGACCATATGAGATGAACAGACTGAATCCCGGTACCGGTGCATGAGGGCCCTCAGGGAGCACCACAGGACCCGCTCCCCGCCTCCGCCGGCGTTGCAGTACGGGTGGAAGAAAGCCACCGCGGGGCCGCCGTCCTGAGCCCGGCGGGCCTTGCGGCGGCCCTGCAGCCACATCCGGAGCCCCAGCAGGACCAGAAGCAGGACCAGGGTCAGGAGCAGGCTGAGGTAGGCGCAGGGCACAACCAGGGACCACAACAACCTGAGGAGGGGGACACAAGAGAACCGTGAGCCGGCTGCGGGGCGGACGTGACACCGATTAGCCTGGCGGCTAGCGAGGCTAACGTTAGCCACAGAGACCCGGACCGGAGACCGGAGACCGGGACTCGGTCAGGGAGTGTGACGGTCCAGGTCGAACTGTGGCCCGGGGACAGCAGAGGCTGCGGAGAGACGTTACCTCATCAGGTCGCAGAAACACAGGGAGAAGTGATGCTGGTGCTCGTGTCCTGCCATTTTGACAACACTGCTGATGACGTTTCACAGCCGTCAGCTGACCCACAGGCCGCTCTGTGATTGGCTGAGCGTGTGTTTACCTGCACGTCATTGACATGTGACTTATTACGTAATTACAATTTCAACATGTTACAATAGAAATAATACAAAATATATAATATAAAAATATAAGAAGAGATCAATTATTAAAGTTAAGTTTTTTCATCTTTTAATTTTTATGACAAAAAAAACAATAAATATACATAAAAAAACTAAATATTTTTCTTTGGTCTCAGTGTGTCTGTGTCACATGGTCATGGTTGGAGTCAGACTGGTGGAGACTGGGAGTTGTGCTGGGAACCATTACAGCACCTGTCTGTCTCTAAACCACCTGTCTGTCTCTAAACCACCTGTCTGTCTCTAAACTACCAGTCTGTCTCTGAACAACCAGTTTGTCTCTAAACGACCAGTTTGTCTCTAAACCACCAGTCTGTCTCTAAACGACCAGTCTGTCTCTAAACCACCAGTCTGTCTCTAAACTACCAGTCTGTCTCTAAACCACCAGTCTGTCTCTAAACTACCAGTCTGTCTCTGAGCGACCTGTCTGTCTCTAAACTACCAGTCTGTCTCTAAACCACCTGTCTGTCTCTAAACGACCAGTCTGTCTCTAAACTACCAGTTTGTCTCTGAACGACCTGTCTGTCTCTAAACTACCAGTCTGTCTCTAAACCACCTGTCTGTCTCTAAACTACCAGTCTGTCTGTAAACCACCAGTCTGTCTCTAAACCACCTGTCTGTCTCTGAACCACCTGTCTGTCTCTAAACTACCAGTCTGTCTGTAAACCACCAGTCTGTCTCTACACCACCTGTCTGTCTTTAAACTACCAGTCTGTCTCAAAACCACCAGTCTGTCTCTGAACCACCAGTCTGTCTCTAAACTACCAGTCTGTCTCTACACCACCTGTCTGTCTTTAAACTACCAGTCTGTCTCTAAACCACCAGTCTGTCTCTGAACCACCAGTCTGTCTCTAAACTACCAGTCTGTCTCTACATCACCTGTCTTTCTCTAAACCACCTGTCTGTCTCTAAACAACCTGTCTGTCTCTGAACCACCTGTCTGTCTCTAAACTACCAGTCTGTCTCTACACCACCTGTCTGTCTCTAAACCACCAGTCTGTCTCTAAACTACCAGTTTGTCTCTGAACGACCTGTCTGTCTCTAAACCACCAGTCTGTCTCTAAACTACCAGTCTGTCTCTAAACCACCAATCTGTCTCTGAACCACCAATCTGTCTCTAAACCACCAGTCTGTCTCTAAACTACCAGTCTGTCTCTGAACAACCTGTCTGTCTCTAAACTACCAGTTTGTCTCTAAACCACCTGTCTGTCTCTAAACGACCAGTCTGTCTCTAAACTACCAGTTTGTCTCTAAACCACCAGTCTGTCTCTAAACCACCAGTCTGTCTCTAAACTACCAGTCTGTCTCTAAACCACCTGTCTGTCTCTGAACCACCTGTCTGTCTCTAAACTACCAGTCTGTCTCTACACCACCTGTCTGTCTCTAAACTACCAGTCTGTCTCTAAACTACCAGTCTGTCTCTAAACCACCATTTTGTCTCTAAACCACCAGTCTGTCTCTAAACCACCAGTCTGTCTCTAAACCACCAGTCTGTCTCTGAACCACCAGTCTGTCTCTAAACTACCAGTCTTTCTCTAAACTACCAGTCTGTCTCTAAACCACCTGTCTGTCTCTGAACCACCTGTCTGTCTCTAAACTACCAGTCTGTCTCTACACCACCTGTCTGTCTCTAAACTACCAGTCTGTCTCTAAACCACCAGTCTGTCTCTGAACCACCAGTCTGTCTCTAAACCACCAGTCTGTCTCTACACCACCTGTCTTTCTCTAAACTACCAGTCTGTCTCTAAACCACCTGTCTGTCTCTGAACCACCAGTCTGTCTCTAAACTACCAGTCTGTCTCTACACCACCTGTCTGTCTCTAAACTACCAGTCTGTCTCTAAACCACCTGTCTATTTCTAAACTACCAGTCTGTCTCTAAACCACCTGTCTGTCTCTAAACTACCAGTCTGTCTCTACACCACCTGTCTGTCTCTAAACCACCTGTCTGTCTCTAAACCACCAGTCTGTCTCTGAACCACCAGTCTGTCTCTAAACTACCAGTCTGTCTCTACACCACCTGTCTTTCTCTAAACTACCAGTCTGTCTCTAAACCACCAGTCTGTCTCTGAACCACCTGTCTTTCTCTAAACTACAAGTCTGTCTCTACACCACCTGTCTGTCTCTAAACTACCAGTCTGTCTCTAAACCACCTGTCTATTTCTAAACCACCAGTCTGTCTCTAAACCACCTGTCTGTCTCTAAACTACCAGTCTGTCTCTACACCACCTGTCTGTCTCTAAACTACCAGTCTGTCTCTAAACCACCTGTCTATTTCTAAACCACCAGTCTGTCTCTAAACTACCAGTCTATCTTTTAACTACCAGTCTGTCTCTGAACCACCTGTCTGTCTCTAAACCACCTGTCTGTCTCTAAACTACCAGTCTGTCTCTAAACCACTTGTTTATTTCTAAACCACCAATCTGTCTCTAAACTACCAGTCTGTCTCTGAACCACCTGTCTGTCTCTAAACCACCTGTCTGTCTCTAAACCACCAGTCTATCTTTAAACTACCTGTCTGTCTCTAAACTACCTGTCTGTCTCCCTCTCAGTCCTGCTCTCAGACCCTGAACCTCTCAGACCAGGTCACCTGGTCTTGTCTTTATGGCATTGCCATATAAAGACAAAATTCTCTCATTCCTGTTTCTGAAGCGTTGCGTGTCACTTCCTTCCTCGTAGATTTGAATACATGCGTCGTCGCCCAGTCGTCGGTGCCTGTCAAGCAGCGAGCAGCGCAGCAGCCTGACGGACAGAGGAAGAGAGAGAGACAGAAAGACGACCAGTCCTCCACGCCCAGAGATCACCAGCCTCCTCGTCTCACCTCCCAGGTAAAGAAATATGAGTATCGGTGGCCTCTGATTCATCCAGGTGTCCCTGAAGGCATCACTGTGGCACGAGAGGCTCCATCTTATATTACATACATTCTATATATGATATACATATATTATATATCTTTTTATTCTTGTTTGCGTGAAAGAGGAAGAGTCGGACAGACGAAGACAATGTTTGAAATCCAGTGTTTTATTACACAGACTAAATTTTCCAAATCTAAACCCTGAACCTGCGTCGCTGGCGTCGACTTCTTCCTAATTGAATCATTTCGCTTCATAAATCAGCACCTGGCAAACAAAGCTGCACCTGTAATGTTTCTGTTGTATGAGCTTGTGAGTGTTTGAGTTCAAGCCTTCAGATTTGTGTTCATGACAGGATCAGAGCTGTTACAGGTACAATGAGGCCTGTAGGGGAACAGAGGAAGAGGTCAAACCACTGCAGCGAGCTGAAAAGGAAGTCTGTGGTTAGTTCACTTCAACTGCAGAAAAAGGTCCTCAGAGGCAGCGAGAGGCTGAAGACGAGCTCAGGCAGTTTGATTAGAGCTCAATCTTTTTGCGTTAGATAGGAGCTGCTGCAGATAAGAAGGAAGCTCAACCACGTGTGAGGCCAGCACATGCAAATACTGATCTGGAGGAGGCCCAGTCTGTTCAGTTTGGTGTTGCTGAGGTTTGAGCTTGAGTCAAATGACTTTTGAGTCATAAATCTGGTGACTTTATACGAGACAAATGACTCAGGGCGACCGATGACGTGTGACTTTAGCTTTATGACCTCATGTCGTCCAAAAGTCTGATGATGTCAGATGATAACTTGGATCAGCACATTCAGGTGTAAATACAGTAAAACATGTCACAGAGACATCAACACCAACGGCACTGACGCAACAAGAAAATACACAAAACTGTGCAAAACAAGCACAAATGACAACACAACCAGCAGCAGATGAGTCAGGACCACATCTCTAAACCTGGACCTGGACTCTGGGTCTGTAAAGTGAAGCCACTGCTGAAGAGCCTTAAACCTTCATCCTCTCTAATGACCATCAGGGGGCGACTCCACTGGTTGTTAAAGAAGTCAGATTGTATTGAAGTCTATGGGAAAATGTCCCTACTTCTCCTTGATTTATTAGCTCAGTAAACGTTTTCCTAATGAGTTTATGGTCTCAGTCTCTAGTTTCAAGTCTTCAATACAACATGATGTTCATTTTTTAAATGATGGTCCATTTAGAGGAAAATAGACCAGAAAGCAGGGGATGGATTAGGGGGCGTGATTATTACTGGTCCCAGTGGATGCCTCTCATGTTACTGAGCCAGCAGCTCTGAGCCCCTGAGCATCCTGGGTATTCAGAGCTTTATCAAGGTTAACGTTAACAAAGTTCCTCTGACAATATTTAAGGCCCAGGATCATTTTCTTAAAACTCAGATCACAAAGTTTTGGACCTGGACTTGATTTGGTTCTTGACTCAGGACTTGTTCCACCTCTGGATGCTGCTTCTACAACAATACTTCACCTGCTGGTGATGATAAAACCTGAACAAACACCAAACAAACCAGTCTGTAAGTCCAGACTCCAGATGTGAGACATTTCGGTTGGGAATCTGAAAACGTTGCTGCGGTATCTTAAGTTGTAGGTTTAGAGGGATTGAAGAAGAGAACAACTCCGTCCTAATGTCAGGCTGCTTCCTAGTGAGCTCTGTTAGCTTTGTTGTCTGTTGTAAGACTTTAAAGTTGCATTACATGGTGTATTTTCTACTACTAGGGGCAGAAACACAGGCCTGACCCCTCAATGTTCATAAATCCCTCTCTTTGAGCTCTGGTTACGTCTCAACCAACTCCTGGGGGAATATCTGTCTCTCAGAGATGCTAAAGGTTGTTAGCTGCTGGTTTATTTTTAGGAGCTAACAGAGATGGAACAGTGATGATGTGACTCCATCATACAGATAATGATGGATTAGTTCCCATCAGCACCATCAGTGTGTCTGTTCATGTAACTTCATCCTCAGTGTGTGGCAGGATTTGCATGAAGAGAAGTTGTGTGTGTGTGTTTTTGTGGTTGTGTCCATATTTCCATTATTTCCATAAAGACAAACCTCCAGGTTCGACAGTTAGTCCCAGAGAAAACCGAGCAGATTTGTTTTGTCAGCTTGTGTTCACACAACAGGAGTCGACTCAAACACACTTTTCATTTCCATTTTCCTCCACAGGATGTTTGTGTCAGAAGTTGTGTTACATTGATATGGAAACTTGAGTGGTGATGGTTTGATTCCCAGCAGAGCCTGAGCAGCTTATTTACCTTTTCAATCAATATGATCTATTTTTAATCAACTGCCTAGAAATGCTCAAAAAAGTGAAAACTATAAATCAAAAGCTCAGAGAAAACAGCAACGTCTGTAAATGTGTTACTTCAGCTGAAATATACAAAGCTCAGTAATTAAAAAAAGAAAGAGCTGCTCCTCGTGATGGTGTGAAATAAATGTAAAGAATGGTGATTCATTTTCTATCTGTTGATTACTCACTTAATATTATCATTGTATTGTTAAATGCTTTGTTAAAATGTTAAAATTAAATTAAAACATTGATTCAACATGGAGCTGACGCCTGAAACAACAAACAACAAAAATAAAAGACAAGCAGTTTATTTTTACACACGAGTGCAGATGTGTAGCTGTTTACAGCTGTAAACAACAATGATATGTTCAATAAAACCAGATAAAGCCTCATAAGATGAACAGCTGAAGCAGGTTTGCAGCTCAGTGACATCTGAAGATAAAATGTCAGAGTGTCTCATGTGACCACATTTAGACTCCAGGATCCGGTTCAGACCTGGACTTCATCTGAGCCCAGTTTCATTTCTGCTTCTGAGCTGATGTCACTTCTTACTTCAGCCTCAAGTTACTGCAGTTAGCTGAGGAGACGCGAACGTGACAAATCAGATCGGCTCTGACTGGCTCTCAGCCTCACATCTTCTTATAGACATCAACACTTCAGATGAAACACTGTTAAAATAACATGACTATATTTTATAGCAAATCTAAAATTTGAACCTTTAAATCAAGAGCCTGAATGATTTGAGGCCACTGAAGATGTAAATCTTTAAAATCATGTCAGTGTTTGTGGTGCCCTGTGGCTCAGGAAACACTAGACATGTTAATATGAGACATTTACTGCTGGTTTTAGTTACTTTATGGGATTTGATGATGGCGATAATAAGAAGTTAAAATACACCACTACACTTATTAGTGAAATAACTAGAATTACTGGGCTCTTTAAAAGTCAAGAGTCAGTTTGACTCTGAGTCATAAATGAATTGTATTTTCAGATGAGTGCAGCTGAGTCACCGACTCGTTGACTCTTCTCTGACCAGTAGGGGGCAGTAGACACATCAGCCTCTGAGCCTTAAAATGCCCTTGTTTCTGTGACTCACCACAGGCTGAAATCATATGTGTCATGTGATCACCTGCTTCACTCACTTCCTGCTTCTGTTTCATTTCTTTCACAACGCTGCACATTTGAGTCAAGCTGATAAGTTAACATTCACCCAGTTATGGCTGCAACTCAGTTAATATAATGTGTAATGTATTAATGTGCCAGAGCTCAATTATATGGTTCATCAACCAGTGGAGTGAGAAAATAATCAGCTCTTTTCAATGATTATTGATGAAATGTTCCAGTTTTCAATTTAAAATAGTCAAAGTGAGACAGGAAGTGCAGCAGGGAATTTTCAGTTGACAGAAGTGAGAACTGTCAGTTTGCACCACAGGAGACACCATCTCTAGGTTCCTCCTTTTCTGCACCACTGAACACATCCAGTCCTGCCAGACTCTTAACTTGAGGATGTTCTTTGTATGTGTCAGTTTCAGGTTCCCATCATGGCCACCACCACACAGATCTCTCCAGAGGAGCTGGAGGAACTTCGAGAAGCTTTCGCAAAGATCGGTGAGAAGAGTTTTTGTTGTTTCTGTTAAAGAGGAGATGGTGAAACATTCAGTTTTTCACCTAAAAACAACCCAGACTGGTTAGATTTAAGGTCTCTGATCTGGTCTGTCATAGTTTTCAAATTCGTTCTTCAGTGTAGAAAAATTAACCATGAGAAACTGTCTCTTATCCTGATTCACACACTCTCTGTATGAAAATAACCTTAAAGGTCCATACGGTCTAAAGGTAGATGTTAAAGGTCCATACAGTCTAAAGGTAGATGTTAAAGGTCCATACGGTCTAAAGGTAGATGTTAAAGGTCCATACAGTCTAAAGGTAGACCCACCATCCAACCTCGCAGAATTTCTGAGTGTTTTACCTTAAATCTGCTATATTTTTGTTGGCTCACTCAGAAAACAGTCAGCCAATCAGAGGAAAGTGTAAAACTACACTCAGATGGTTTTTGGTTCTTAAAACCACAAATATATCTTCTTTTGGATATCAACACTTATAAATAAAAGAGTTAAAATATGGACCAATCAGAAGAGAGGCGTAGAGATCAGAGTTATGTTCTTTTGCCTGTCTCTGAACTTTGACCCTTCCGTCTTCTTCCAGATGTGGACAACAACGGATTCATCAGCAAAGACGAACTGACTGAGCTCTTCAGAGTCGCTAACCTGCCGCTGCCCGGGTACAAGATCCGAGAGATCATCCAGGAGCTGACGAAGACCAGCGACCAGCTCACCTTCGACGAGTTCACTCAGGTCAGTTCACAGGTCAAAGGTCACACAGGCAAACAGAGCATTTACTTCGTTAAGTAAACGTATGAACACAAGAAAATAAAAATACTTCATTACGTCTCCTCAGATTGTCCACGGGCTAAAGAGCACTGAGGTGGCAAAGACCTTCAGAAAGGCCATCAACAAGAAGGAGGGAATCTGTAACGTGGCGGGAACATCAGAGCAGTCCGGTACCCAGCACTCCTACTCAGGTCTGAAAACACACACACACACACACACACACTGACTTAATAATGAGTCCAGGTCTGGGTCAGTTTTGTATGTGATTAGATCATATGACATAAGTTTCTTCCAGGTTGTGGATGTGAACTTTAGGCAAATATATCATTGATCCAAATTCTAAATATTTATAATCTGAATTTTCTAATATTTTCAAAACAGGATATATTATGTTTTATTAGTATTTAGCACCAGTTTAAACTCTTCACTTGAAGAATTAGAAGAAACATGTAGATTGTCAACTGCCAACTGTTTCGTACCTGTCAGCAACATAAAATCATGTCATCTGCATAGAAATGAACATTACAGTTATTTAATGGTCATAATCATGTCAGTCATTGTGAGAGAACTGGTCCTAAAACTGAGGGACACCTTTTTTCTTCCGTCTGCAGAGGAGGAGAAAGTGGCCTTTGTGAACTGGATCAATAAAGCGCTGGAGAAGGACGGCGACTGTAAACATGTTCTGCCGATGGATCCCAACAGCAACGACCTGTTCACGGCCATGGGAGACGGAATCGTCCTCTGGTACTTTTTATCTAAAGTGTCGACTAATTGGCTGATAATCCATCAGTAATTCAAGTCTTTGTTTCAAGCAAGAAAAGCCTGGATCCAATGTTTCATGCTGCTCTTACCATGTGGTCTCATCGGTCACATGGTTAGTTGATTGTTTGAGGAAATAATCAGCAGATGAATCAATAATGACCCAGTTACTTAAACTGATGTCTGGTAAATATGATGATCAACCAATGCTTAGAAGCTAAACATGAAGCTAACATCATCAGCTGGTTAGTTTAGCTTAGCATAAAAGAGCTAGCCTAGCTGACTCTGAAGATACCTCTAAGGGAGGAACATGTTTATAATTTTATTATGTTGAATTATTCCTGTAACTGACAGATTTAAATACAGGTTGATTGAGTTTCTACCACATAACATTTAAAGCTGACAGGTCTCGGGGTCAAAGGTCAGTCTGAAGGTCTTAGAACATTTTTATCAAACCTATCAAACTAATAAACTGACCTGAGAGAAGATGAATCCTCTGATGGAGCGGCTCTGGAAAGGGTCAGGAGTTTAACCAGAGTCAGAAGAAACACCTCATCAGCCTCACACTGACGTCTGAAACACATTTCATCACAATCCTCTTGTAGTTGTTGAGATATTTTAGTAAAAACCACAACGTTGAGCCTGTTGGTCAGATGGTCTAAGTCATGAGGATTCATCCTCCAGGGACCATGAAAGGTTGGTGAAAAGAAAAGTGAAAACCACAGATGGAGGATCAGAGGGACCAGGATGGAGCAGTTTTTGTTTTATTCTGCAAAATAACATGGGTTTGGTTTGTGTTGTCAGTAAGATGATCAACCTGTCTGTCCCCGACACCATCGACGAGAGAACCATCAACAAGAAGAAGCTGACGCCCTTCACCATCCAGGTGAGGACGACCAGACTCTGGTCCTGGGTCCCATCACCGATCCCTGCTCTGTCTCGCTGAGTCCTCACAGCCTGTGTTGTGGCTTTGGGTCTGACAGGAGAACCTGAACCTGGCTCTGAACTCGGCTTCGGCCATCGGCTGCCACGTGGTGAACATCGGAGCTGAGGACCTGAAGGAGGGCAGGCAGCACCTGGTCCTGGGTCTGCTGTGGCAGGTCATCAAGATCGGGCTGTTCGCAGACATCGAGCTCAGCAGGAACGAAGGTGTGTGTGTGTGTGTGTGTGTGTCAGAGGGGTTTAATTTGTCCACCCTCATCATGTGTATGAAGAAGAGCAGAATATTAGGAACACGTCATTATAATAATCATGAGAAACACAGCAGCACCAAAACAGTTTGAAAGAGTCTGAGCCAGAAACCTGCAAAATACAATATGAATGTCTGTGTGTCTGTCTGTCTGTCTGTCTGTCTGTCTGTGTCTGTCTGTCTGTCTGTCTGTCTGTCTGTGTGTCTGTGTCTGTGTCTGTCTGTCTGTCTGTCTGTCTGTCTGTCTGTCTGTCTGTCTCTCTGTCTGTCTGTCTGTGTCTGTCTGTCTCTCTGTCTGTCTGTGTGTGCAGCTCTGATCGCCCTGCTGCGTGATGGAGAGAGTCTGGAGGACCTGATGAAACTCTCCCCTGAGGAGCTGCTGCTGCGTTGGGCCAACTATCACCTGGAGCAGGCCGGCTGCAGTAAGATCAACAACTTCAGCTCTGACATCAAGGTGAGCACAGACAGAGAGACAGACAGACAGAGAGAGACAGAGAGAGAGAGAGACAGACAGAGAGACAGACAGACAGACAGAGAGAGACAGAGAGAGAGAGAGAGA